>CM022301.1:597737870-597817196 GCA_011799875.1 Thinopyrum elongatum
GGGGGGGGGCGAAGAAGTGGCGACTACCACCTGTCTGTGGCGGTGTGATGTCTACTACATAACTTTATTCTTAGACTATGTTGGGCCTCCAAGCACAGAGTTTTGTAGGACAGTAGCAAATTTTCCTCAAGTGGATGACCTAAGATTTATCAATCCGTGGGAGGCATAGTAATAAGATGGTCTCTCTCAAACAACCCTGCAATCAAATACAAAGAATCTCTTGTGTCCCCAACACACCCAATACAATGGCAAATTGTATAAGTGCACTAGTTCGATGAAGAGATGGTGATACAAGTGTAGTATGGATAGTAGAAATAGGTTTTTGTAATCTGAAAATATAAAAACAGCAAGGTAACAAGTGATAAAACGGAGCACAAATGGTATTGCAATGCTTAGAAGCAAGGCCTAGGGTTCATACTTTCACTAGTGCAATCTCTCAACAGTGCTAACAAAGTTGAATCATATAACAATCCCTCAACTTGCGATAAAGAATCACTCCAATGTCCTATCGATAATGGAGAACATAAGAAGAAATTATTGTAGGGTACGAAACCACCTCAAAGTTATCCTTTCCGATCAATCTATTGAGCCATCCCTATAAATGTCACAAACAGCCCTAGAGTTCGTACTAAAATAACACCATATGATACGCATCAATTAACTCTAATGTCACCTAGATACTCCAATGTCACCACAAGTATCCGTGAGTTGATTATTCGATATGCATCAAACAACTTCAGATTCATAATATTCAATCCACACAAAGAACTTCAAAGAGTTCCCCAAAGTTTCTATCGGAACAAGGAAGATGAAAACGTGTACGAACCCATATGCCTAGATTACCCCAAGGTCACTGGAATCCGCAAGTTGATTACCGAAACATACATCAAGTGACTCAATAGAATACCCCATTGTCACCACGGGTATCCACATGCAAGACATACATCAAGTGTTCTCAAACCCAAAGTATTCAATCCGACAATAATGAAACCTCAAAGGGAAAGACTCAATTCATCACAACAAGATAGAGAGGGAAGAAAGACCATATGATCCAACTATATTACAAAGCTCGCGGTACATCAAGATCGTGCCAAATCAAGAACACGAGAGAGAGAGAGAGAGAGAGAGAGAGAGAGAGAGAGAGATCAAACACATAGCTACTGGTACATACCCTCAGCCTCGATGGTGAACTACTCCCTCCTCATCATGGAGACCGCCGGGATGATGAAGATGGCCTCCGGTGATGGTTTCCCCCTCGGGCAGAGTGTCAGAACAGGGCTCCGGATGAGATCGGTTTGGTACAGAGATTTGCGGTGGCGGCGTGGAAGTTCTAGGTTTCGTTTCGGGGTTTTCACTATTTATAGGAATTTTTGGCGTTGGATTCACGTCAGGGGACCCACGAGGGAGCGACAAGCTCGGGGGTGCACCCTATGGGGGTGGCCATGCCCCCCAGGCTTGTCGTGCCCTCGTGGCTCTTCTGTTACTTCCTGGAATCTTCGGGTGTCTCTTTTTGGCCACAAAAAATCACCGTAAATTTTCAGCCCAATCCGAGAACTTTTATTTCTACACAAAAAAACAACACCAAGGTAGTTCTGCTGAAAACAGCGTCAGTCCAGGTTAGTTCCATTCAAATCATAACAAAACCATATAAAATTGTTGTAAACATGGCATGAATACTTCATAAATTATAGATACTTTGGAGACGTATCAGCATCCCCAAGCTTAATTCCTACTCGTCCTCGAGTAGGTAAATGATAAAAGAAATAATTTATGAAGTGTGAATGCTAGCATAGTGCACTAGTTTGATCAATGATAATTTCAGTCACTTTTTCTAGCATCATTATATATCATAAACAGTAGCCCATCTCATAAAACTTCTCATGATCAAGTAGCAAGATATTCACATGTTAAAGTATAGATCATAAACTTTCTTGAAAACAAACAAACTATGTCCTCAGTCATCAAACAATTGCAGTTCATCTTATTTCCAGGAAGGGTCTATGTAAGAGCTTTGATTTAGCAAATTCCATATACTCAACTATCATATAGTCTTCCATGATTGCTGACACTCCAATCATATTTTTAGAACAAACCGTTTCAGTCAAACACATAGGAAGATAGGGGCTTAAAGTTTTGTCTCCCAACTTATTTATCTCAGGGATAATGTCAACAATAATAACTCATGATCACCTATATTCAACTGGATATATGTACCTGGATCTTTCCCCACCACATGATGCTTGCCAAGAGAGAAAATAAAAACGGAATAGAGAAGAACACTGCTGACTCTTGCATAAAAGTAAATAAATAAAGTAAAAGATAGGCCCTTCGTAGAGGGAAGCAGAGGTTGTCATGCACTTTTTATTATTGGATGTGCAAGCTCTTAATGCAATGGAACGTCACTTTATATTGCCCCTTGTGATAGCAACCTTTATTATGCAGTCCGTCGCTTTTATTTCTTCACCATCACAAGTTCGTACAAAGCTTATTTTCCCTTACAATAAAAGATCATACATATTTAGGAGCAATTTTTATTGCTTTCGCACCAATGACAACTTACTTGAAGGATCTTATTCAATCCATAGGTAGATATAGTGGACTCTCATGGCAAGAAACTGGGTTTAAGGGTTTTTGGATGCACAAGTAGTATCTCTACTTAGTACAAAATTTTGGCTAGCAAAAGATTATGGGCGGGCCCCACATGTTATAGGATCCATGACAATATAACTTCTATGTGAATATAAACAAACATAACCCATTATGTTGTCTTCCTTGTCCATCATCAACTACTTGATCAAGTTTGAAAATAATTAATGGGGCTCACAATCATAGAAGATGTCCAAGATAGTATATTTATATGTGAAATCTCTCTTCCTTCAATATTCTTTCATGAATTGTTCAAGTGACCAATGTTGTGTTTGCTAACTTTCAATAAATTTTACCATTTATAATTCTTATATGTGAAGTCATTACTCCCCATGGGGCAAGCGTACGAAACATATATAATTTGAGATTTGTGATATTCAATTCATTCACCAATTTACTCTTAGGATATAAGTGAAGAACAAGAGTAAATGACAAACTACTCCAAAAAGATATAAGTGAAGATCAAATGAGTAGTTAAATAATAAAGTAGCTATGTGAGGACTCTCTCTCTCATTTAAGATTTTAGATCCAAGAATTAAGTAGCTATGGGCTATTTATGGACAAAATCAAGCCAATACATGGAAAGGAGTAAAGCGGAGATAGAGGAGATCAAGTGGGAGGTGCACAGGATGAGCCAGAACAAAAGACGGTGTTCCATACAACCACGTGCGCTCGTATGCATGATCGTATGGCCTACCAGGGGAGCCCTCTGATCCATCACTACAAATACCATGAAGGGGCCGACGCCAGAAATATATGGTTGTAAGAATAAGTCCTCATACCCATGCCTATTTTTATTAGAAGTGTTCTTAGTGTCAACTTTATTTTTATCCAGTTAAAAGTTGGAATTAATTCTATCGCAAAAGCTTGGTAGAAACCTCTGACTTCAAGGGTGCCGTCCTCTAGTGGGTTAGATAACTCAGGGTCACCTCTGGGGAAAAAGGCGGGAATCCTTTTCCTCCTTTAGCAGTTCACTAACGGGACTAATCAAACCTTTTTCTGGCGCCGTCGCCAGGGAGGATTAGTGTGCCTAGTCTTTGTGTTAGAGTTTTATTTCAATTTTTGTTTCAGTTTTTAGTTTACTTTTTGTTGCAAGTGTTGTCACTAGAAAAACCCAAAAAGATTACCATGGCTCGTAATCATGGAAGCTTTGTTGCTCCAAGGAATAGTTTCATGCATGAACCAATTACACAACCTGATGTTGCTGCCACTGAGTATGAGATTAAACCGAACCTACTCTCTATGGTTCAACATGACCAATTTGGAGGCTCTGCTTCGAAGGATGCCCTCATGCATTTGCTTAATTTTTCTGAGTTGTGTAACATGACACGCTTAAAGGATCATGAACCTGACACTTTGAAGTTGCATCTATTTCGTTTCTTCTCTGAGAGGAAAAGCCAAAGAATGGCTTCTAGCTTTGCCTAGTGGTAGTATAAATTCATGGACTAAGTGTTGCAGTAAGTTTTTGTCTAAGTTTTAACCATCGACCAAGATTATGCAATTGCGTTCACAGACAACAAGTTTTAAGCAGGAAGATCGTGAGCCACTAGTGCTTGCGTGGGATCGCTTGAAGGAGGCTATAAGGAATTGTCCTAACCATGGAATGGAAGAATGGTTAATTCTTCATATGTTTTATAATGCATTAAATCCTATGTCGAAAACTATGCTTGACACTGTTGCAGGACGAACAATTATGGGCAAGCCCATAGATTAAGCTAAAAAGTTACTGCATGATATGCAAGAAAACCGTAACCAATGGCAAGTTGAAAGGGCTACCAACAAAAGAGTTAATGCTGTTGAAGAGAAGAATATGGAGTTGACCGCTAAGATTGATGAACTCATCTCCGTGGTTAAAGGTAAAGAAGAGGTAAACGTAAATGCGATTACTGAAGAGGATGTTAATGATGTCAATTTTATTGCTCATAGTAGCTAAAATCCCAACTAGGAAAATAATGGGTATGCTCCTAGATTTCCTTATCCTAATAATAGTGGACCACCTAATAATTTTCATGGGCTGAACAATGGTAATAGAAATACTTTGGAGGAAACTCTGAATTTTTTTATTGCTCATCAAAGTGAGAAAAATGAAACTTCTAAAAATATCTGGAAGAATCATGATAACTCGCTTGGTCAATTGACCGGTAAGATTGCTAGACTCACTAACGATGTACAGGCCTTAGATGGAAGAACAAAAAGCATGGAGGCACATATTGCTAAAATTGCAGAGAGTCAAACTTTGATTCTAGCCAAGTTTGCAGGTAAACCGGAGCCTAACCCAGTTGAAGGTGGCAAGATGATGAGAAGTAGCGAAGATAATGTAGAAGAGCTTGATAAAAGCCATGAGCCAGAGTATATATATACAGTTGCAGACTTCGTGAATATGATAGAAATGAAACACCCACTACCTGAAGTATCAAATGATGAAGCATATAATGTCTTTGTTGATCATGTTGCAGCTAAGGTACATGAATTGGATGATGAAAGAAAGAAGCTATTCTGTAAGCTACTTACTAAAGAAGAAGATATCTTTGAGCCTACTATAGAGATTGAGATTTTTTTGAAGAAAGTCAATGCTTTGTGTGATATAGGTGCTAGTGTTTCGACTATCCCTAAGTCTGTTTATGATAGTCTCAATCTTGGTCCTTTTGTTACTACTGAAATTAAGTTGAATATGGCCAATTCTACCTTTATGCAAGCAGTAGGGGTTAAGCATGGTGCTATCCTTCAAATAAATGATTGCCGTGTTATGATTGATCATGTTATAGTTGATATTCCTGAAGATCCCCTTACTCCTATAATTCTGGGTAGGCCATTTCTTGGGACCATAAAGGCTACTATCAATGTGTTTGAGGAAATGTAAGATTTGACCTTCCTACAAAGGATCCTTTTGTGAGACATTTCTCCAGGAAGAAGAAAATGAAGACATACACCAAAGACGGCATTGTCATCAATGCTCGAAGCTACGGGCTTGGTGTATTTATGCTCAAGTGACCATCACTACGGTCGAGGTATTCGACCAAAAACAAGCGCTTCATGGGAGGCATCCCACGCGAATAAGGTAGAAGAGTAAGTTTTGTTTTTAAGTACTTTCGTTTCGTTAAGGAGTGTTGAAGTTTTTATACTGGAGGTTGAGTTGAGAAGAAAATTGTGCTAATGAGGACTTTGTCATGTGCAAAATTGCTATGTGTCGTACTAACGTCCGAGAGCCTGGAAATATGCCTATATGTTGTGTTGGAACTAACCCCCTAGGAATCACTGAAGAAAACGAAGTCTCAGAGGAGACAAATCAAATGACGGCCGAGCATACGACCGTTGTGGTCGTATGGCTGGTCGTATGAGGTGAGGGCGGCTCCATCAAAAATGATCTAGAGGCAACAAAGTCATTGACGGTGTTCCATACGAGGTTCCATGCTCATATGCGCGGTCATATGTTTCCTCGAGAGAAGCTACAGAGAAGTCCAGAGTAGAAGATGTCATTCCATATGAGCATCCACGTTCGTATACGCGCTCGTATGACATCCACGACCAGAAGAAAAATTTATTAGAACGAACGACGACGTTCCATACGAGCGCGGCTGCTTGTATAAGTGGTCGTATGAGGTGAGCATAGACAGAGAATTGGTTTTAGAGCGAACGAAGGTGTTCCATACGAGCGCTTGTGCTCATATGCGCGCTCGTATGATGCCCTGATGGCCATAAGGAAGCCGAGGGAAGAGGTAAATTGCCCCCATCTCATCTATTTCTTCTTCTTCTTCCTCTAAACCTCTCCAAACCCTACCACAACTTCACCGGATCTCTCTACTCGTTCGATTTCAGTTCAAACCCTTAAATGCGATTGATCTACGGTATGTTTCTCCTCCGATCCTTGACTTATTTTTCGCGAATCCACGTTCTATGTGCCTAGCATTGCCATGTCTAGGGTATGCATACTTTTGATCCAAATTTTGATTTTGGCTTGGATTCGTTGATGTTTTTACAGGAGTATGATGTTGTAGTTGTTGTATGATCACTATTTTATAATTCTATTGGACTGAAAGATTATTTTGTAGAGATGTTTACGATGAGGTCCACACGTGTCGCTCGCGGTGATGCACCGAGTTCATCCGCGAGTGCCAATCAAAGGCAACAAGTTTTCACTCGGGGGATCATCTTCACCACCCGTGAGGCCACGAACAAGTAGAAGAAGCTTCATGCAAGGAAGATGAAGACCACCAAGTGGGCTTGCGAGTTCACAATAGCCAAATTGGGCATTGGTAACGAGTTGAATTTATTATGTGATAATGCCAGGTTGCACCATTTTGTTTATCAGGTATGTGAGACATATGAACTTTTGACGCCTGAGTTTCTTAGTACTCTCTCGCATAATGTTGGTTTAGTCCCAAGAGTTGACGAGGAAGAATGGATCACTTTCCGTCTCAAGGACTGAGACTTCAACATCACTCTAGATGAGTGGTGTAATCACTTTGGCTTCACCAACAACAATGATGACGTCCGCTATGTTTATGATTTTCTTGAATCGCACCCGAGGCAATCTTTTTACCAGATGAGTTACCATGGCCACAAACAAAGGGTCAGTTGCATTGAAAGTCCTGCTATTCGATATTTCTATTATGTTATCACTAACTCATTGCAGGCACGAGGAGAAGTTTCAAAGGTGAAAGACGAGAATATGCTAATTCTCGGGAAAGCAGCTAACCTTGACATCGGTTATTGACCCAATTTAGGGGCAATACTTTTGTTACACCTTGTGCACCAAGCAAATCATGCACAAGGAGATATCACATGTGTAAGAATCATCACCATGTTGGCCAACTCCCTCAACTTCAACCATGTCCGCCCCATTGTCGGTAAGAACCTTGTTAATATTAAAGTTCTTTCTAGTGCTGCAATGGTAGTGGTTCGCCGTGGTCATCATGGTATTCGAATTCCTGGAGTTAGGTACTTGCTACCTACTCCTATGCCTAACCGTTTCTCCATAGACATGGAATTTTGCACTATGTGCCATAGGAAGGAGATGCAGCTTTTGACCAAGAGGCCCTTGAACAAGAACAAGTTGATGAAGAAGATCTTGCCACTAACGAAGAAGAGGAGCAGCCCCAAGAGGAAGCACCACAAGGAGAGGCCTACACCACCTGCATGGACCTCTACAGTCTTCAGGGTTCCATCAATGACATGACCAACCTCGTTGATTCCTTTCGAAGCATGTCCGTCTACATGAACACCAGCTTCTCCAACTGGAGGCAGGTATGGGCTCCTGACCAGCCGCCGCCACAATGATCTCACCGGTTTGGGCTTATAGAAGCTTAAGTTCGGGGGAAGTCACTACCACGTCTCCATCAAGATGGGGAAGTATAATTTTTAATAAGTTGTAATGAGGTTGTACTTCAGCTCCCTGAGCTTCAAACACTCGTGTTGGTTTATTCCAACACTTTGCTTTTTATTTTCTTTTGTTTTTTGTTTTTCTCTTCACCGTTTGAGATTTTTTGTTTCCAAAGTTAGCTTTCAAAACCCCAGAAAAAACATATTGGTCCATAGTACCTAAAATTAAGCCACTACGAAACCTTATGCATGATCATTTCTTTGGCATAATCCTGTCACGTGACAATAAAAGTTTCAGCATGCAATGATTGAAACAAAGTGCTTGAGGGCCTTGATGATGAGACACTCGTGGGCGTGTAAGCGAGTTACTCTAGAATCATGTTGTCTTTACATACCTTTCACTCCCTAAAATTATCTTTTCATTGCTCAAGAAAGAAAACCTCTTCTGTACATTCCCGGCAAGCAAGTGTTAACTAGAAGAAATAGAATTGAGAGCTACTAATTTATTTTATGTAGTTGAGCAAGAGCTTTGTGTTGATTATCTTTGCTTCACTAACGCTTGCATAATAACCATGCCACCGATCGTAAGTGAACCAAGACCTTCTCGTTATTTTGGTTTAAACAATTGAGTTCCTTACGGTTTGGATTTCTCTCTATGTTGCTCGAGGACGATCTAGTTTAAGCTTGGGGGAGTTGATGAGAGTTATTTGTACGCTCATCAAACCTGAGTTTAAACCGAGATATTTCATAAAAACTGAGATATTCGCTCCGATATTGCCACTAATGACTAATGAATGCAAAGGATTCTAAATATCCTATCTTTATTGTGTTTCCACAGAAAATGGGCTATTTATGGACAAAATCAAGCCAATACATGAAAAGGAGTAAAGAGGAGATAGAGTAGATCAAGTGGGAGGCGCACAGGATGAGCAAGAGCATAAGACGGCGTTCCATACGACCGCGCGCGCTCGTATGCGCGCTCGTATGGCCTGCCAGGGGCGCCCTTAGATCCACCACTACAAATACCGTGAAGGGCCAACAGCAGAAACAACACCAATTGTCACCGAAACATCCATCTTCGTCATTCACAGCAACCCTAGCCGCTGCCATTTCCTATCTACATCTCCATAGCCGCCACCATCACCACCACCATAGTTCAATCAATCTTCATGACGTGTTCTTCAATTATTTCTTCATGGGATTGCTACTTCTTGAGCTTGCGTTGGTTTTTCCCTTGAAGAGGAAAGGGTGATGCAGCAAAGTAGAGATAAGTATTTCCCTCAGTTTGAGAACCAAGGTATCAATCCAGTAGGAGACAACGCACAAATCACCGAATACCTGCACAAACATTCAAACAACTTGCACCCAACGTGATAAAGGGGTTGTCAATCCCTTCACGGTTATTTGCAAAAGTGAGATCTGATAGAGATAGGTAAAACTAAACAAAAGATAAAGTAAATATTTTTAGGTTTTTTGGTTTATAGATCTGAAAATAAAAGATTGCAAAATAGTAGATCGGAAAGTAATATGATGGAAAATAGACCCGGGGGCCATAGGTTTCACTAGAGGCTTCTCTCAAGATAGAAAATATTACGGTGGGTGAACAAATTACTACCGAGCAATTGATAAAAAAGCGCAAAGTTATGATGATATCTAAGGCAATGATCATGAATATAGGCATCACGTCCTTGTCAAGTAGACCGAAACGATTCTGCATCTACTACTATTACTCCACACATCAACCGCTATCCAGCATGCATCTAGAGTATTAAGTTCATAAAGAACGGAGTAACGCATTAAGTAAGATGACATGATGTAGAGGAATTAACTCAAGCAATATGATGAAAACCCCATCTTTTTATCCTCGATGGCAACAATACAATACGCGCCTTGCTGCCCCTACTGTCACTGGAAAAGGACACCGCAAGATTGAACCCAAAGCTAAGCACTTCTCCCATTGCAAGAAAAACCAATCTAGTTGGCCAAACCAAACCAATAGTTCGAAGAGAATTACAAAGATATCAAATTATGCATAAAAGAATTCAGAGAAGATTCAAATAATATTCATAGATAAGCTGATCAGAAATCCACAATTCATCGGATCTCGGCAAACACACCGCAAAAAAGTGTTACATCGAATAGATCTCCAAGAACATCGAGGAGAACATGGTATTGAGAATCAAAGAGAGAGAAGAAGCCATCTAGCTACTAGCTATGGACCCGTAGGTCTGAGGTAAACTACTCACGCTTCATCGGAAGGGCAATGGTGTTGATGTAGAAGCCCTCCGTGATCGAATCCCCCTCCGGCAGGACGCTGCATAAGGCCCCTAGATGGGATCTCATAGGTACAGAAGGTTGCGGCGGTGGAAAAGTATTTTCATGGATGCCTCTGGTGGTTTGGGCAGATAAGAGTATATATAGGTGAAAGAATTAGGTCAGGAGGTGCATGAGGGGCCCACAAGGGTGGGGGCGCGCCCTCCGTCCTTGTGGCCGCCTCGTGGCTCCTTCGACTTCATCTCCAGGTCTCCTGGTTTCCTTCTGGTCCAAGAAAGATCATCGCGAAAAATTTATTCCGTTTGGACTCCGTTTGGTATTCCTTTTCTGCGAAACTCAAAAACAAGGAAAAAACAGAAACTGGCACTGGGCTCTAGGTTAATATGTTAGTCCCAAAAATAATATAAAATAGCATATTAATGCATATAAAACATCCAAAACAGATAATATAATAGCATGGAACAATCAAAAATTATAGATACGTTGGAGACGTATCAAGCATCCCCAAGCTTAATTCCTGCTCGTCCTCGAGTAGATAAATGATAAAAACAGAATTTTTGATGTGGAATGCTACCGAACATATTTATCCATGTAATTTCTTTATTGTGGCATGAATGTTCAGATCCGTATGATTCAAAACAAAAGTTTAATATTGACATAAAAACAATAATACTTCAAGCGTACTAACAAGGCAATTATGTCTTCTCAAAATAACATGGCCAAAGAAAGCTTATCCCTACAAAATCATATAGTCTGGCTATGCTCCATCTTCATCACACAATGTATTTAAATCATGCACAACCCCGATGACAAGCCAAGCAATTGTTTCATACTTTTGATGTTCTCAAACTTTTTCAACTTTCACGCAATACATGAGCGTGAGCCATGGACATAGCACTATAGGTGGAATACAAGGTGGTTGTGGAAAAGACAAAGAGAAGGAGATAGTCTCACATCAACTAGGCGTATTAACGGTCTATGGAGATGCCCATCAATAGATATAAATGTGAGTGAGTAGGGATTGCCATGCAACGGATGCACTAGAGCTATAAGTTTATGAAAGCTCAAAAAAGAAACTAAGTGGGTTTGAATCCAACTCGCTTGCTCATGAAGACCTAGGGCAATTTGAGGAAGCCCATTATTGGAATATACAACCCAAGTTCTATAATGAAAATTCCCACTAGTATATGAAAGTGACAACATAGGAGACTCTCTATCATGAAGATCATGGTGCTACTTTGAAGCACAAGTGTGGTAAAAGGATAGTAACATTGCCCCTTCTCTCTTTTCTCTCATTTTTTTCTTTTTCTTTTTTTTATTTGGGCCTTCTCTCATTTTTTTTTTGGCCTCTTTTTTTTCGTCCGGAGTCTCATCCCGACTTGTGGGGGAATCATAGTCTCCATCATTGTAACACCCTGGTTTTTGCTCCTGTTTTTTTTCCTTCGCGTGATTTGACTCCCGTCTTTTTTCTCGGTGTTATCGGATTTTCTTTAGCTCTTGGGTATGTGAAGATGGTCATTTAACCTTGCCTTCCCTATCCAACCAGAGATTCTTTCAAGACCAATCCTACCACCTAAGATTTATTCTCAGGGTTTTACTGTCGAAACCCTACCTTCCGAGTTATCCGAAGGAAAACCCTAACTCCTTCAGTTACAAAGGAACCCCAATTTCCTTTGACCTGTTGCCTCCCAGACTTTTCTCAGTGACCATCCTATCTTTGTAAACCCTGGATATGCAAAAATATTGCCAAGTCATTTGCAATATTTTTCATTAATTCCTTTTTCTACTATTTAAAGGAATTAAATCCAGGAAAATATCTAACCATCTCCAAAGTTGATGAAAACTTGTGGAGATATTCTTTGTGATCATATTGAGCTCCCATAAAAATATTGGCCATAATTAAATAAGGGAAATTGCATTTTCCTATTTAAAGCCAATATTGCATTTTGGGCACTTTCTAAAGGAACTACCATTTTGGTAGCCAGGAAAAATCCCAAATAAAGTGTGGAGCTTCTCCTATCCATATATTCACCATTTCAATCAAGAAACCAAGTTCCACCCATTAAAGTTTGAGCACAACATCCATTTGCAAATTATGTCCAGATTTTCAGTTTGCAAAGGAAGTGCTTGAACCCTTCATCTATTTGAGCTGAAATTTTTCATGGTGATTAACATTGCTAAATCACCCATGGATGCCAAAAATAAGCTCAATCCCTCCATCCATTAATCCAGAGCATTTTTCTCAAGTTTCTGTTCATTTGAAAGTGCTGTGAAGGAAGTACCACTTTGGCATTTCCAAATGAGCTGAAACTTTTCCAGTATCTTCATACTTCCAAATCATTGGCCTCCACCAAAATTCAACTCATTTCATCAAGCCATTTGATCACAGCTCCAAATTCTAGTTTCTGGAGAAATTTGTGGTTTGTGAAGGAAGTGTATGCAAATGGGGTCTAAATGACTTCAAATTTTGCAGGCATATACTCCTTCCTACCCTATTATGTTATGAAAAATATCCAACTCCATTTATCCATCTATTTCTCCAGAAATATCTACAAACACCTTGCTATCAGAGACTTCTTCAGCAAGTCTCCCTCACCCCAGAGCTTTCCAGTTGATCCCAGTCACATAGCTTCCTTATTTGAGCAGTAAGCTACTTTCTGGACAAGGTTTGGCAAGCAGACACGCACCAGAATGGCCGGTGCGCGTGGTGACCGCGTGAGCTGCACGCAGGAACAACGCTCTGTGCATCTACCGCGTCGGGCAGGCCAGCTCATGCTGCCCTGGCGTGTCCTAGCATGCCGACCTGACTCCCCGTCGTCCCGTCACCTCTCTCTGGTCATTTCCCCCTTCGTTTTCTTCCTCACCGCGCCGCGACGAACGCCATAACTCCGCCACTGTACTCGCACTGTTGCCGCCGTATACAGCCGAGCCCGAGCTCTCCCGAAGGCTCCACGAGCTCCTCCACTCTCCCAGTAACCCTGCCGACATCGCCTCCTCCCTCCGCGTGGCCTCTGAGCTCCAATGCAGAGATAAGAAGGCCACGACGGCCGTCCTCCTCGCTTCGACCGTCGGGCGACTATATATAGCCTCCTCCCGAGCCCTCGACCTCACCAACCTCCTCCCCTCTCCCTCTGGACCTCCCCTGCATGCTCGCCCGGAAGAACTCCTTGCCGGAGTGCTTAGATTTCCGGCGAGCTCCACCTACTGTCCCGCCTCCAATCCCGGCGCCCGAGCTCTTCCTCTCCACCCTACCACCACCAGCGATCTCCCCCTCCCTCTCCTCGGCGCCCTTAGCTCCTCTGGAGGCCCGCGCACCGCAGTCGCCCCGAACTCCGGCGAGGAGAGCCTGCCGGCGCCCTTGCCTTCGGGCGTGCTTCAATGTGGCCAGGTTCACATAAGGATCCGTCGTCCGCCAACGAGGATCCGGAGCGTTCATGGGCTAGGAGCGTAACCCAGTCAGATCCCTGTGGTTTGGAGCCGCACCAGGACCATGCTGCCTTAGATAGAGCTTTTCCGCTGCCACCCTTCTGTAATGCATCCCATGTAAGACTTATATATCCATTAATAGAAATGCCTGTGTTCATGATACTGGTTGTAAACACGCATGCCAGAGTGATTTCCTGGGCAGGTATGCGTGGCGACCGTCTGGCTACAGTGGTAATCAGGCGGGGCACCACAATCATCCTTCTCCTCACATGGGACAATGCTCTAATAATGAAGATCATCACACTTTTATTTACTTACAACTCAAGAATTACAACTCCATATTTAGAACAAAATATGACTCTATATGAATGCCTCCGGCGGTGTACCGAGATGTGCAATGAATCGAGAGTGACATGTACGAAAGAATTATGAACGGTGGCTTTGCCACAAATACAATGTCAACTCCATGATCATGCAAAGCAATATGACAATGATGGAACGTGTCATAATAAACGGAACGGTGGAAAGTTGCATGGCAATATATTTCGGAATGGCTATGGAAATGCCATAATAGGTAGGTATGGTGGCTGTTTTGAGGAAGGTATATGGTGGGTGTATGGTACCGGCGAAAGTTGCGCGGCACTAGAGAGGCAAGCAATGGTGGAAGGGTGAGAGTGCGTATAATCCATGGACTCAACATTAGTCATAAAGAACTCACATACTTATTGCAAAAATCTATTAGTTATCGAAACAAAGTACTACGCGCATGCTCCTAGGGGGATAGATTGGTAGGAAAAGACCATCGCTCGTCCCCGACCACTACTCATAAGGAAGACAATCAATAAATAAATCATGCTCTGACTTCATCACATAACGGTTCACCATACGTGCATGCTACGGGAATCACAAACCTTAACACCAGTATTTCTCAAATCCTCAATTACTCACTAGCATGACTCTAATATCACCATCTTTATATCTCAAAACAATCATAAGAAATCAAACTTCTCATAGTATTCAATGCACTTTATATGAAAGTTTTTATTATATCCCTCTTGGATGCCTATCATATTAGGACTAAATTTATAACCAAAGCAAATTACCATGCTGTTTAAAGAATCTCAAAATAATATAAGTGAAGCATGAGAGTTCATCAATTTCTATAAAATAAAACCACCGCCATGCTCTAAAAAGATATAAGTGAAGCACTAGAGAAAAATTGCCTAGCTCAAAAGATATAAGTGAAGCATATGGAGTATTCTAATAAATCATGATTCATGTGTGTCCCTCTCAAAAGGTGTTTATAGCAAGGATGATTGTGGCAAACTAAAAAGCAAATACTCAAATCATACAAGACGCTCCAAGCAAAACAGATATCATGTGGTGAATAAAAATATAGCCTCAAGTAAAGTTACCGATAGGCGAAGACGAAAGAGGGGATGCCTTCAGGGGCATCCCCAAGCTTAGGCTCTTGGTTTTCCTTGAATATTACCTTGGGGTGCCTTGGGCATCCCCAAGCTTAGGCTCTTGCCACTCTTTATTCCATAGTCCATCAAATCCTTACCCAAAACATGAAAACTTCACAACACAAAACTCAACAGAAAATCCCATAAGCTCCGTTAGTATAAGAAAATAAATCACCAATTTGGTACTGTTGTGAACTCATTCTTTATTTATATTGGTGTAATATCTACTGTATTCTAACTTTTCCATGGTTCATACCCCACGATACTACCCATAGATTCATCAAAATAAGCAAACAACACAAAGAAAACAGAATCTGTCAAAACAGAATAGTCTGCGAAGATCCGAATTGTTCTAATACTTACGTAACTCCAAAATTCTAAAACATTAGGACAACAGAGGAAATTTGTATATCAATCTCGTATAAAAATTTCAGGGTTTTTCAACGCTCCAGTGAATTATTAAAATTTTGAGACTATACGCAAAAGTTTCTATTTTTCAGCAAGATCAAATCAACTATCACCATAAGCCATCCCAAAGGTTTTACTTGGCACAAACCCTAATTAAAACATAAAACCACATCTAACCAGAGGCTAGATGAATTATTTATTGCAAAACAGAACCAAAAAGCAAAGAACAAAAATAAAATTGGGTTGCCTCCCAACAAGCGCTATTGTTTAACGCCCTTAGCTAGGCATAAAAACACGAATAGATCTAGGTATTGTCATCTTTGGTATGCAACTCTTCAATTGCACACTTATAATTCTTAGGAGATTCTTTGGTTTTATCAATGATCAAACTCCTAGGCAAGAAATCAAGAAATTCACTCGTGGCAATTGGTTCCTTAATAATATCAAAAAATTTGGGGTGAACACTTATTGTTTTGAGATCTTCATTTTCTTTAATAGAAGATTCACCCTTATTCTTAGGAACGTAAATAAACTTGGCAGTCTTAGTAGGAGGAAGATTTTGAGTGGTTTTAATGGAGGAAAAAGTGGAACCCAAGTTGGTAATAATATCCTCTAGTTTGCCAATTCTAGTAGAATCTTGATCTATCTTTTCATTAACTATGGGTTCCTTTTCTCTAAGATTCTTTAAAGTAGCTCGTACTTTAGATCCATATTGGGTAATCTGATTATGAATCTTTTTATCCAAATTTTCAATCAACTCAACGGTAGCAATTTTATTCTCAATAATGTCAAGCCTTTGCATCACATGTTCCAAAGTTAAAGCAGTTCCATTGATCAAAAGAGGTGGTGGGCATAACAAATCTATCATGGCGTTATAAGAATCAAAAGTATGACTCCCCAAGAAATTTCCCCCGGTAATGGTATCCAAAACATATCTATTCCAAGGAGTAATGCCCACGTAAAAATTGCAAAGAAGAACGGCAGTAGATTGCTTTCGAGTAGATCTATCTTGAGCATTACAAATTCTATACCAAGCATCTTTTAAATTTTCTCCTTCCCTTTGTTTAAAATTGAGGACTTCATTATCAGGAGTGCTCATAGTAGTGGGAGGACTAGCCATAAGAGCGAAACAAGCGATCAAATGTGCGAGCACACAAAAAGCAAACGAGAAAGACGAACGGAAGAGGGGCGAAGAAAAGGCAAAGAGAGGGGCGAAGAAAAAGGCAAATCTTTTCGAATATCGTTTTAGAAGTGGGGGAGAGGAAAATGCGAGGCGAATGGCGATTAATGTAATGCAAGAGATGAGAGTTTATGATGGCTACTTGGTATGGCTTGACTTGGCGTAGATCTCCCCGGCAACGGCGCTAGAAATTCTTCCTGCTACTTCTTGAGCTTGCGTTGGTTTTTCCCTTGAAGAGGAAAGGGTGATGCAGCAAAGTAGAGATAAGTATTTCCCTCAGTTTGAGAACCAAGGTATCAATCCAGTAGGAGACAACGCACAAATCACCGAATACCTGCACAACAATCAAACAACTTGCACCCAACGCGAAAAAGGGGTTCTCAATCCCTTCACGGTTATTTGCAAAACAGAGATCTGATAGAGATAGGTAAAACTAAACAAAAGATAAACTAAATATTTTTAGGTTTTTTGGTTTATAGATCTGAAAATAAAAGATTGTAAAATAGTAGATCGGAAAGTAATATGATGGAAAATAGACCCGGGGCCATAGGTTTCACTAGAGACTTCTCTCAAGATAGAAAATATTACGGTGGGTGAACAAATTACTGCCGAGCAATTGATAGAAAAGCGCAAAGTTATGACGATATCTAAGGCAATGATCATGAATATAGGCATCACGTCCGTGTCAAGTAGACCGAAACGATTCTGTATCTACTACTATTACTCCACACATCGACCGCTATCCAGCATGCATCTAGAATATTAAGTTCATAAAGAACGGAGTAACACATTAAGTGAGATGACATGATGTAGATGAATTAACTCAAGCAATATGATGAAAACCCCATCTTTTTATCCTTGATGGCAACAATACAATACATGCCTTGCCGCCCCTACTGTCGCTGGGAAAGGACACCGCAAGATTGAACCCAAAGCTAAGCACTTCTCCCATTGCAAGAAAAACCAATCTAGTTGGCCAAACCAAACCGATAGTTCGAAGAGAATGTGGCGCCCCCGACTCGATCGTACACTAATCATGCACGCAAACGTGTACGATCAAGATCAGGGACTCACGGGAAGATATCACAACACAACTCTAAAACATAAATAAGTCATACAAGCATCATAATACAAGCCAGGGGCCACGAGGGCTCGAATACAAATGCTCGATCATAGACGAGTCAGCGGAAACAACAATATCTGAGTACAGACATAGGTTAAACAAGGTGCCATAAGATGGCTAGCACAAACAGGGATACAACAGATCGAACAGGCGCAGGGCCTCCTGCCTGGGATCCTCCTAACTACTCCTGGTCGTCGGCGTCCTGGACGTAGTAGTAGGCTCCGTCCTGGTGGTAGTAGTCGTCGTAGGTGGCGTCTGGCTCCTGGGCTCCAACATCTGGTTGCGACAACCAGCAAGAAGGGAAAGGGGGAAAAGGAGGGGGGAAAGCAACCGTGAGTACTCATCCAAAGTACTCGCAAGCAAGGATCTATACTACATATGCATGGTATATGTGTAAAGAGGCAATATCGGTGGACTGAACTGCAGAATGCCAGAATAAGAGGGGGATAGCTAGTCCTGTCGGAGACTACGCTTCTGGCAGCCTTCATCTTGAAGCAATAGAAGAGATTAGTTGGAAGTTAACCAAACAACAACGTAAAGCATAATCCTACCCGTCGATCCTCTCGTCGCCACCATGCGAGAGAGCGACCACCGGGTTATATCTGTCACTTATAAGGGTGTGTTTTATTAAGTATCCATTTCTAGTTGTCATGAGGTCGGAATACAACTCCGGGTCGTCCTTTTACCGAGGGACACGGCTATTCGAATAGATAAACTTCCCTGCAGGGGTGCACCACATATTCCCCAACACGCTCGATCCCCTTTGGCCGGACACACTTTCCTGGGTCATGCCCGGCCTCGGAAGATCCACACATCGCAGCCCCACCTAGGCTCAACAGAGAGGTCAGCACGCCGGACTAATCCTAGGCACTCTGGGGTCTGGGCCCATCGCCCAGTGCGCTCCTGCACGTTGCGTACGCGGCCGCGAGCAGACCTAGCAACCCACACGATCACGGCGGTTACGTTAGCGCGGTCCAACACGGCGCGCGCCGCTCAGTCGCTGACGTCAAGAAGGCTTCAGCTGATACCACGACGCCGGGATACCCATAACTACTCCCGCGTAGTTGGTTAGTGCGTATAGGCCAGTGACCAGACTCAGATCAAATATCCAATCTCGTTAAACGTGTTATTATGAAGTAAACGCGAACGCCGACCAGGGCCTGGCCCACCTGTCTCCTAGGTGGTCTCAACCTGCCCTGTCGCTCCGCCACAAAGATCCACTCAAAGGGCCGTTGGGACAAAGGTCCTTTCAGCCCCCAATCCGTGAATCACTCGCGGGTACTCTTCGAGCCGACCCGACTTTAGTCACCATCTGTATAGTATGTATATATGTATAGTATACACCCGTGATCACCTCCCGAGTGATCACGGCCCGATAGTATAGCAAGGCAGACTGACCAGAATGCAGGGCCAATGATGATAAACTAGCATCCTATACTAAGTATTTAGGATTGCAGGTAAGGTATCAACAGATGTAGCAACAGTGTCAGGCTATGCATCAGACTAGGATTAACGGAAAGCAGTAACATGCTACACTACTCTAATGCAAGCAGTATAGAGGAGAATAGGCGATATCTGGTGATCAAGGGGGGGGCTTGCCTGGTTGCTCTGGCAAGTAGGGGTCGTCAACAACGTAGTCGGTCGGGGCACCAGCAGCTGCGTCGGTCTCGTAGTCTACCGAAGAGAAGAGGGGGAAGAAACAGTAAACACACGGCAATAATGCAACAGGGATGCATGACATGTCTAAACGCAGGGCCAGGGTGATATACAGCCTAACTAAGCGATTTAGTTAATTTAGGAATTTATTCGGATTTATTTAATTAGGGTTGGACACTATTCATTTATCGAAATCGGTTCTAATGTTCAACGTTCTTATTAGTGCGGCATCTGACGGGAATACGGAGGATGTATTCGGGTTGTATCGTCGTTCTGAGCAAGTTTCATGTATAAAATATTTTCATCGGAGGTTACGGTTTAAAAGATATGATTTTCTAAAGTTTTTATTAATTTCTGAAATTTAATTAATTATTTAATTCACATTATCCGAAACAGTGATTGATGACGTCAGCAGACATCATGCTGACGTCAGCAGTTAATTAAGTTAATTACTAATTACTGTTTAATTAACGCTAATTAGTTAATTAGATTAACCTAATCAGGATTAATTAACTAATTAATAATTAATTATTTTAATTATTTATTTTTATTTCTATTTTCTTAAAACTGTTTCGGGCCGTGGGCCCCATTCGTCAGCGTCACAGGGGTTCGGGCCCACTGGGCAGTGGCCAGGGGCGGACAAGTCCGGGGCGTGCCCCTTTTGGGACCGAACATGTTGGTGCCCAAAGGGGACGCACGGGCGGGCGCGGGGGAAGAGCGGTGGCTGGAGAGGCAGGGGAGAGGTCGCGGGGAGGCGAAGCGGGGGGGGGGGCCGGAGCGGAGGGTTGGCGGCGAGGAGACGCGCGGGCGCGCGAGCGAGGGCAGTGGGCGGCGCGCGAGGCGCCGTGCGGCAGAGCGCGGCGAGGCTGCGGTGCGCGCGGGCGCGTGCGCGAGCAGAGAGGGGGGGAGAGGCCCGAGGCCTCACCGTGATCCGTAGGGACGGCGGGCAGCGGGGGTCGGGGTGGTCGACGGGGACGCGGCGATGGGGAGGCAGGCGGCGGGGAAAAGCGGCGACGTAGACGAGGCAGACCGGCGGAGAGGGAGCGTCGGGTGGGGGGCGTGTGCGGAGAGGGCGAGGCGGCGCGGTCGGGCGCGTCGGGGCGAGCGGCGTCGAGGGAGCAGGCCGGCGAGGGAGGAGCGGGTCCGGGCGGCGGCGTCCAACGGCGACGGCGAGGCGGCGCGGTCGGGCAGCGACCGAGGGCGACGGGGTCGTTCCCGCGATCCCGATCCGATCTGGATCGGGAGGGTGGGGGCTGACGAGGGGGAGGCGGCGATGGGGGGCGTCGGCGAGCGCGTCGCGACGGGGCGGACGGATCGGGAGATCCGATCCAGATGGGGGGGGGGAGGAGGAGAAAGCGAGGGGAGGGGGGGATCGGGGGGGTAGGGTAGGGTAGGTTGGTCTCCTGGGGGAGGCAACTAAGTAGGCGCCGCTGGGCCGGCCTGGCGGCCCGGTGGCTTGCTGGGCGAGGCCCAGTCGGGGGGGGGGGGGGGTCCTTGATATGTTCTGTTTCTTTTTTCCTTTTCTTTATTCTCTTTTCTCTACTGTTAAATGTTTAGGCCTCAAATGGTTTTTGTAAAAAGTGTGACCTATTTCATAAATACCAGTGCATTATTCCTTAACCCCTAAAATTAGTTTGGACAAAACATAATTCCATATTTATTTCAGATTTAATAAATGGTTATTAAATATTATCTTTATCCACTGTTTGAGGTTGTTCGAGTCACCTATCCAATTCCAATTATGTTGGTTTCAATTTTAGAATAGCCTCTGGAATATTTGTTACTTATCTGACATTTTAGTTTCTATGTTGGACAACTTTTATATTCCACTTTCATTTAAATTTGAACTTGGCTTAGGAGTTGAAATGCAATATGATGCTAATGATGATTGTGCACTATTAATCATGATGACATGGCCTCATCAAAAGGGTGATCACTGTAGCTTAATACAGGGGGTGTTACAGAGAATTACAAAGATATCAAATCATGCATAAAAGAATTCAGAGAAGATTCAAATAGTATTCATAAATAAGCTGATCATAAATCCACAATTCATCGAATCTCAGCAAACACACCGCAAAAAAGTGTTACATCGAATAGATCTCCAAGAACATCGAGGAAAACATGGTATTGAGAATCAAAGAGAGAGAAGAAGCCATCTAGCTACTCGCTATGGACCAGTAGGTCTGAGGTAAACTACTCACGCTTCATTGGAAGGGCAATGGTGTTGATGTAGAAGCCCTCCGTGATCGAATCCCCCTCCGGCAGGACGCCGAAAAAGGCCCCTAGATGGGATCTCACGGGTACAGAAGGTTGCGGCGGTGGAAAAGTATTTTCGTGGATGCCTCCGGTGGTTTGGGCATATAAGAGTATATATAGGCGAAAGAATTAGGTCAGGAGGTGCACGAGGGGCCCACAAGGGTGGGGGGCGCGCCCTCCGTCCTTGTGGCCGCCTCGTGGCTCCTCTGACTTCATCTCTAAGTCTCCTGGTTTCCTTCTGGTCCAAGAAAGATCATCGCGAAAGTTTTATTCCGTTTGGACTCCGTTTGGTATTCCTTTTCTGCGAAACTCAAAAACAAGGAAAAAACAGAAACTGGCACTGGGCTCTAGGTTAATAGGTTAGTCCCAAAAATAATATAAAATAACATATTAATGCATATAAAACATCCAAAACAGATAATATAATAGCATGGAACAATAAAAAATTATAGATACGTTGGAGACGTATCAGGGATCTGATATCCATGTGTGAGTAGTTCGGTAAGGTCATGGGTTGAGGCAAAGCCCTACAACCCTATGTATTTGTTGGAGGGATCGATGGAAGTACTTTGAATTAACGTCTCGTATGTGTAACATAAAATTGCTTCGTAGTTGTCTCTTGTCTCGTTCATGTTCTTCATCCATGCAGGTACCCAGGATCATGGAAAACGAGCCACAGAAAGGCTAAGGGCAGGGAGACCGTGATGTGTTATTCTGAACACCAGTGACTGAAAGGTTTAGTACGGTAACAAGGATCCTATGTCTGGGGATACAAGAGGTGTATTCATTAAATGCCTAATGCTTTTGTCTTATTTCTCTCGTAATTACCGGGGCAACCCCGCGCGACGGATAGGGCCTTTGGTTGGACAACTGACTATTGATGCAGGACGTGTGCCGGTCAAGACGTAATTTGGACACATCCCCCACTTTGATATGTATCAAGCACATCTCGATGGATGACTTCCAGAGCACAAACTAAGATCATAATGGTCCCGTCACAAATATATGGTTGTAAGAATAAGTCCTCATACCCATGCCTATTTTTATTATAAGTGTTCTTAGTGTCAACTTGATTTTGATCCGGTTAAAAGCTGGAATTAATTCTCTCGCAAAAGCTTGGTAGAAACCTTTGACTTCAAGGGTGCCTTCCTCTCGTGGGTTCGATAACTCAGTGTCATCTCTGGGGAAAAAGGTGAGAATCCTTTCTGCTCCTTTACCGGATCACTAAAGGGACTAATCAGATTGTTTCCCACGAGGAGGAGAAGGCACACTGCCGGGTCGAGGCACAACGGCAGGCCATGGAGATGGATGAGGTGGCCATTTCGTATTAGTGTTTACTTATGTCGTAGTAGTATTTAAGTATGTCATAGTAGTGATGATCTATGTAGCGTTTAATTATTTTGTGTTATCGATCCTCAGACTGTTAGGGGCCTCTAATTTAATTATTCCCCAGATCTTTCATTGATGTTGGTTGGCAAACCACTCTGGTATCAGCTGTCACAAACATGTGATATCAGAGTGATTTGTGAACCAACATCAATGAAAGTTCTCGGGAATCATCAAGCTACAGGTTCTTAACTAGCTCAGAAGGAAGAGCAGTCGTAGTACCAAGAGGTAAGAGTGATTCTGGCAGTACCAAGAGGGAAGAGACTCCTTTTGACTAGTTATATGTATCAGAGCATCTTTTGGGGGAGTAGCAAAGAATTAATCTGTCTTGTTGGGCAGCGGCAAAAATAATTGCTTTTTACAGCTCTGGGAACACTCGCTGCTTCCAAGAGTTGTAAAAAGCAATTACTCTTAGTGCTTCCCAGCAAGACGGATTAGTTATTGCTGATTCCAAAAAAGGTACTCGTACATATATCGAGTCAAAATGAGCCTCTTCCTCTAGGTACTACTAGTACTACTCTTCCCTCTTGGTACTACGACTAGACAGAAATCATCTTTAAATGCTATGGCCCACAAACTGAATTATCTATGACTGTCTCTAATCGAACGAGTGTTGGACGTGACCTCATCGTATGTAATTGAAACAGAGAGCAGAAACTATGGTCTACAAATGGCCATTCTCACCCGAAACTGTATGCGGACGATGATCGATGGATTTCTTCAAATGAACGTGTCGTCTTTGCACGACCGTACTGTGGTACGAATAAAGGGACGTCCAACACGTATTTTTATGGATACGCGCGCGTGTGTGTGTGATTCCCATATCAAAACGGACGGTCATGCTAACTTACGTACTAACGGACGACAACAAGCAAATCTGTGCAGCTTTCGTGCAGGTCATACTCAAATCGATAGCATCAGATCCCAACTAATCAAATCATCAAAACCATTGGTTACATTTCAGAAACGCTAAACCCGGCGATCCGTGCCTGTCATTAATTCCACACGAAGTCGAGCTCGACGACTTTTCTATGCCAATCTAATTTTGACAACTCTGCTCCTGCTCGGTGGTGTGTCGTTGTAACGGGTAGCTAGAAAGACTATTAGCCAATACTATGAGGCAGACACGCAATCGATGGCCCCTGGACTACGTCCAAAAACATTAGCCGTGCGCGTCAGCAGCATCTCTGTCCGGGAGAGCGACCGGAGGTTGCTATCAGCGCAGTGCCAGTCTTGTTTGTGTAAAGCCTCAAAAGAATGTGAAAACTAATATGTATGTCCCTTTTAAGTTTTTTATTTTTGTTTTGAGAATTACATGTCCCCACAAGCCATCGGAAGAATTACATGTCGGTTGATCCTTTGGGACAAGGTCTTCCCACCGGTGTGCCGCCTCGCCTCGTGTCACCAAAAAAGGCGCTGCAAAAGCACACGGAAAAGCCAGAAATGATGCGGCACGGCAGACAGCAAAAGCCCAGGCCCCCCGGAGTACGCACCCCTCCCGCGACACCTCAACTCGCGCACTGTCCAATCCAGCCCCAGCCAACAGTCCGTCTCTCTCCGACGCCATTCCAAGTATATATAATATAAAAACCCACCACCTCTGCCCCATCAACGCTACTAATAGCGGAACGAACAGGGGCGGTGGCCATGGAGATGCTCCTAGACTGGCGCTCGGTGGGCTCGCTGGTCGCCACGGTCATGGTTCTCCGGACGGCCATCCGGGACTTCATCCCGCCGGAGGCTGAGCAGTGGCTGCGCCGCCTCCTCGCGTGGGTAGCCGCCGCGTTCAGGGCCCCCATGGCCACCATCCTCATCGACGAGGCCGACGCTGGAGCCCCCAACGATCTCTACGACGATGCGCAGCTCTACCTCGGCGCGCGCTGCCTCGCCGCAGCCCCCGCCGTGCGCCTCTACAAGCCGCACCAGGCGCACCGCCCCGTCGCCTCCCTCCCCGACGCCCACACCGCCCACGACACCTTCAAGGGCGTCCGAGTCAAATGGACCTCCACCGCGCGCCCCGTAGGCCGCAACATCTACGGCGGCCGGGGCTCCGGCGGCGGCGACCACCGCAGCCTAGAGCTCCAGTTCCCGCAGCAGCACCGCGACTTCGTGCATGACAGTTACATCCCTCACGTCATCGAGGAGGCCACCAGGATGCGTCTCAAGTCGCGGGACCGCAGGCTCTACACCAACCGCGCCGCTGCCCCCGGGGACAACTACCACCGCCTCTGGACCTCGCACGCCTTCTCACACCCCTCCACGTTCGACACGCTCGCCATCAACCCGGCGCTCCGCGAGGAAATCCGCGCCGACTTGCTCCGGTTCTCTTCCCGGCGGGAGCACTACGCGCGCGTGGGCCGCGCGTGGAAGCGCGGGTACCTGCTCCACGGCCCGCCTGGCACCGGCAAGACCAGCCTCGTGGCCGCCATCGCCAACCTCCTCGAGTTCGATGTCTATGACCTGGAGCTTACCACGGTTCCCACCAACGCCGACCTTCGCCGCCTGCTCGTCTCTACCACGCCCAGGTCCGTCATCGTCGTGGAGGACATCGACTGCTCCCTCGACCTCTCTAACCACAATAACAACTCCAGCGTCGACGAGGACAAGGCGCAGCTGGCGATGCTGTCCACGGCGATCGGGCGGGAGTCCATAAGCCTCTCCGGGGTGCTCAACTTCATGGACGGGCTCTGGTCGTCCTGCGTCAGCGAGCGCCTCATGATCTTCACTACCAACCACCCGGAGCGGCTGGACCCAGCGCTGCTCCGCCCCGGCCGCATGGACCGCAAGATCGAGCTCGGCTACTGCTCTCCTGCCGCGCTCCGCGTGCTCGCAAAGAACTACCTCGGTGTCGGTGAGAACCCCGACGAGGATCTCCACATGGCAAATGACCTCATGGCTGAGGCCGAGGACCTGCTCGCCGCCGACGTGCGCATCACGCCCGCCGACATCGGCGAGGTGTTCATGGGCTGCGACAGCGTAGGCGCCTCCGCCGCCTTGAGGAGGCTCGTCAGCGAGCTGCACCGCAGGAGAGACACACCGGTCGTAGACACGGTGGAGTTGGGTGCTTTGACGGAGTAGACGGACTAAGGCAGGTAGTGAGATTGACCCGTACTTTGTTGGCAGTAATCTTGAGCAGTCTAATTAGATAGGTATGCATACATGTACGTGTTGTGGTTGCATGAACTCCTTCATTTCCTAAATATAAGACCTTTTACAGATTTCAATATGAAATAGAGTACATACGAAGCAAAATGAGTGAATCTACTCTCTAAAATATGTCTATATACATTCATAAGTAATCCGCATTGAAATCTCTAAGAGGACTTATATTTAAAAACGGAGGGAGTACTTGCGAGCTTAGAGTCGGTTTCCTATACGTGTTTGTGTCCTATCCATGTAGGGTTAGTCGAGTCCATGGTCGTCAAGTTAGTACTAGACTACTAGTTCAGATCATGTTAAAAGGTCGTATCCCGCTTGATAAATCACGAGTGGACATGGTGCCACGCGAAGATGGTATCATCCCCGTCCGTTGCCACGTGATTCGCGCTGTTTGTGTACAACGAGCCATGTATAGCGATTTCTCAGCGTCGTATCAATGTCTTATAGTCCATGTATTACGCGGTCAATAAGTGTGTGTCCCCCATCACACAATAACTGCATTGATCCCACGTTATTGTTTATAGAAGAGTTAATGGGCAACCTGCACCACCGCTTGCATTTTCTCCCCATCCTTTCACCATCCAACAGCTCCTCTCTCACTCATCCTCCTTCTCTAGTTCTTGGCCTCTGTTCATCCTCATTCTCTAGTTCATGCACTCTGTTCATGTTCATATCTAGTTAGAACTCATCCATGGAGATATAGAGCTCCTTATTTTTTGTACAAATGGAGATGTAGACTCGTAGCTATACTGCAGTCCATCTTCCTCGTCCTCTCTCTCTCTCTCTCTCTCTCTCTCTCTCATGATCCTCTCCGTCGTAGCAGCAGCACCTTCAACACCAGTATTTTATATTCATGTCCTAGTGTCATGCATGTGCTCATCACTGTCCCAGAGCAGTTCTTTAGCTCCTCCAGGGACTCCCATAGTGATGTAGTTGCTCTATTCCCACTAGTCACCACAAGTTGAGGTTCATACCGTGGAGTCAAACGTTCAGATGTATCTAAGGTGACATAATTAGCTAATACTAGTAGTTTATCATTCTTAATTTTGTCGAGTGCTAATGTTCTAAGCACCTAAATGGAATATTTCCCAGCAAGATAATTAAAATATTCAGTGCCAGTGTGAGTTGCTGTTTATACCTGGTAATTTTTTTTTCTATTTTCTTGTTCTTTGGAGATTGAAATCCTCTTTGTTTATTTATAATAGAAATTGACAGTACGAGGGGCTCCCCCTAGTGTTCATGCCTAAAAAAAATTCTGCCGCAAATATTATAATCAAAACATGTGAGCTCTCTAATCCAAATTGTCGTCCACACTCGGGAGGGAGCAGCAATGCATGTGCATTGCTTAACATGCACGATCGATGCCTGGCGGAATCCAAACGCACCATTAAGTGAACATGGCCCCATACATATTGATGACATTCAAGACCTGGGCAACCCACGTACACTACTGTATACTGACTCACTGATGCATAGCTCAACCCACGTACTTCACTTATCACTGACGCGTATTCACCAAATTAAACCACCGTAGTATCGTTTTTGTATTCATTAATTCGCTATATTAAGTGCTAATCTCGTAGCACAGATGGGCAGCTCAGATTTCATCCTCGCGTGGCGCCATGTCCCAAAAATCAGCGTCCCTGTATCCGGCTAGGTTAGTTTCCTTGTTAGAAGTGTATGTCCGATGTAGAGCTGAGTCCTGTTTGGACTCAATGGCAATACGAATAGGTTTGTGTTTAGTCGGTTGGCCCCTGCGTGATATACACAGGATTGGCGTGATATTGTAAACGTGGAATTTGACAGAGAAATAAACAAGAAAAGAACAAGGCATGTCATGTGCCTTTGGCGAAAGTTTTGTTCGTGTGTGTCCCTGTGATTTGATGTGATCGATTTTGCGGGTGAATTCCAAAATACTTGGCTGGTTATCTCGAGCTGCTGAGCCTCTCGGAGGTTGATGTGGTGATGGGAGTCATCAGGACGCCGTCCCCGCTGGCCACCTCTGTTCCCGCGCCGGCTATGAAGACCTCACGGGAAGGATCGTAACTCCCTAAGCTCCCGCTGACATCTGAGTCGGCGCTGAGGACATCCGGGACAGAATCAACCATAGCAACCAGATGAGATACCTGGCCTGTGGATGAGGTGGGCAATCCAGATTCTGCTGATCGGCACAGAGCTGCGTCGCGGAGTCACGGCTTGACGAATTTGTCAGTGATGAAGTCCAGATCCCCAAATTGGAGATGAAGGAGATGACGGGGACTAGATCCCCAACCGGGTTGGCGACAAAACGCATGAAGCCGAAGCGGATGTCCCGGACCAGAGTGAAGCCACTAATCTTGAAGGTGCAAAAATCCATCTCGATCTGTTCAAATGGATCGATGCGCACAATAAAAGGGGTAGGTTGCGAGTACAAGATCATGATGATGGCAAACGAGACACAAATTTACCAAGGTCCGTTCACTATTTGAGAGAGGTAAAATCCTACTCCTGCTTGATAGGATTGAATTGCTCGCATGCGCCTTGAGATCGGAGTGATTGCAAGCTAGGGTTCTTGGTTACAACTCTAAGCCGACATGGCGGCAAAGAGGAGAAAGATGAAGGGTTTGGTGCAAAACCCTAAACCCATCCAACTTGCTCCAGTTGTCTTGTGTGTGGACTTACCGACCGCGGGGACCCAAACCTGCCTGATATATGCGGTCAGGTGGTAGGTTTACATGGTCGGGATCGGTCTAAAGTAGGTGCGTGCATGATCCAGCCAGACCCTGATGTGTAGATGGCTTGGCTTGTACTCCAAGATGGTGACGTGCTTGGTCAGTGTAGGAGGACGCTGGGTCGTGGGGCTGGCCCACCCCGTGACTACTTGGCCTTGTTTGCCCTCTTTGACCATACCAGAGGACGCTGGTGTGGCTCTCTAACTATATTCTCCCTAATCCTCATCTAACATGGTATCAGATACCCCCTCTGCTCAACCCCTTTGCGCAGACACACGATCCTGCTTTCGCCGCCATGGACCATGCTGGCGATGATGCTGTTGACGCCGTCCTGCTGGCCAACGCGCCTCCTGCCGCTGCCGCTGCTGGTGCACCTGTCGTCGGCCCTGTCGCCGCTGCTCTACCACCAGCCCTACTCCCACCCGCGCCGGCCGCGCCTGCGGTTGCTGCCGCGGCTCCGCTTCCCCCTTTCTTCCCATCATCGGTCCTTCAAACCGTCGACATTCGCCTATGTCCAGATGCAGTTTCAGTTACCAATCTTCGCACTCCAGACCGATAATGGCCGTGAGTTCGATAATGCAGCCCCTTGCTCATCCCTTGCTCGCCATGGCACCCATTTTCGCCTCTCATGTCCATACATTAGTCAGCAGAACGGGAAGGCTGAACAGGTGCTGCAAACTCTGAATGAGTGTGTTCAAGCTCTTCTCTTCCACTCCAGCATGTCGCCACGATTCTGAGCCGAGGCGCTCAACACCGCCACCTACCTTCTCAACCGCCGTCCATGTTGCACTAGCACACCGCGGTAGCCACACGCGCTCCTGCTGGGCATCGAGCACGATTACTTGCTGCTTCGGGTCTTTGGGTGTCTATGTTTCCCCAACCTCACGTCCACGGCGCGCAACAAACTCGACCACCGCTCCACCCCATGCGTGTTCCTCGGATATCCCTCCGATCACCGTGGCTACCAGTGTTTTGACCCTCTCTCTCGGCGAGCTTTTATGTCGTGGCATGTCATCTTTCACGAGACCATGTTTCCCTTTGCTACATCGTCCACCCCCGCTGCCCCCTCGCCGTCACCGCTTCCTGCTTCTCCCTCTGTGGTGCAGGTCCCGGCTGTCTCCTCACCCGCTGTTGTGCGCGCGCTGTCAGCCTCTTCAAACGCCACCGTCGGATCCTCATCGAGTGGTTCCACGCCATGTCCGGCGTGCACGCCCGCTGGCGGTTCATACTTCACCGACCGATCGGGAGCTCACGGCTCTCGCGCGCCCGGCTCCATTGCGCCCTCGCACGGTTCAAGCAGTGCCTTCGGATCCCCATCCGACGGCCTCTCCGCCTCGTCAACGTCCACGTCGCCGCCTGGGTCTTCCCTGAGCTCTTCCTCGACACCCACAGCGCCTGCTACGCCCCGTGCCGCCGCCGGCTCCTGCACCCGTGGTCACGCGCGCCCAGCGTGGCATCTTCCGGCCCAAACCACGCTACTACGACGCCACCACCGCCACAGCCTCGCCGCCGGTCTCACCTGTTCCCAGCTCGGTGCGCGTTGCTGCGTGAGATCCCCACTAGTTTGCGGCCATGCGAGATGAGTATGATGCTCTCGTTCGCAACCGCACTTGGGAGCTCGTGCCGCGTCCTCCTGGTGCCAACTTGATCACCGGCAAGTGGATCTTCAAACACAGGACCAATGCCGATGGCTCGCTCGCTCGCTACAAGGAGCGGTGGGTGGTGCACGGCTTTCGGCAACGTGCCGGTGTGGACAACGGCGAGACGTTCTCGCCCGTCGTCAAGCCTGCCACCATTCGCACGGTGCTTACCCTGGCGGCGTCGCGTGGCTGGCTGGTGAACCAGCTCGACGTCTTCAACACCACAGCAGAGCGCATCTGGCTCCGTCAGCTCCTCGCCGAGCTCCACCTGCCGGTGCACACGGCCACTGTTGTCTACTGCGAGAAGGTGTCTACCGTCTATCTTTCTGCCAAACCAGTTCACCATCGCCGCACGAAACATGTCGAGCTCGACATTCACTTCGTTCGCGAGCGTGTCGTTCTGGGGCAGTTCCGCGTTCTTCACATCCCGACTCGCCAGCAGCTCGCCGACATCATGACCAAAGGTTTGCCCTAGGATGTCTTCCTCGACTTTAGATCCAGTCTTTGCGTCATCACGACTGCGCCGGGGGGAGGGGGGAGGGGGGTGGTGTCAAAGTATGTAGTGTGTATTGTATGTGCTCTTGTATAGAACTGCACATACGATATAGTAGTTGCTGTGCTGCCCTCTATAGGTTAGTTGCGCACGATCGAGAATAGTGGCTCGCCCCATGATCTCCACTCGGCTGGTGTGGCTCTCCAACTGTACATATACCCTCTGCCTTTGTGCTAATCAAAGTGTGGTGAACATTCTCCCTAATCCTCGTCTAACAGTGCCAAGGCACGAAATCTGGCGGTGAGCTCGTCGATGGTGTCACACTCCTTTTGCTTGCTATATGGACCTTCTACTGCTGCAAAATTCGGCAAAGTTCCTAAATGCCAACAGTCGGACAGAGCAAATGAATTATCAAGGTTGCGTGGCATAATTAATTACCCCGCCATGTACGTACGCTTTGGAATTTCAGGATTAGTGCGAGTCACCTCTGATGGATGTCCACTTTGGGCCTTTTGACACTGGAGAGACAAACAAAGAAACAAAGATAAGAACCAGCAAGCGAGCGGAGCTGAGCACGAGGCCACTAGAACACGAAAGGATCAAATGTTTCACCGGCGCGGCGCGGCGAATGTTGGAATTATGTGTCCTGCAACTATATTCAAATTACTAGGAATTACTAATATTCGGAATACCTTATTATGGAATTATACATGTATTTATGCATGGAATTACTTTACATGACTATCATGGAATTATCACTTGTTGGAATGTACTTAAGTTATATGCTTAAGGAAGCTGGTCGATTATCAGCGGAATACAATATGCTATATATATTGGAAAGACTACCCAGTTAGAATGAAAATCAGAAGGAGCTAGATCATATAGTTAGATTACAACCCTAATGTTGATCTACATAATTAGACGAATTTACACTCTATTATGACGTGTTGCTCACAAGCGCGTGCTCCGGGGACACAACGGGTAGAATCCGTTAATAGACAAATTTGATCGTGGTTGGTAATTTGGTCTAGAGTCTATCCCGGAAAACTAGTTGAAAAGACTAGGAATCTTATCTGTATAAGAGATGGACTCTTTGGAATGACAGTATAAGAAGGTCCCTACCCCCTAGCCTCAGATATGCGAATTATGAGTGGCACCACGGATAAGCGCAGAGGAATAGGGGTAGATCACAAATTATTTCCAACATTGGTATCAGAGCTAGGTTTTGCTATCGGCGGCCATTGCTAATCATAATCCGCTCCTACGAACTCTGCCCGATCGTGGTCTGCTAATCCGTCGAATCACTCGCCGTCGCGCGTGATTGATTTTCGTGGGTACGCCGAACCGATATGTGCTGAGGGCGGCGCTTCTGTTGCGCCGTACGTCCCCAAAGCCAGCCAGCGGTGCTTTGTCCGTCCACGGCAACCGACCCCTGCTGGTTCCATGGCCACGTGCTCCTGTATTGTTGTGATGTTTTGTCTGCTCAGGCTTGCACGGAAGACGGAATTGACGGAGGCTAGCTGTTCACTTGATCTGAAAAGAAAATTTGATTTACTGGATGTTTGTGGTCGTCCGGATCGAGGAATATTAGTAAAAGCTTGCACGCCTACGTGATTGATCTTCACATCAATGCATGGGATAACAGCTTCCGCTGCTACTCATCACATCGACCGAAACGCACGCGTTCTCCCTGGTGTGTAGCGTGCACTCGTCTAGCCAACTCGCTGGAGGAAAAGTGATGCGCATGCATGGAGGATCACATCCAAAGCAATTCATTACTAACTCAGTTTGCCACATAGTACGTGGAAGAAACTCTACGTGGAGTCATGGATCTAACTATGGTCAACGGAGGAACTAAGTACTTCAAGGAGGCAGTACAATTTCTTGATTGGATTAGGTGATACAAAGATGCTATCAAGATGGTGGTCTTCCGCAGCGCTGCACGACCCTGAGTTCGTCTGCGTGTTCTCCACAAGTGCTGCCCTGATCCGTCATCCGTGTGTTCGACAGATTGATGTCCGCGGGCTAATTTTGTTTTACGCATCGATCGAGTTGATGTTGCCATCGCTCCGCAACATCTTTTGCATGCACGGACGGAAATTTAATCAAGGAGCATGCCCAGGTCACGTGCAAGATCAAGAAAGATTGGAAAGAAAAGCACATGCGCTTCTTGGTCACATGGATCTAGGAAAGAATTAAGTCAATACTACTTTGCTACGTACGAACTCTACAGGAATCGATCAGCTCCTCTGAAATCATCACTCGACGACTTGGCGAGCTGAACGAGCAATTGCTCGGAAACTACGGTCAACTGCACGGCCAACTGGCCGGCTGGAAGAACGACACGCACCTGTGTGGAATCGCGTGCTATCAGGGAAGGGATGCTAATTACTACGAATGCTAACTAGTATTTCTGCTAATTAGTTTTTTTAATTTGATTATTGTTTAACGGACTAATTGTTTGGTTGCTAATCCACTGCATGTAAATTGAAAAGGTTTATACTCCTTGGAAGAAATTTAGGAGGACACCAGATCATAACTGCGTGGATGAACTGCAACGAGCAAATGATTATGCGGAAAATTATGCATAATCTGGAAAGAGATTTCACAGAAGTGTTATTATTGAGCATCACTTGTTTATGGAGGAATATGGGAGTCACTCGGAGGACAAGGAAATTTGCTCTTCATTTGCCGAATGATACATCTTTCTTGATGTCCATTGGAAGTTAGCAAACCAAATTGTTTATGTTTGGCAAAGATAACTCCATACGGAGGAATATCGACAATGGGAAAACATGCTTGGAATCTTAGTATCTACATCATCAATGACTTGGTCACATATCTTGGAACTGGATCAAGAGGCTTATTGATTCTGGAATTTTGAACTTTAGTGGGAGGACTATGGTACATGTGAAGCATATATATGATTTTTTTAATACACCTTGTTTATTAGGGTGGAAGGTGATGAAAGGGCTTCACATCGGGTTTTTTTTACTTATGGTATTTCTTTGGACATTCCCACTAGATGTCAGATTATTTATTTCATCTCACTCTTTGATGATTACAATTTTATATGGTTATCCTTATGTTTTATTGTACAAGTCGGAATGTTTTATTGTGCTGGTCACATGTTATACTGAAGTGGAAAAATCAGTTGATTAAATAATATCATAGTTTTAACAACTGATTGGTGGGGGAAGTACACTTCAGGAATATATCGTTTGTATGTAAAGAGCATGGAACTATTCACCATTGTAATATACCGTAAACTCCACTATATAATGGAGGAATTGATTATCTTGTATACTCCCTTGTTTCTTTGGAAAGAAGCATTGCATACTGTCATTTGTTGATATCACTTGACTCGAAGGAAATCTTCTATTTTGGCATGAAATTCTTTGATATTACAAAGCGCACACCAGGAATTTCTCATGGTTATTCTAGTGGATCAAAGGGTGTTTCCTTAGTTATCTGGAAAAAGAATACTGGTGGAAAATAGGAACACTATCATTTTTATGATCAAGGGTGGAATTATTGACAATCATACTGGAATATAATCTTGACCCCAAGGAAACTACAAGTGACACTTCCAACATGACATGCTTAGGATAAGTGGGAGGAATTAACTTGGAATATCATGTCTGGATAATTGTTATGTGTTGTTGGGGGATGTCACTCTAAATTTTAGAGGAATCACTAAATTCTCTTAAGTTTTTTTTAATGTCAACTATGGGTGGAAGAATTGCGGGAAGGAATAAACTCAAATGAGGAAGAGCATAGTTTGGGAACTTAATATCATACCAAATAACCGCAAGCCTATTGTCTGGAAGTGATTTTTTTGTAAGGATATTCGGCTCACTGGAATATTATAATGTCACTCTTGTTATTCAATTATTCACGCAAAGGGAAATATACTTTGTGGAAACTCTCTCTCCTGGAATTTTGAGAAAGAGGAACTAAAGACATGGTTTGCTAATTGAGTATCTTCATGTATGGTCTCATAACAAGCTTCACATCAATGGAATAGCAGGTCATATGGTTTTCTAAATGAAGCAAGGCAGTCATCTACAAATGTAAGTGTAAAGTATTTTGCATTATTATTGTATACGTTAACATTGTTTTGTTGTTTGCAATGATAAAGTCACATTGATGGAAGTGAAAGCTTGGTCATCTTTTAACTTTCATATGAAAGGAACATTTGAAACATCCTATGTTTTACGAGTGGAAATACATAGAAAATATTTTGAAGTGTTTCTCTATGAAAAATTGCAAATCTATTAAAATACCTTTGATAAAGGGAATCATACTCAGTGAGAAATTATATTTAAATCCCGAGGGAAAATGGAATAATAAATGGTACTGGAATTGATATGTATCTTCATTATATTATCATACCTTAGCTACCGGAATTTATGCTGCATTCAAGCAGTGGAAGGAAAGACGAGCAGCTAAGGGAATCTCACACATCATATAAGATTGTGGAAAAGTGCATCACAACCTATCACTTGTTCTGGAATTTATAATAAAGGTAAACACATTGAGGAAGCTATTATTGTATCTACGAGATGAGAAATAAGTCCGTGTACGCATATTCAATTATTATTTTTAGTACTAATATGCTGCAGATTCACTGACCGAAGTCAGGAATTTCTTTCAAAACATGGTTACTGCTGGAACTTCATTTACAGCTTGGATTTGATATTTATGTGGTTTTAAAAATTATTCAACACGGTTATCATATATTTTGACTCAATGTGGAATTAATCATATTATTATATATGTGATGGAAAATAATTGATGTGGAATTTCACTTGAGGAAACAAAATACTCAAGGTGCCTATAAAGGTGGAATTATTACTCGAGGAAATAATACTCGAGGTGCCAAGGACAGCTATGCTGGAATAATTATGTGGAAACTAAGGTCTCTAGTGATCTTAAGTGTCACAGCAAGGAAACATACTGAGGGAAGGTATCACTATATATTTCTTTGGATTTTCAATGTAGTGTTAACCTGGTTGCTGACCCCTTGGCTAAGCTTAATAGTCACGAGGTATTTTGTAAGCATGTTAGGACTATGTGTTTACGAATATTTGAATGATCGTTTTGGACAAGTGGGAGATGTTGGAATTATGTGTCCTGCAACTATATTCAAATTACTAGGAATTACTAATATTCGGAATACCTCATTATGGAATTATACATGTATTTATGCATGGAATTACTTTACATGATTATCATGGAATTATCACTTGTTGGAATGTACTTAAGTTATATGCTTAAGGAAGCTGGTCGATTATTAGTGGAATACAATATGCTATATATATTGGAAAGACTACCCGGGTAGAGTGATAATCAGAAGGAGCTAGATCATATAGTTAGATTACAACCCTAATGTTGATCTACATAATTAGAGGAATTTACACTCTATTATGGCGTGTTGCTCACAAGCGCGTGCTCCGGGGACACAACGGGTAGAATCCGTTAATAGACAAATTTGATCATGGTTGGTAATTTGGTCTGGAGTCTATCCCGGAAAACTAGTTGAAAAGACTAGGAATCTTATCTGTATAAGAGATGGACTCTTTGGAATGACAGTATAAGAAGGTCCCTACCCCCTAGCCTCAGATATGCGAATTATGAGTGGCACCACGGATAAGCGCAGAGGAATAGGGGTAGACCACAAATTATTTCCAACAGCGAAGATATGAACACATACGTGCAGGGTAGGAACATACAGATTCCTGGCGACACCGATAGACGCGAGATAAGGTGCGTATCTATATATCCTGCAGGTATATATGCTCTTTGTGCCCGGCACGGAAGCTAGCTCCTCCTTTCTTTTTGGGCGGGAGTTGCTATAAAACACTCCGTACTCGCAGCGTGGAAGATGTAACACCCGACCCTACATGCCTGATCGTAGGTAATTTAATTGTATGAATCTAGGGGGGGGGGAATCAACTCAATTGGGATTAGCATGTGAATGTTATTGATGTTTTTAGTGAAAATGCTATTTAGTGGACGACTTATTATTTTCCGTTCATTTCGGGCCTTATCTAGTGAACATATGCAACTTAGCTAATTTAGTGGAATACATTACCAAAGATACATCTGCGTGTGCCTCGCGTCCGCGTGTCCGCCTTACCACGTGCGTGTGCCTACGTTATGCACTCGGCAAACCGGCCAGCACTAGGCAAAGTCACGGATTCTAGTAGTGCCCTAGGGTATTTTTCTATTATAAAATTAGTGTTTAGGGTACAAGGTCAGAGGGCAACATGAGGAAAGTTACCTCCACTACAAAAGAAAACCCTAATAGTAGCGTTAGGTTATGGGCTAGCAGTAACGTGGGGTCCTGCGCTTAGACCCGGCCCTGAGGGGCGGCCGCCCCGGGCCCTCGAAACCCAGGGGGCCCCAGGTAAGTGCTGGGCTACGTACTAGAGAGGCCCAAAATAATAGTAGCAACAACAGCGCAGAATGCATGCCCTACAGAACAGCACGGCGTTTCCTATTTGGCGCTGCAGGCGCCCGTTAGTATGCATTTCACAAACGGGCGCCTGCAGCCCCCCGCGGTGGGCTGGCACAACTAGCTCTTTGTTCTAAAAAATGGTTCTTCTTCGTTTTTTGTAAAATCCTCTTTGTTCTAAAAAATGGTTCATCTTCGTTTTTTGTAAAATGGTGCTGAGATTGGGATCGAACTCATGACCGAATCATTCGGAAGGATGCGCGCCAACCACCGGGCCAATAACCAGCTTTGTCAGTTTGTTTTGTTCTTTTTCTTTTTTCCTTTTTGTCTACTTCGTTTCGTTTTTCTTTTATTTTTTTCTTAAATGCGCTGGTTTTTAGTTCGTGAATTTTTTTCAAAACCGATGAACTTTTTTAAAATTAGATGAACTTTTCTTAAATTTGCAGAACTTTTTTTCAAAATCGATGAATTTTTCAAATTGAATGAACCTTTTTTTCAAATTGATGAACTTTTTTAGAAATCGATGATCTTTTTTTCAAAATCGATGAATATTTTTCATATTCGATGATTTATTTTTTCTAAACCATTGAACTTTTTTCAAATCCGATAAGCTTTTTTCATTTTCGATGAACTTTTTCAAAATTGATGAACTTTTTTCAACAATTGATGAACTTTTGTGAAATTCGTGAACTTTTTCCAAAATTTAACGAACTGTTTTTATTAGAAAAATAGACATTTTCCCAATTGTTTTCAAATAAGGGGCCTCGGATTCTGTTTTCGCCCCGGGCCCCCAAAATCTCAGGACCGGACCTGCCCGTGCTACTGCTAGGGAGCTACAGCTAATTGATAGTAGCAGCGCTGGTCTGACCCCGTGCTACTACTACTTGTGTTAGCAGTAGCATGGGGTTGGACCCACGCTACTAGTAAATAGTAGCAGCGCCGGTTGTTGCCCCGCGCTACTACTATTCGTGCGTATTTCATTTCTTTATATTTATACTGTATTTATAGACCGTTATACAAATTTTTATACAGTAGCAATGAAGAGGTTGTGGAAGACACACGGATTAGATTAAAGTGGATGGATCCAAGTGACCAAGTTGAACCTTCAATCGACAATTGTGTGCCGTCCCAACATCATATCGTCCTACTAATTTAACTTGGTCACTTGGATCCATCCAGTTTAATCTAATCCGTGTTTCTTCCACCCCAATGATATAATAACTCATCATCATCATCATAATGACATGACAACTCATCATCATCGTAGTCATGTAACAACTCATCATCCGTAGTCATATAATAACTCACCATCAATATAGCACATGACAAGTTAACCAACACTAGCTAATTGTTATTATCCTAGGTAAATAACTCATCATCATTCTAGCACATGACAAGTACAAGCTAGGACCTACTCCTCTCTCTTAGGTAAAATAGAATAAAACATGTAAACCCCTCCATCTCCAATATGGAGAATAGAGATCCACATGTCTCCAATTTGTGGCCTGCGCGCATCCATGTTGTCTCCAATTGGTTGCTTGCGCGCATTCATTACTTTTCTCCATCCTTTGATTTTGAGTATGTACTTTGGAAAGCCACCGGCGGACTTGGCCGTAAGCTAATAATACTCATCTCACCTTCGACATACAATAGCTGAGGCACAACATCCTTCGGGAGCTTCTGTTGAAGAACATAATAGTAACATAGTTAGCAATGTAGTTTTGCTTAAGAAGAATGTATGCAAAAAATGGACTAGTGACACAATAGTAAAAAAATCTTACCATGCTATTTGCACGGATGTTACCATCGCTCAACTCGTGGACTAGTGGTACGTATCCACTATAATTTAGGCTAACTTCATAATTGATCTTAAAAGTCTCAACGTCATTAACAAATGAGACAAGAGAATTTTTCTCCTCCCAAGTTAGCTCTGAGCCATAACTGTAGTAGGTCACATCTACTATCTTTCGTATATGTTTTGAAGAAAGGAAATAAGCTGTCAATTATAAATAAACAAGTTTATTAGGGATGAATACCAATTATTTTAAAATAAACAATATAAATTACTTGACAAATATGTTTGACAAACTCACATGGAGGTAGAATTGGAATCATGTCCACATCCATCCAAATGTCGATATTATCTTCAGGACCAATATGGAACGTTATTTTCATATCCTCCTGAAATCCGTAGGCATTGCATAATCCTTTCCAATTTGAACAACCAAAATGTGTGTGACATACTTCATTTATGACCTTAACCTAAAAAATGAAAACATGTTTCGTTTTAAGGTGAGCTTTCTTCGTGTCCACCTTTTCCCTCTCTTCGTAATCGAGCGTCTCTAAGACATATGGTCTTGCATAGCAGGGGATGCACTAGTAGAATTATAAAAAATGGAAATTACACGTTGTAGCAAAAATCTTAAGCCATGCTTAATTAAGAAGAAATACGTGCCGCTGAAGTTACATACCATAAAAAATTCGAAGCCCTCCTTAAGCGTGAGGGAGAAGCATCTATTGTTTTCCAGGTGAGGCCTGTCGCACATACCCCCGTCGTTGTCCGACATTTCCTGTGCTCATAATTCAAAGATTAAAAATCAACGGCAAATACCAGGAACTCAACACACAAAATTTTGGCATGACCTTTGCTAAAATAGGACATATCGAGCACCTGAAATTTGCCGGAACGGAAATGAATCAACATTCCGGCAAAACATAGGCCACTCGAAGTTAAACAATAAAACCCAAGATAGCACTTGGGCAAAGCACATACACATGGAGTAGACATATCCACATATCACATGTCCAAATGGATAACAACATTCAGTTAACACATTCAAATTATCAGATCATTTATAATTTCTACCTTCGTGCTGTCCTATGTATTAGAACGAACAATCATGATTATGAAGCCTGGCCTGCTTTATTTCCCATTTTCTTCATTTATCTAAAGTATACTAGGCACTTGATTAATAGCAATAGCACATCATTTTATAAACCCTAGAGCAATAGCACATCATTATCCAACATCCGTCATCAACCAATGTAGTGGAGTACATTACTACACATGAGTGTTTAAACCAAAACACTTGCTCATCCGAAATCAAATTCAGAAAGCATTTGGAGCAGACAAAGAATGCAATGCAATAGGAAGGAAGGGGGGGGGGGGGCGAAGAAGTGGCGACTACCACCTGTCTGTGGCGGTGTGATGTCTACTACATAACTTTATTCTTAGACTATGTTGGGCCTCCAAGCACAGAGTTTTGTAGGACAGTAGCAAATTTTCCTCAAGTGGATGACCTAAGATTTATCAATCCGTGGGAGGCATAGTAATAAGATGGTCTCTCTCAAACAACCCTGCAATCAAATACAAAGAATCTCTTGTGTCCCCAACACACCCAATACAATGGCAAATTGTATAAGTGCACTAGTTCGATGAAGAGATGGTGATACAAGTGTAGTATGGATAGTAGAAATAGGTTTTTGTAATCTGAAAATATAAAAACAGCAAGGTAACAAGTGATAAAACGGAGCACAAATGGTATTGCAATGCTTAGAAGCAAGGCCTAGGGTTCATACTTTCACTAGTGCAATCTCTCAACAGTGCTAACAAAGTTGAATCATATAACAATCCCTCAACTTGCGATAAAGAATCACTCCAATGTCCTATCGATAATGGAGAACATAAGAAGAAATTATTGTAGGGTACGAAACCACCTCAAAGTTATCCTTTCCGATCAATCTATTGAGCCATCCCTATAAATGTCACAAACAGCCCTAGGGTTCGTACTAAAATAACACCATATGATACGCATCAATTAACTCTAATGTCACCTAGATACTCCAATGTCACCACAAGTATCCGTGAGTTGATTATTCGATATGCATCAAACAACTTCAGATTCATAATATTCAATCCACACAAAGAACTTCAAAGAGTTCCCCAAAGTTTCTATCGGAACAAGGAAGATGAAAACGTGTACGAACCCATATGCCTAGATTACCCCAAGGTCACTGGAATCCGCAAGTTGATTACCGAAACATACATCAAGTGACTCAATAGAATACCCCATTGTCACCACGGGTATCCATATGCAAGACATACATCAAGTGTTCTCAAACCCAAAGTATTCAATCCGACAATAATGAAACCTCAAAGGGAAAGACTCAATTCATCACAACAAGATAGAGAGGGAAGAAAGACCATATGATCCAACTATATTACAAAGCTCGCGGTACATCAAGATCGTGCCAAATCAAGAACACGAGAGAGAGAGAGAGAGAGAGAGAGAGAGAGAGAGAGATCAAACACATAGCTACTGGTACATACCCTCAGCCTCGATGGTGAACTACTCCCTCCTCATCATGGAGACCGCCGGGATGATGAAGATGGCCTCCGGTGATGGTTTCCCCCTCCGGCAGAGTGTCAGAACAGGGCTCCGGATGAGATCGGTTCGGTACAGAGATTTGCGGTGGCGGCGTGGAAGTTCTAGGTTTCGTTTCGGGGTTTTCACTATTTATAGGAATTTTTGGCGTTGGATTCACGTCAGGGGACCCACGAGGGAGCGACAAGCTCGGGGGTGCACCCTAGGGGGGTGGCCATGCCCCCCAGGCTTGTCGTGCCCTCGTGGGTCTTCTGTTACTTCCTGGAATCTTCGGGTGTCTCTTTTTGGCCACAAAAAATCACCGTAAATTTTCAGCCCAATCCGAGAACTTTTATTTCTACACAAAAAAACAACACCAAGGTAGTTCTGCTGAAAACAGCGTCAGTCCAGGTTAGTTCCATTCAAATCATAACAAAACCATATAAAATTGTTGTAAACATGGCATGAATACTTCATAAATTATAGATACGTTGGAGACGTATCAGCATCCCCAAGCTTAATTCCTACTCGTCCTCGAGTAGGTAAATGATAAAAGAAATAATTTATGAAGTGTGAATGCTAGCATAGTGCACTAGTTTGATCAATGATAATTTCAGTCACTTTTACTAGCATCATTATATATCATAAACAGTAGCCCATCTCATAAAACTTCTCATGATCAAGTAGCAAGATATTCACATGTTAAAGTATAGATCATAAACTTTCTTGAAAACAAACAAACTATGTCCTCAGTCATCAAACAATTGCAGTTCATCTTATTTCCAGGAAGGGTCTATGTAAGAGCTTTGATTTAGCAAATTCCATATACTCAACTATCATATAGTCTTCCATGATTGCTGACACTCCAATCATATTTTTAGAACAAACCGTTTCAGTCAAACACATAGGAAGATAGGGGCTTAAAGTTTTGTCACCCAACTTATTTATCTCAGGGATAATGTCAACAATAATAACTCATGATCACCTATATTCAACTGGATATATGTACCTGGATCTTTCCCCACCACATGATGCTTGCCAAGAGAGAAAATAAAAACGGAATAGAGAAGAACACTGCTGACTCTTGCATAAAAGTAAATAAATAAAGTAAAAGATAGGCCCTTCGTAGAGGGAAGCAGAGGTTGTCATGCACTTTTTATTATTGGATGTGCAAGCTCTTAATGCAAAGGAACATCACTTTATATTGCCCCTTGTGATAGCAACCTTTATTATGCAGTCCGTCGCTTTTATTTCTTCACCATCACAAGTTCGTACAAAGCTTATTTTCCCTTACAATAAAAGATCATACATATTTAGGAGCAATTTTTATTGCTTTCGCACCAATGACAACTTACTTGAATGATCTTATTCAATCCATAGGTAGATATAGTGGACTCTCATGGCAAGAAACTGGGTTTAAGGGTTTTTGGATGCACAAGTAGTATCTCTACTTAGTACAAAATTTTGGCTAGCAAAAGATTATGGGCGGGCCCCACATGTTATAGGATCCATGACAATATAACTTCTATGTGAATATAAACAAACATAACCCATTACGTTGTCTTCCTTGTCCATCATCAACTACTTGATCAAGTTTGAAAATAATTAATGGGGCTCACAATCATAGAAGATGTCCAAGACAGTATATTTATATGTGAAATCTCTCTTCCTTCAATATTCTTTCATGAATTGTTCAAGTGACCAATGTTGTGTTTGCTAACTTTCAATAAATTTTACCATTTATAATTCTTATATGTGAAGTCATTACTCCCCATGGGGCAAGCGTACGAAACATATATAATTTGAGATTTGTGATATTCAATTCATTCACCAATTTACTCTTAGGATATAAGTGAAGAACAAGAGTAAATGACAAACTACTCCAAAAAGATATAAGTGAAGATCAAATGAGTAGTTAAATAATAAAGTAGCTATGTGAGGAATCTCTCTCATTTAAGATTTTAGATCCAAGAATTAAGTAGCTATGGGCTATTTATGGACAAAATCAAGCCAATACATGGAAAGGAGTAAAGCAGAGATAGAGGAGATCAAGTGGGAGGCGCACAGGATGAGCCAGAACAAAAGACGGTGTTCCATACAACCACGCGCGCTCGTATGCATGATCGTATGGCCTACCAGGGGAGCCCTCTGATCCATCACTACAAATACCATGAAGGGGCCGACGCCAGAAATATATGGTTGTAAGAATAAGTCCTCATACCCATGCCTATTTTTATTAGAAGTGTTCTTAGTGTCAACTTTCATTTTATCTAGTTAAAAGTTGGAATTAATTCTATCGCAAAAGCTAGGTAGAAACCTCTGACTTCAAGGGTGCCGTCCTCTAGTGGGTTAGATAACTCAGGGTCACCTCTGGGGAAAAAGGCGGGAATCCTTTTCCTCCTTTAGCAGATCACTAACGGGACTAATCAAACCTTTTTCTGGCGCCGTCGCCAGGGAGGATTAGTGTGCCTAGTCTTTGTGTTAGAGTTTTATTTCAATTTTTGTTTCAGTTTTTAGTTTACTTTTTGTTGCAAGTGTTGTCACTAGAAAAACCCAAAAAGATTACCATGGCTCGTAATCATGGAAGCTTTGCTGCTCCTAGGAATAGTTTCATGCATGAACCAATTACACAACCTGATGTTGCTGCCACTGAGTATGAGATTAAACCGAACCTACTCTCTATGGTTCAACATGACCAATTTGGAGGCTCTGCTTCGAAGGATGCCGGCATGCATTTGCTTAATTTTTCTGAGTTGTGTAACATGACACGCTTAAAGGATCATGAACCTGACACTTTGAAGTTGCATCTATTTCGTTTCTTCTCTGAGAGGAAAGGCCAAAGAATGGCTTCTAGCTTTGCCTAGTGGTAGTATAAATTCATGGACTAAGTGTTGCAGTAAGTTTTTGTCTAAGTTTTGACCATCGACCAAGATTATGCAATTGCGTTCACAGATAACAAGTTTTAAGCAGGAAGATCGTGAGCCACTAGTGCTTGCGTGGGATCGCTTGAAGGAGGCTATAAGGAATTGTCCTAACCATGGAATGGAAGAATGGTTAATTCTTCATATGTTTTATAATGCATTAAATCCTATGTCGAAAACTATGCTTGACACTGTTGCAGGAGGAACAATTATGGGCAAGCCCATAGATTAAGCTAAAAAGTTACTGCATGATATGCAAGAAAACCGTAACCAATGGCAAGTTGAAAGGGCTACCAACAAAAGAGTTAATGTTGTTGAAGAGAAGAATATGGAGTTGACCGCTAAGATTGATGAACTCATCTCCGTGATTAAAGGTAAAGAAGAGGTAAACGTAAATGCGATTACTGAAGAGGATGTTAATGATGTCAATTTTATTGCTCATAGTAGCTAAAATCCCAACTAGGAAAATAATGGGTATGCTCCTAGATTTCCTTATCCTAATAATAGTGGACCACCTAATAATTTTCATGGGCTGAACAATGGTAATAGAAATACTTTGGAGGAAACTCTGAATTTTTTTATTGCTCATCAAAGTGAGAAAAATGAAACTTCTAAAAATATCTGGAAGAATCATGATAACTCGCTTGGTCAATTGACCGGTAAGATTGCTAGACTCACTAACGATGTACATGCCTTAGATGGAAGAACAAAAAGCATGGAGGCACATATTGCTAAAATTGCAGAGAGTCAAACTTTGATTCTAGCCAAGTTTGCAGGTAAACCGGAGCCTAACCCAGTTGAAGGTGGCAAGATGATGAGAAGTAGCGAAGATAATGTAGAAGAGCTTGATAAAAGCCATGAGCCAGAGTATATATATACATTTGCAGACTTCGTGAAGATGATAGAAATGAAACACCCACTACCTGAAGTATCAAATGATGAAGCATATAATGTCTTTGTTGATCGTGTTGTAGCTAAGGTACATGAGTTGGATGATGAAAGAAAGAAGCTATTCTGTAAGCTACTTACTAAAGAAGAAGATATCTTTGAGCCTACTATAGAGATTGAGATTTTTTTTGAAGAAAGTCAATGCTTTGTGTGATATAGGTGCTAGTGTTCTGACTATCCCTAAGTCTGTTTATGATAGTCTCAATCTTGGTCCTTTTGTTACTACTGAAATTAAGTTGAATATGGCCAATTCTACCTTTATGCAAGCAGTAGGGGTTAAGCATGGTGCTATCCTTCAAATAAATGATTGCCGTGTTATGATTGATCATGTTATAGTTGATATTCCTGAAGATCCCCTTACTCCTATAATTCTGGGTAGGCCATTTCTTGGGACCATAAAGGCTACTATCAATGTGTTTGAGGAAATGTAAGATTTGACCTTCCTACAAAGGATCCTTTTGTGCGACATTTCTCCAGGAAGAAGAAAATGAAGACATACACCAAAGACGGCATTGTCATCAATGCTCGAAGCTACGGGCTTGGTGTATTTATGCTCAAGTGACCATCACTACGGTCGAGGTATTCGACCAAAAACAAGCGCTTCAGGGGAGGCATCCCATGCGAATAAGGTAGAAGAGTAAGTTTTGTTTTTAAGTACTTTCGTTTCGACAAGGAGTGTTGAAGTTTTTATACTCGAGGTTGAGTTGAGAAGAAAATTGTGCTAATGAGGACTTTGTCATGTGCAAAATTGCTATGTGTCGTACTAACGTCCGAGAGCCTGGAAATATGCCTATATGTTGTGTTGGAACTAACCCCCTAGGAATCACTGAAGAAAACGAAGTCTCAGAGGAGACAAATCAAATGACGGCCGAGCATACGACCGTTGTGGTCGTATGGCTGGTCGTATGAGGTGAGGGCGGCTCCAACAAAAATGATCTAGAGGCAACAAAGTCATTGACGGTGTTCCATACGAGGTTCCATGCTCATATGCGCGGTCATATGTTTCCTCGAGAGAAGCTACAGAGAAGTCCAGAGTAGAAGACGTCATTCCATATGAGCATCCACGTTCGTATACGCGCTCGTATGACATCCACGACCAGAAGAAAAATTTATTAGAACGAACGACGACGTTCCATACGAGCGCGGCTGCTTGTATAAGTGGTCGTATGAGGTGAGCATAGACAGAGAATTGGTTTTAGAGCGAACGAAGGTGTTCCATACGAGCGCTTGTGCTCATATGCGCGCTCGTATGATGCCCTGATGGCCATAAGGAAGCCGAGGCAAGAGGTAAATTGCCCCCATCTCATCTATTTCTTCTTCTTCTTCCTCTAAACCTCTCCAAACCCTACCACAACTTCGCCGGATCTCTCTACTCGTTCGATTTCAGTTCAAACCCTTAAATGTGATTGATCTACGGTATGTTTCTCCTCCGATCCTTGACTTATTTTTCGCGAATCCACGTTCTATGTGCCTAGCATTGCCATGTCTAGGGTATGCATACTTTTGATCCAAATTTTGATTTTGGCTTGGATTCGTTGATGTTTTTACAGGAGTATGATGTTGTAGTTGTTGTATGATCACTATTTTATAATTCTATTGGACTGAAAGATTATTTTGTAGAGATGTTTACGATGAGGTCCACACGTGTCGCTCGCGGTGATGCACCGAGTTCATCCGCAAGTGCCAATCAAAGGCAACAAGTTTTCACTCGGGGGATCATCTTCAACACCCGTGAGGCCATGAACAAGTAGAAGAAGCTTCATGCAAGGAAGATGAAGACCACCAAGTGGGCTTGCGAGTTCACAATAGCCAAATTGGGCATTGGTAACGAGTTGAATTTATTATGTGATAATGCCAGGTTGCACCATTTTGTTTATCAGGTATGTGAGACATATGAACTTTTGACGCCTGAGTTTCTTAGTACTCTCTCGCATAATGTTGGTTTAGTCCCAAGAGTTGACGAGGAAGAATGGATCACTTTCCGTCTCAAGGACTGAGACTTCAACATCACTCTAGATGAGTGGTGTAATCACTTTGGCTTCACCAACAACAATGATGACGTCCGCTATGTTTATGATTTTCTTGAATCGCACCCGAGGCAATCTTTTTACCAGATGAGTTACCATGGCCACAAACAAAGGGTCAGTTGCATTGAAAGTCCTGCTATTCGATATTTCTATTATGTTATCACTAACTCATTGCAGGCACGAGGAGAAGTTTCAAAGGTGAAAGACGAGAATATGCTAATTCTCGGGAAAGCAGCTAACCTTGACATCGGTTATTGACCCAATTTAGGGGCAATACTTTTGTTACACCTTGTGCACCAAGCAAATCATGCACAAGGAGATATCATATGTGTAAGAATCATCACCATGTTGGCCAACTCCCTCAACTTCAACCATGTCCGCCCCATTGTCGGTAAGAACCTTGTTAATATTAAAGTTCTTTCTAGTGCTGCAATGGTAGTGGTTCGCCGTGGTCATCATGGTATTCGAATTCCTGGAGTTAGGTACTTGCTACCTACTCCTATGCCTAACCGTTTCTCCATAGACATGGAATTTTGCACTATGTGCCATAGGAAGGAGATGCAGCTTTTGACCAAGAGGCCCTTGAACAAGAACAAGTTGCTGAAGAAGATCTTGCCACTAACGAAGAAGAGGAGCAGCCCCAAGAGGAGGCACCACAAGGAGAGGCCTACACCACCTGCATGGACCTCTACAGTCTTCAGGGTTCCATCAATGACATGACCAACCTCGTCGATTCCTTTCGAAGCACGTCCGTCTACATGAACACCAGCTTCTCCAACTGGAGGCAGGTATGGGCTCCTGACCAGCCGCCGCCACAATGATCTCACCGGTTTGGGCTTATAGAAGCTTAAGTTCGGGGGAAGTCACTACAACGTCTCCATCAAGATGGGGAAGTATAATTTTTAATAAGTTGTAATGAGGTTGTACTTCAGCTCCCTGAGCTTCAAACACTCGTGTTGGTTTATTCCAACACTTTGCTTTTTATTTTCTTTTGTTTTTTGTTTTTCTCTTCACCGTTTGAGATTTTTCGTTTCCAAAGATAGCTTTCAAAACCCCAGAAAAAACATATTGGTCCATAGTACCTAAAATTAAGCCACTACGAAACCTTATGCATGATCATTTCTTTGGCATAATCCTGTCACGTGACAATAAAAGTTTCAGCATGCAATGATTGAAACAAAGTGCTTGAGAGCCTTGATGATGAGACACTCGTGGGCGTGTAAGCGAGTTACTCTAGAATCATGTTGTCTTTACATACCTTTCACTCCCTAAAATTATCTTTTCATTGCTCAAGAAAGAAAACCTCTTCTGTCCATTCCCGGCAAGCAAGTGTTAACTAGAAGAAATAGAATTGAGAGCTACTAAATTATTTTATGTAGTTGAGCAAGAGCTTTGTGTTGATTATCTTTGCTTCACTAACGCTTGCATAATAACCATGCCACCGATCGTAAGTGAACCAAGACCTTCTCGTTATTTTGGTTTAAACAATTGAGTTCCTTACGGTTTGGATTTCTCTCTATGTTGCTCGAGGACGATCTAGTTTAAGCTTGGGGGAGTTGATGAGAGTTATTTTTACGCTCATCAAACCTGAGTTTAAACCGAGATATTTCATAAAAACTGAGATATTCGCTCCGATATTGCCACTAATGACTAATGAATGCAAAGGATTCTAAATATCCTATCTTTATTGTGTTTCCACAGAAAATGGGCTATTTATGGACAAAATCAAGCCAATACATGAAAAGGAGTAAAGAGGAGATAGAGTAGATCAAGTGGGAGGCGCACAGGATGAGCAAGAGCAAAAGACGGCGTTCCATACGACCGCGCGCGCTCGTATGCGCGCTCGTATGGCCTGCCAGGGGCGCCCTTAGATCCACCACTACAAATACCGTGAAGGGCCAACAGCAGAAACAACACCAATTGTCACCGAAACATCCATCTTCGTCATTCACAGCAACCCTAGCCGCTGCCATTTCCTATCTACATCTCCATAGCCGCCACCATCACCACCACCATAGTTCAATCAATCTTCATGACGTGTTCTTCAATTATTTCTTCACGGGATTGCTACTTCTTGAGCTTGCGTTGGTTTTTCACTTGAAGAGGAAAGGGTGATGCAGCAAAGTAGAGATAAGTATTTCCCTCAGTTTGAGAACCAAGGTATCAATCCAGTAGGAGACAACGCACAAATCACCGAATACCTGCACAAACATTCAAACAACTTGCACCCAACGCGATAAAGGGGTTGTCAATCCCTTCACGGTTATTTGCAAAATTGAGATCTGATAGAGATAGGTAAAACTAAACAAAAGATAAAGTAAATATTTTTAGGTTTTTTGGTTTATAGATCTGAAAATAAAAGATTGCAAAATAGTAGATCGGAAAGTAATATGATGGAAAATAGACCCGGGGGCCATAGGTTTCACTAGAGGCTTCTCTCAAGATAGAAAATATTACGGTGGGTGAACAAATTACTGCCGAGCAATTGATAAAAAAGCGCAAAGTTATGACGATATCTAAGGCAATGATCATGAATATAGGCATCACGTCCTTGTCAAGTAGACCGAAACGATTCTGCATCTACTACTATTACTCCACACATCGACCGCTATCCAGCATGCATCTAGAGTATTAAGTTCATAAAGAACGGAGTAACGCATTAAGTAAGATGACATGATGTAGAGGAATTAACTCAAGCAATATGATGAAAAACCCATCTTTTTATCCTCGATGGCAACAATACAATATGCGCCTTGCTGCCCCTACTGTCACTGGAAAAGGACACCGCAAGATTGAACCCAAAGCTAAGCACTTCTCCCATTGCAAGAAAAACCAATCTAGTTGGCCAAACCAAACCAATAGTTCGAAGAGAATTACAAAGATATCAAATCATGCATAAAAGAATTCAGAGAAGATTCAAATAATATTCATAGATAAGCTGATCAGAAATCCACAATTCATCGGATCTCGGCAAACACACCGCAAAAAAGTTTTACATCGAATAGATCTCCAAGAACATCGAGGAGAACATGGTATTGAGAATCAAAGAGAGAGAAGAAGCCATCTAGCTACTAGCTATGGACCCGTAGGTCTGAGGTAAACTACCCACGCTTCATCGGAAGGGCAATGGTGTTGATGTAGAAGCCCTCCGTGATCGAATCCCCCTCCGGCAGGACGCCGGATAAGGCCCCTAGATGGGATCTCACAGGTACAGAAGGTTGCGGCGGTGGAAAAGTATTTTCATGGATGCCTCTGGTGGTTTGGGCAGATAAGAGTATATATAGGTGAAAGAATTAGGTCAGGAGGTGCATGAGGGGCCCACAAGGGTGGGGGCGCGCCCTCCGTCCTTGTGGCCGCCTCGTGGCTCCTCCGACTTCATCTCCAGGTCTCCTGGTTTCCTTCTGGTCCAAGAAAGATCATCGCGAAAATTTTATTCCGTTTGGACTCCGTTTGGTATTCCTTTTCTGCGAATCTCAAAAACAAGGAAAAAACAGAAACTGGCACTAGGCTCTAGGTTAATATGTTAGTCCCAAAAATAATATAAAATAGCATATTAATGCATATAAAACATCCAAAACAGATAATATAATAGCATGGAACAATCAAAAATTATAGATACGTTGGAGACGTATCAAGCATCCCCAAGCTTAATTCCTGCTCGTCCTCGAGTAGATAAATGATAAAAACAGAATTTTTGATGTGGAATGCTACCTAACATATTTATCCATGTAATTTCTTTATTGTGGCATGAATGTTCAGATCCGTATGATTCAAAACAAAAGTTTAATATTGACATAAAAACAATAATACTTCAAGCATACTAACAAGGCAATTATGTCTTCTCAAAATAACATGGCCAAAGAAAGCTTATCCGTACAAAATCATATAGTCTGGCTATGCTCCATCTTCATCACACAATGTATTTAAATCATGCACAACCCCGATGACAAGCCAAGCAATTGTTTCATACTTTTGATGTTCTCAAACTTTTTCAACTTTCACGCAATACATGAGCGTGAGCCATGGACATAGCACTATAGGTGGAATACAAGGTGGTTGTGGAGAAGACAAAGAGAAGGAGATAGTCTCACATCAACTAGGCGTATTAACGGGCTATGGAGATGCCCATCAATAGATATAAATGTGAGTGAGTAGGGATTGCCATGCAACGGATGCACTAGACCTATAAGTTTATGAAAGCTCAAAAAAGAAACTAAGTGGGTTTGCATCCAACTCGCTTGCTCATGAAGACCTAGGGCAATTTGAGGAAGCCCATTATTGGAATATACAACCCAAGTTGTATAATGAAAATTCCCACTAGTATATGAATGTGACAACATAGGAGACTCTCTATCATGAAGATCATGGTGCTACTTTGAAGCACAAGTGTGGTAAAAGGATAGTAACATTGCCCCTTCTCTCTTTTCTCTCATTTTTTCTTTTTCTTTTTTTTTATTTGGGCCTTCTCTCATTTTTTTTGGCCTATTTTTTTTCGTCTGGAGTCTCATCCCGACTTGTGGGGGAATCATAGTCTCCATCATTGTAACACCCTGGTTTTCGCTCCTGTTTTTTTTTCCTTCGCGTGATTTGACTCCCGTCTTTTTTCTCGGTGTTATCGGATTTTCTTTAGCTCTTGGGTATGTGAAGATGGTCATTTAACCTTGCCTTCCCTATCCAACCAGAGATTCTTTCAAGACCAATCCTACCACCTAAGATTTATTCTCAGGGTTTTACCGTCGAAACCCTACCTTCCGAGTTATCCGAAGGAAAACCCTAACTCCTTCAGTTACAAAGGAACCCCAATTTCCTTTGACCTGTTGCCTCCCAAACTTTTCTCAGTGACCATCCTATCTTTGTAAACCCTGGATATGCAAAAATATTGCCAAGTCATTTGCAATATTTTTCATTAATTCCTTTTTCTACTATTTAAAGGAATTAAATCCAGGAAAATATCTAACCATCTCCAAAGTTGATGAAAACTTGTGGAGATATTCTTTGTGATCATATTGAGCTCCCATAAAAATATTGGCCATAATTAAATAAGGGAAATTGCATTTTGCTATTTAAAGCCAATATTGCATTTTGGGCACTTTCTAAAGGAACTACCATTTGGGTAGCCAGGAAAAATCCCAAATAAAGTGTGGAGCTTCTCCTATCCATATATTCCCCATTTCCATCAAGAAACCAAATTCCACCCATTAAAGTTTGAGCACAGCATCCATTTGCAAATTATGTCCAGATTTTCAGTTTGCAAAGGAAGTGCTTGAACCCTTCATCTATTTGAGCTGAAATTTTTCATGGTGATTAACATTGCTAAATCACCCATGGATGCCAAAAATAAGCTCAATCCCTCCATCCATTAATCCAGAGCATTTTTCTCAAGTTTCTGTTCATTTGAAAGTGCTGTGAAGGAAGTACCACTTTGGCATTTCCAAATGAGCTGAAACTTTTCCAGTATCTTCATACTTCCAAATCATTGGCCTCCACCCAAATTCAACTCATTTCATCAAGCCATTTGATCACAGCTCCAAATTCTAGTTTCTGGAGAAATTTGTGGTTTGTGAAGGAAGTGTATGCAAATGGGGTCTAAATGACTTCAAATTTTGCAGGCATATACTCCTTCCTACCCTATTATGTTATGAAAAATATCCAACTCCATTTATCCATCTATTTCTCCAGAAATATCTACAAACACCTTGCTATCAGAGACTTCTTCAGCAAGTCTCCCTCACCCCAGAGCCTTCCAGTTGATCCCAGTCACATAGCTTCCTTATTTGAGCAGCAAGCTACTTTATGGACAAGGTTTGGCAAGCAGACACGCACCAGAATGGCCGGTGCGCGTGGTGACCGCGTGAGCTGCACGCAGGAACAACGCTCTGTGCATCTATCGCGTCGGGCAGGCCAGCTCATGCTGCCCTGGCGTGTCCTAGCATGCCGACCTGACTCCCCGTCGTCCCCTCACCTCTCTCTGGTCATTTCCCCCTTTGTTTTCTTCCTCACCGCGCCGCGACGAACGCCATAACTCCGCCACTGTACTCGCACTGTCGCCGCCGTATACAGCCGAGCCCGAGCTCTCCCGAAGGCTCCACGAGCTCCTCCACTCTCCCAGTAACCCTGCCGACATCGCCTCCTCCCTCCGCGTGGCCTCTGAGCTCCAATGCAGAGATAAGAAGGCCACGGCGGCCGTCCTCCTCGCTTCGACCGTCGGGCGGCTATATATAGCCTCCTCCCGAGCCCTCGACCTCACCAACCTCCTCCCCTCTCCCTCTGGACCTCCCCTGCATGCTCGCCCGGAAGAACTCCTCGCCGGAGTGCTTAGATTTCCGGCGAGCTCCACCTACTGTCCCGCCTCCAATCCCGGCGCCCGAGCTCTTCCTCTCCACCCTACCACCACCAGCGATCTCCCCCTCCCTCTCCTCGGCGCCCTTAGCTCCTCTGGAGGCCCGCGCGCCGCAGCCGCCCCGAACTCCGGCGAGGAGAGCCTGCCGGCGCCCTTGCCTTCGGCCGTGCTCTGGCCGAGATGCCCGAGCCGCGGCGCCCCCGCTGCAGGCCGCCTCGAGCCCAGCAGAGGCTACCACGGGCACGGCATGGGACGGCGGAGCCCATGCGCTCTTCGGCCAGCCCCCTCGAGCAGCGAGGCAACGGCCAGGCTAGCGACCGGAGCCATCCCCTGCTCCTCCTCTGTCTCGATCGGAAACAGAGGGAGGAAGGAGATGCCGCTGCAGGCGGGCCCGGCCCGTCAGTGGCTCCACCCCCCTCCACCGTTTTTTTTAAAGTGGCGGGGCAAGTGGGCCGGCCCATTAGCGGCAGCAGCGGCAGTTCTCTCGTGGTGGCCCGAGCTCCCGCCGAAATCGGCCCAAGTGCACAGTGCACTTTCATCTTTTTCAGCAGAAAAGCTATTAGGATCCCGATGGTAAATATTTTATTTGCAGATGGGTCCCTGGCAGTCGAACCCCTCTAACTTTCTACTCGTAACCCCGATTCAGGTGAATTCAACGCTCACGTCTTCGTCTGGTCGAGTCCTTTCCGATGATATCATTTTCATAATGTTTACACATTCTGAAAATGACTATTTTGCCCTTGCCCTTTATCAGCCCCTCCGAGAGAGAACTTTTCCGGCGAATCCTTTCCGCAGACTCTCCGCACTTCTCCCGGAGTATTTCTCCGACCCCAGGCAAGCCGACCATCTGATATATGCCCTAAAGCATTGCTCTGTGATATTTTTTGCATATTTAAATTAATATGCCTGTGCTTGTCTATGTAGTAGTGAGCTGTATGTGACTCTGACGAACCCTTGCTTGCACTTTCTTCGGTGACGGCACCACGCCTGTGTTCTGAGCTGTTTCCGGCCGTCCGGGGTGGATGCCGACTTTTATTTCTCTTGTCAGCAACTGTCCGTGTTCTGAGCTGCTTTTCGGCCGTCTCGGACAGCTGTTGAATTTCTTTCCGTAGCAGTGACCCTATGCTCTGAGCTATTTTTCGGCCGTCTTAGGGAACTGCTACATTCTTCTTATCAACACCGTCTCATGCTCTGAGCTGCTTTCCAGCCGTCTTGAGCCGGGGTTGAGTTATTCCGGTAATGTCCCAGATCTAAGTTGTAAAGACCGTTCTGGTGGCTACTGGTTTCTTTGCCGGTTTTGTGCAAGGGTTCCGATGGTCGTAACTTACAGCTAGAACTTGTAAGGTGATGACTTGCCATTTAAATATTGTTTCATTAATGACTCATTGTGATGTTATGTGGAGATAGGTTGTTATGTTTCCATAGTTGCTACCTCATACATAGTTACCGCCATGTTAAGTTATTCATGATGAATATCCATACTTGCTAAATGATGGCTAAAGTTAAACTTAGTCGGTTGATCTAGAGTCACCTGTCCGGGCTTATTCGTGCAACAACATTTGCCGGTATGGGACGGCCTTGACTTGGTCTGATCACGTGCTCTTTTATCGGTAGGGAAGGTTATGCATGCGCGCTGCCCTGGCCCGGTAGGCGACGATAACCTTGTGAGCCCAGTTGAGTTATTTTGCCGACGTCCCCATTTGGGACAGTTTAGTTTGGCCACGACGGTGGCAGGCGTCATGAGGTGACACAGGGGCCACCCAGGACATGACCCTGGGAGGGTATGATTGTCGGTGGTACGGTAGAGGAGTCACGGGTCAGGCAGGTTTCGTTGGAGCAACGCTGGTCCACCATAATGGGATCACGAGGTCAGTGCTCCATAGTGTGGGTAAAGTGCGCAACCTCTGCAGAGTGTAAAATCTATTCGAATAGCCGTGTCCACAGTATTGGACAGCCCGTCCAGACCTCACTAGGTGATCAACCGGAACAGTTATAATAATGATGGAAGAACTCGTCTTATGTCAGTGGATCGTGAATATTCTGAGGATTGTAAGACAACCCGGAAGACAGTAAGTTTATCCGACTTACAAAAGAGATGCATAGACATCGGATGATGTCAGGAATATGATATGTTAGCCATGGGATGGCTATATGATGAGTGGTCGGATGATCACTTGAGTTGGATCGGATTTGGATCGGATTCAGGTTGGATCACGAGAATGTTCGGAGTATGGAATATGTACTTAATATGCTTTACCTTACTGCATTTACTTCAGTAGTTATCTTGCTGGATAAACCTGCTACAACATGATAATTGATATTGCTAGCTAGTTATGCTATGTCATGACAATTAATGTTGCTCTAATAACAAGTGCATGCTTGAATGCCATGGATTGCTTTGCTTGGTGTATATGTTGGTTTGGTTTGCTTGCGAGTACATTCAAAAGTACTTAGCGGCCTTCAATGTGGCCAGGTTCACATAAGGATCCGTCGTCCGCCAACGAGGATCCGGAGCGTTCGTGGGCTAGGAGCGTAACCCAGTCAGATCCCTGTGGTTTGGAGCCGCACCAGGACCATGCTGCCTTAGATAGAGCTTTTCCGCTGCCACCCTTCTGTAATGCATCCCATGTAAGACTTATATATCCATTAATAGAAATGCCTGTGTTCATGATACTGGTTGTAAACACGCATGCCAGAGTGATTTCCTGGGCTGGTATGCGTGGCGACCGTCTGGCTACAGTGGTAATCAGGCGGGGCACCACAATCATCCTTCTCCTCACATGGGACAATGCTCTAATAATGAAGATCATCACACTTTTATTTTCTTACAACTCAAGAATTACAACTCCATATTTAGAACAAAATATGACTCTATATGAATGCCTCCGGCAGTGTACCGAGATGTGCAATGAATCGAGAGTGACATGTACGAAAGAATTATGAACGGTTGCTTTGCCACAAATACAATGTCAACTCCATGATCATGCAAAGCAATATGACAATGATGGAACGTGTCATAATAAATGGAACGGTGGAAAGTTGCATGGCAATATATTTCGGAATGGCTATGGAAATGCCATAATAGGTAGGTATAATGGCTGTTTTGAGGAAGGTATATGGTGGGTGTATGGTACCAGCGAAAGTTGCGCGGCACTAGAGAGGCTAGCAATGGTGGAAGGGTGAGAGTGCGTATAATCCATGGACTCAACATTAGTCATAAAGAACTCACATACTTATTGCAAAAATCTATTAGTTATCGAAACAAAGTACTACGCGCATGCTCCTAGGGGGATAGATTGGTAGGAAAAGACCATCGCTCGTCCCCGACCACTACTCATAAGGAAGACAATCAATAAATAAATCATGCTCTGACTTCATCTCATAATGGTTCACCATACGTGCATGCTACGGGAATCACAAACCTTAACACCAGTATTTCTCAAATCCTCAATTACTCACTAGCATGACTCTAATATCACCATCTTTATATCTCAAAACAATCATAAGAAATCAAACTTCTCATAGTATTCAATGCACTTTATATGAAAGTTTTTATTATATCCCTCTTGGATGCCTATCATATTAGGACTAAATTTATAACCAAAGCAAATTACCATGCTGTTTAAAGAATCTCAAAATAATATAAGTGAAGCATGAGAGTTCATCAATTTCTATAAAATAAAACCACCGCCATGCTCTAAAAAGATATAAGTGAAGCACTAGAGAAAAATTGCCTAGCTCAAAAGATATAAGTGAAGCATATGGAGTATTCTAATAAATCATGATTCATGTGTGTCCCTCTCAAAAGGTGTTTATAGCAAGGATGATTGTGGCAAACTAAAAAGCAAATACTCAAATCATACAAGACGCTCCAAGCAAAACAGATATCATGTGGTGAATAAAAATATAGCCTCAAGTAAAGTTACCGATAGGCGAAGACGAAAGAGGGGATGCCTTCAGGGGCATCCCCAAGCTTAGGCTCTTGGTTTTCCTTGAATATTACCTTGGGGTGCCTTGGGCATCCCCAAGCTTAGGCTCTTGCCACTCTTTATTCCATAGTCCATCAAATCCTTACCCAAAACATGAAAACTTCACAACACAAAACTCAACAGAAAATCCCATAAGCTCCGTTAGTATAAGAAAATAAATCACCAATTTGGTACTGTTGTGAACTCATTCTTTATTTATATTGGTGTAATATCTACTGTATTCTAACTTTTCCATGGTTCATACCCCACGATACTACCCATAGATTCATCAAAATAAGCAAACAACACAAAGAAAACAGAATCTGTCAAAACAGAATAGTCTGCGAAGATCCGAATTGTTCTAATACTTACGTAACTCCAAAATTCTAAAACATTAGGACAACAGAGGAAATTTGTATATCAATCTCGTATAAAAATTTCAGGGTTTTTCAACGCTCCAGTGAATTATTAAAATTTTGAGACTATACGCAAAAGTTTCTATTTTTCAGCAAGATCAAATCAACTATCACCATAAGCCATCCCAAAGGTTTTACTTGGCACAAACCCTAATTAAAACATAAAACCACATCTAACCAGAGGCTAGATGAATTATTTATTGCAAAACAGAACCAAAAAGCAAAGAACAAAAATAAAATTGGGTTGCCTCCCAACAAGCGCTATTGTTTAACGCCCTTAGCTAGGCATAAAAACACGAATAGATCTAGGTATTGTCATCTTTGGTATGCAACTCTTCAATTGCACACTTATAATTCTTAGGAGATTCTTTGGTTTTATCAATGATCAAACTCCTAGGCAAGAAATCAAGAAATTCACTCGTGGCAATTGGTTCCTTAATAATATCAAAAAATTTGGGGTGAACACTTATTGTTTTGAGATCTTCATTTTCTTTAATAGAAGATTCACCCTTATTCTTAGGAACGTAAATAAACTTGGCAGTCTTAGTAGGAGGAAGATTTTGAGTGGTTTTAATGGAGGAAAAAGTGGAACCCAAGTTGGTAATAATATCCTCTAGTTTGCCAATTCTAGTAGAATCTTGATCTATCTTTTCATTAACTATGGGTTCCCTTTCTCTAAGATTCTTTAAAGTAGCTCGTACTTTAGATCCATATTGGGTAATCTGATTATGAATCTTTTTATCCAAATTTTCAATCAACTCAACGGTAGCAATTTTATTCTCAATAATGTCAAGCCTTTGCATCACATGTTCCAAAGTTAAAGCAGTTCCATTGATCAAAAGAGGTGGTGGGCATAACAAATCTATCATGGCGTTATAAGAATCAAAAGTATGACTCCCCAAGAAATTTCCCCCGGTAATGGTATCCAAAACATATCTATTCCAAGGAGTAATGCCCACGTAAAAATTGCGAAGAAGAACGACAGTAGATTGCTTTCGAGTAGATCTATCTTGAGCATTACAAATTCTATACCAAGCATCTTTTAAATTTTCTCCTTCCCTTTGTTTAAAATTGAGGACTTCATTATCAGGAGTGCTCATAGTAGTGGGAGGACTAGCCATAAGAGCGAAACAAGCGATCAAATGTGCGAGCACACAAAAAGCAAACGAGGAAGACGAACTGAAGAGGGGCGAAGCAAAGGCAAAGAGAGGGGCGAAGAAAAAGGCAAATCTTTTCGAATATCGTTTTAGAAGTGGGGGAGAGGAAAATGCGAGGCGAATGGCGATTAATGTAATGCAAGAGATGAGAGTTTATGATGGCTACTTGGTATGGCTTGACTTGGCGTAGATCTCCCCGGCAACGGCGCCAGAAATTCTTCCTGCTACTTCTTGAGCTTACGTTGGTTTTTCGCTTGAAGAGGAAAGGGTGATGCAGCAAAGTAGAGATAAGTATTTCCCTCAGTTTGAGAACCAAGGTATCAATCCAGTAGGAGACAACGCACAAATCACCGAATACCTGCACAACAATCAAACAACTTGCACCCAACGCGAAAAAGGGGTTCTCAATCCCTTCACGGTTATTTGCAAAACAGAGATCTGATAGAGATAGGTAAAACTAAACAAAAGATAAAGTAAATATTTTTAGGTTTTTTGGTTTATAGATCTGAAAATAAAAGATTGTAAAATAGTAGATCGGAAAGTAATATGATGGAAAATAGACCCGGGGCCATAGGTTTCACTAGAGACTTCTCTCAAGATAGAAAATATTACGGTGTGTGAACAAATTACTGCCGAGCAATTGATAGAAAAGCGCAAAGTTATGACGATATCTAAGGCAATGATCATGAATATAGGCATCACGTCCGTGTCAAGTAGACCGAAACGATTCTGTATCTACTACTATTACTCCACACATCGACCGCTATCCAGCATGCATCTAGAGTATTAAGTTCATAAAGAACGGAGTAACACATTAAGTGAGATGACATGATGTAGATGAATTAACTCAAGCAATATGATGAAAACCCCATCTTTTTATCCTTGATGGCAACAATACAATACATGCCTTGCTGCCCCTACTGTCGCTGGGAAAGGACACCGCAAGATTGAACCCAAAGCTAAGCACTTCTCCATTGCAAGAAAAACCAATCTAGTTGGCCAAACCAAACCGATAGTTCGAAGAGAATTACAAAGATATCAAATCATGCATAAAAGAATTCAGAGAAGATTCAAATAGTATTCATAAATAAGCTGATCATAAATCCACAATTCATCGAATCTCGGCAAACACACCGCAAAAAAGTGTTACATCGAATAGATCTCCAAGAACATCGAGGAGAACATGGTATTGTGAATCAAAGAGAGAGAAGAAGCCATCTAGCTACTCGCTATGGACCAGTAGGTCTGAGGTAAACTACTCACGCTTCATTGGAAGGGCAATGGTGTTGATGTAGAAGCCCTCCGTGATCGAATCCCCCTCCGGCAGGACGCTGAAAAAGGCCCCTAGATGGGATCTCACGGGTACAGAAGGTTGCGGCGGTGGAAAAGTATTTTCGTGGATGCCTCCGGTGGTTTGGGCATATAAGAGTATATATAGGCGAAAGAATTAGGTCAGGAGGTGCACGAGGGGCCCACAAGGGTGGGGGGCGCGCCCTCCGTCCTTGTGGCCGCCTCGTGGCTCCTCTGACTTCATCTCTAAGTCTCCTGGTTTCCTTCTGGTCCAAGAAAGATCATCGCGAAAGTTTTATTCCGTTTGGACTCCGTTTGGTATTCCTTTTCTGCGAAACTCAAAAACAAGGAAAAAACAGAAACTGGCACTGGGCTCTAGGTTAATAGATTAGTCCCAAAAATAATATAAAATAACATATTAACGCATATAAAACATCCAAAATAGATAATATAATAGCATGGAACAAAAAAAATTATAGATACGTTGGAGACGTATCAGGGATCTGATATCCATGTGTGAGTAGTTCGGTAAGGTCATGGGTTGAGGCAAAGCCCTACAGCCCTATGTATTTGTTGGAGGGATCGATGGAAGTACTTTGAATTAACGTCTCGTATGTGTAACATAAAATTGCTTCGTAGTTGTCTCTTGTCTCGTTCGTGTTCTTCATCCATGCAGGTACCCAGGATCATGGAAAACGAGCCACGGAAAGGCTAAGGGCAGGGAGACCGTGATGTGTTATTCTGAACACCAGTGACTGAAAGGTTTAGTACGGTAACAAGGATCCTATGTCTGGGGATACAAGAGGTGTATTCATTAAATGCCTAATGCTTTTGTCTTATTTCTCTCTTAATTACCGGGGCAACCCCGGGCGACGGATAGGGCCTTTGGTTGGACAACTGACTATTGATGCAGGACGTGTGCCGGTCAAGACGTAATTTGGACACATCCCCCACTTTGATATGTATCAAGCACATCTCGATGGATGATTTCCAGAGCACAAACTAAGATCATAATGGTCCCGTCACAAATATATGGTTGTAAGAATAAGTCCTCATACCCATGCCTATTTTTATTATAAGTGTTCTTAGTGTCAACTTGATTTTGATCTGGTTAAAAGCTGGAATTAATTCTCTCGCAAAAGCTTGGTAGAAACCTTTGACTTCAAGGGTGCCTTCCTCTCGTGGGTTCGATAACTCAGTGTCACCTCTGGGGAAAAAGGTGAGAATCCTTTCTGCTCCTTTACCGGATCACTAAAGGGACTAATCAGATTGTTTCCCACGAGGAGGAGAAGGCACACTGCCGGGTCGAGGCACAACGGCAGGCCATGGAGATGGATGAGGTGGCCATTTCGTATTAGTGTTTACTTATGTCGTAGTAGTATTTAAGTATGTCATAGTAGTGATGATCTATGTAGCGTTTAATTATTTTGTGTTATCGATCCTCAGACTGTTAGGGGCCTCTAATTTAATTATTCCCCAGATCTTTCATTGATGTTGGTTGACAAACCACTCTGGTATCAGCTGTCACAAACATGTGATATCAGAGTGATTTGTGAACCAACACAAACATGTGATACCAGAGTGGTTTGTCAACCAACATCAATGAAAGTTCTCGGGAATCATCAAGCTACAGGTTCTTAACTAGCTCAGAAGGAAGAGCAGTCGTAGTACCAAGAGGTAAGAGTGATTCTGGCAGTACCAAGAGGGAAGAGACTCCTTTTGACTAGCTATATGTATCAGAGCACCTTTTGGGGGAGTAGCAAAGAATTAATCTGTCTTGTTGGGCAGCGGCAAAAATAATTGCTTTTTACAGCTCTGGGAGCACTCGCTGCTTCCAAGAGTTGTAAAAAGCAATTACTCTTAGTGCTTCCCAGCAAGACGGATTAGTTATTGCTGATTCCAAAAAAGGTACTCGTACATATATCGAGTCAAAATGAGCCTCTTCCTCTAGGTACTACTAGTACTACTCTTCCCTCTTGGTACTACGACTAGACAGAAATCATCTTTAAATGCTATGGCCCACAAACTGAATTATCTATGACTGTCTTTAATCGAACGAGTGTTGGACGTGACCTCATCGTATGTAATTGAAACAGAGAGCAGAAACTATGGTCTACAAATGGCCATTCTCACCCGAAACTGTATGCGGACGATGATCGATAGATTTCTTCAAACGAACGTGTCGTCTTTGCACGACCGGACTGTGGTACGAATAAAGGGACGTCCAACACGTATTTTTATGGATACGCGCGCGTGTGTGTGTGATTCCCATATCAAAACGGACGGTCATGCTAACTTACGTACTAACGGACGACAACAAGCAAATCTGTGCAGCTTTCGTGCAGGTCATACTCAAATCGATAGCATCAGATCCCAACTAATCAAATCATCAAAACCATTGGTTACATTTCAGAAACGCTAAACCTGGCGATCCGTGCCTGTCATTAATTCCACACGAAGTCGAGCTCGACGACTTTTCTATGCCAATCTAATTTTGACAACTCTGCTCCTGCTCGGTGGTGTGTCGTTGTAACGGGTAGCTAGAAAGACTATTAGCCAATACTATGAGGCAGACACGCAATCGATGGCCCCTGGACTACGTCCAAAAACATTAGCCGTGCGCGTCAGCAGCATCTCTGTCCGGGAGAGCGACCGGAGGTTGCTATCAGCGCAGTGCCAGTCTTGTTTGTGTAAAGCATCAAAAGAATGTGAAAACTAATATGTATGTCCCTTCTAAGTTTTTTATTTTTGTTTTGAGAATTACATGTCCCCACAAGCCATCGGAAGAATTACATGTCGGTTGATCCTTTGGGACAAGGTCTTCCCACCGGTGTGCCGCCTCGCCTCGTGTCACCAAAAAAGGCGCGGCAAAAGCACACGGAAAAGCCAGAAATGATGCGGCACGGCAGACAGCAAAAGCCCAGGCCCCCCGGAGTACGCACCCCTCCCGCGACACCTCAACTCGCGCACTGTCCAATCCAGCCCCAGCCAACAGTCCGTCTCTCTCCGACGCCATTCCAAGTATATATAATATAAAAACCCACCACCTCTGCCCCATCAACGCTACTAATAGCGGAACGAACAGGGGCGGTGGCCATGGAGATGCTCCTAGACTGGCGCTCGGTGGGCTCGCTGGTCGCCACGGTCATGGTTCTCCGGACGGCCATCCGGGACTTCATCCCGCCGGAGGCTGAGCACTGGCTGCGCCGCCTCCTCGCGCGGGTAGCCGCCGCGTTCAGGGCCGACGCTGGAGCCCCCAACGATCTCTATGACGATGCGCAGCTCTACCTCGGCGCGCGCTCCCTCGCCGCAGCCCCCGCCGTGCGCCTCTACAAGCCGCACCAGGCGCACCGCCCCGTCGCCTCCCTCCCCGACGCCCACACCGCCCACGACACCTTCAAGGGCGTCCGAGTCAAATGGACCTCCACCGCGCGCCCCGTAGGCCGCAACATCTACGGCGGCCGGGGCTCCGGCGGCGGCGACCACCGCAGCCTAGAGCTCCAGTTCCCGCAGCAGCACCGCGACTTCGTGCATGACAGTTACATCCCTCACGTCATCGAGGAGGCCACCAGGATGCGTCTCAAGTCGCGGGACCGCAGGCTCTACACCAACCGCGCCGCTGAGGCCGAGGACCTGCTCGCCGCCGACGTGCGCATCACGCCCGCCGACATCGGCGAGGTGTTCATGGGCTGCGACAGCGTAGGCGCCTCCGCCGCCTTGAGGAGGCTCGTCAGCGAGCTGCACCGCAGGAGAGACACACCGGTCGTAGACACGGTGGAGTTGGGTGCTTTGACGGAGTAGACGGACTAAGGCAGGTAGTGAGATTGACCCGTACTTTGTTGGCAGTAATCTTGAGCAGTCTAATTAGATACATGTACGTGTTGTGGTTGCATGAACTCCTTCATTTCCTAAATATAAGACCTTTTAGAGATTTCAATATGAAATAGAGTACATACGAAGCAAAATGAGTGAATCTACTCTCTAAAATATGTCTATATACATTCATAAGTAATCCGCATTGAAAATCTCTAAGAGGACTTATATTTAAAAACGGAGGGAGTACTTGCGAGCTTAGAGTCGGTTTCCTATACGTGTTTGTGTCCTATCCATGTAGGGTTAGTCGAGTCCATGGTCGTCAAGTTAGTACTAGACTACTAGTTCAGATCATGTTAAAAGGTCGTATCCCGCTTGATAAATCACGAGTGGACATGGTGCCACGCGAAGATGGTATCATCCCCGTCCGTTGCCACGTGATTCGCGCTGTTTGTGTACAACGAGCCATGTATAGCGATTTCTCAGCGTCGTATCAATGTCTTATAGTCCATGTATTACGCGGTCAATAAGTGTGTGTCCCCCATCACACAATAACTGCATTGATCCCACGTTATTGTTTATAGAAGAGTTAATGGGCAACCTGCACCACCGCTTGCATTTTCTCCCCATCCTTTCACCATCCAACAGCTCCTCTCTCACTCATCCTCCTTCTCTAGTTCTTGGCCTCTGTTCATCCTCATTCTCTAGTTCATGCACTCTGTTCATGTTCATATCTAGTTAGAACTCATCCATGGAGATATAGAGCTCCTTATTTTTTGTACAAATGGAGATGTAGACTCGTAGCTATACTGCAGTCCATCTTCCTCGTCCTCTCTCTCTCTCTCTCTCTCTCTCTCTCTCTCTCTCTCATGATCCTCTCCGTCGTAGCAGCAGCACCTTCAACACCAGTATTTTATATTCATGTCCTAGTGTCATGCATGTGCTCATCACTGTCCCAGAGCAGTTCTTTAGCTCCTCCAGGGACTCCCATAGTGATGTAGTTGCTCTATTCCCACTAGTCACCACAAGTTGAGGTTCATACCGTGGAGTCAAACGTTCAGATGTATCTAAGGTGACATAATTAGCTAATACTAGTAGTTTATCATTCTTAATTTTGTCGAGTGCTAATGTTCTAAGCACCTAAATGGAATATTTCCCAGCAAGATAATTAAAATATTCAGTGCCAGTGTGAGTTGCTGTTTATACCTGGTAATTTTTTTTTCTATTTTCTTGTTCTTTGGAGATTGAAATCCTCTTTGTTTATTTATAATAGAAATTGACAGTACGAGGGGCTCCCCCTAGTGTTCATGCCTAAAAAAAATTCTGCCGCAAATATTATAATCAAAACATGTGAGCTCTCTAATCCAAATTGTCGTCCACACTCGGGAGGGAGCAGCAATGCATGTGCATTGCTTAACATGCACGATCAATGCCTGGCGGAATCCAAACGCACCATTAAGTGAACATGGCCCCATACATATTGATGACATTCAAGACCTGGGCAACCCACGTACACTACTGTATACTGACTCACTGATGCATAGCTTAACCCACGTACTTCACATATCACTGACGCGTATTCACCAAATTAAACCACCGTAGTATCGTTTTTGTATTCATTAATTCGCTATATTAAGTGCTAATCTCGTAGCACAGATGGGCAGCTCAGATTTCATCCTCGCGTGGCGCCATGTCCCAAAAATCAGCGTCCCTGTATCCGGCTAGGTTAGTTTCCTTGTTAGAAGTGTATGTCCGATGTAGAGCTGAGTCCTGTTTGGACTCAATGGCAATACGAATAGGTTTGTGTTTAGTCGGTTGGCCCCTGCGTGATATACACAGGATTGGCGTGATATTGTAAACGTGGAATTTGACAGAGAAATAAACAAGAAAAGAACAAGGCATGTCATGTGCCTTTGGCGAAAGTTTTGTTCGTGTGTGTCCCTGTGATTTGATGTGATCGATTTTGCGGGTGAATTCCAAAATACTTGGCTGGTTATCTCGAGCTGCTGAGCCTCTCGGAGGTTGATGTGGTGATGGGAGTCATCAGGACGCCGTCCCCGCTGGCCACCTCTGTTCCCGCGCCGGCTATGAAGACCTCACGGGAAGGATCGTAACTCCCTAAGCTCCCGCTGACATCTGAGTCGGCGCTGAGGACATCCGGGACAGAATCAACCATAGCAACCAGATGAGATACCTGGCCTGTGGATGAGGTGGGCAATCCAGATTCTGCTGATCGGCACAGAGCTGCGTCGCGGAGTCACGGCTTGATGAATTTGTCAGTGATGAAGTCCAGATCCCCAAATTGGAGATGAAGGAGATGACGGGGACTAGATCCCCAACCGGGTTGGCGACAAAACGCATGAAGCCGAAGCGGATGTCCCGGACCAGAGTGAAGCCACTGATCTTGAAGGTGCAAAAATCCATCTCGATCTGTTCAAATGGATCGATGCGCACAATAAAAGGGGTAGGTTGCGAGTACAAGATCATGATGATGGCAGACGAGACACAAATTTACCAAGGTCCGTTCACTATTTGAGAGAGGTAAAATCCTACTCCTGCTTGATAGGATTGAATTGCTCGCATGCGCCTTGAGATCGGAGTGATTGCAAGCTAGGGTTCTTGGTTACAATTCTAAGCCGACATGGCGGCAAAGAGGAGAAAGATGAAGGGTTTGGTGCAAAACCCTAAACCCATCCAACTTGCTCCAGTTGTCTTGTGTGTGGACTTACCGACCGCGGGGACCCAAACCTGCCTGATATATGCGGTCAGGTGGTAGGTTTACATGGTCGGGATCGGTCTAAAGTAGGTGCGTGCATGATCCAGCTAGACCCTGATGTGTAGATGGCTTGGCTTGTACTCCAAGATGGTGACGTGCTTGGTCAGTGTAGGAGGACGCTGGGTCGTGGGGCTGGCCCACCCCGTGACTACTTGGCCTTGTTTGCCCTCTTTGACCATACCAGAGTGTTATGTTCTCGGCACGTCTCCTCCCTGGCATGACCCCCGGCATAAGCTAAAGCTATCCATCCTCAACACGTGCACGCCGCTGGAGCTTGCACCGTCGTAAATTCAGTCTCCACAGAAGAAAAGACCAACTTCAGAGATGGCGCTGCGTCTCTACGGGCCGAGGAAGTTACTTTGCGGAAAGAAGCTCACACCCGCTTTATAGACGACACCAACAATATCCATGCAAGCAAAGTTCAAACAAAAAAGAAGTATACTGCTGGGGGCACCAGCTTAACATCAAGCCCAAAAAACATAAATAAAGCACTAGCCAGAAATCGAAGGAGGCGCCGTCAACCAATGTGCCTGTCAGAGTATGTAGTGTGTATTGTATGTGCTCCTGTATAGAACAGCACATACGATACAGTAGTTGCCGTGCTGCCCTCTGTATAGTTTAGTGGCGCACGATCGAGAGTAGTGGCTCGCCCCATGATCTCCACTAGGCGGATGTGGCTCTCCAACTGTACATATACCCCCTGCCTATGTGCTAATCAAACTGTTGTGAACATTCTCCCTAATCCTGGTCTAACATGGTCAGAGTATGTGTTGTGTATTGTATGTGCTCCTATATAAAACTGCACATACGATACAATAGTTGCCATGCTGCCCTCTGTATTGGTTAGTGGCGCACGATCGAGAGTAGTGGCTCGCCCCATGATCTCCACTAGGCCGGTGTGGCTCTCTAACTATATTCTCCCTAATCCTCATCTAACATGGTATCAGATACCCCCTCTGCTCAACCCCTTTGCGCAGACACACGATCCTGCTTTCGCCGCCATGGACCATGCTGGCGATGATGCTGTTGACGCCGTCCTGCTGGCCAACGCGCCTCCTGCCGCTGCCGCTGCTGGTGCACCTGTCGTCGGCCCTGTCGCCGCTGCTCTACCACCAGCCCTACTCCCACCCGCGCCGGCCGCGCCTGCGGTTGCTGCCGCGGCTCCGCTTCCCCCTTTCTTCCCATCATCGGTCCTTCAAACCGTCGACATTCGCCTATGTCCAGATGCAGTTTCAGTTACCAATCTTCGCACTCCAGACCGATAATGGCCGCGAGTTCGATAATGCAGCCCCTTGCTCATTCCTTGCTCGCCATGGCACCCATTTTCGCCTCTCAAGTCCATACATTAGTCAGCAGAACGGGAAGGCTGAACAGGTGCTGCAAACTCTGAATGAGTGTGTTCAAGCTCTTCTCTTCCACTCCAGCATGTCGCCACGATTCTGAGCCGAGGCGCTCAACACCGCCACCTACCTTCTCTACCGCCGTCCATGTTGCACTAGCACACCGCGGTAGCCACACGCGCTCCTGCTGGGCATCGAGCACGATTACTTGCTGCTTCGGGTCTTTGGGTGTCTATGTTTCCCCAACCTCACGTCCACGGCGCGCAACAAACTCGACCACCGCTCCACCCCATGCGTGTTCCTCGGATATCCCTCCGATCACCGAGGCTACCAGTGTTTTGACCCTCTCTCTCGGCGAGTTTTTATGTCGTGGCATGTCATCTTTCACGAGACCATGTTTCCCTTTGCTACATCGTCCACCCCCGCTGCCCCCTCGCCGTCACCGCTTCCTGCTTCTCCCTCTGTGGTGCAGGTCCCGGCTGTCTCCTCACCCGCTGTTGTGCGCGCGCTGTCAGCCTCTTCAAACGCCACCATCGGATCCTCATCGAGTGGTTCCACGCCATGTCCGGCGTGCACGCCCGCTGGCGGTTCATACTTCACCGACCGATCGGGAGCTCACGGCTCTCGCGCGCCCGGCTCCATTGCGCCCTCGCACGGTTCAAGCAGTGCCTTCGGATCCCCATCCAACGGCCTCTCCGCCTCGTCAACGTCCACGTCGCCGCCTGGGTCTTCCCTGAGCTCTTCCTCGACACCCACAGCGCCTGCTACGCCCCGTGCCGCCGCCGGCTCCTGCACCCGTGGTCACGCGCGCCCAGCGTGGCATCTTCCGGCCCAAACCACGCTACTACGACGCCACCACCGCCACAGCCTCGCCGCCGGTCTCACCTGTTCCCAGCTCGGTGCGCGTTGCTGCGTGAGATCCCCACTAGTTTGCGGCCATGCGAGATGAGTATGATGCTCTCGTTCGCAACCGCACTTGGGAGCTTGTGCCGCGTCCTCCTGGTGCCAACTTGATCACCGGCAAGTGGATCTTCAAACACAGGACCAATGCCGATGGCTCGCTCGCTCGCTACAAGGAGCGGTGGGTGGTGCACGGCTTTCGGCAACGTGCCGGTGTGGACAACGGCGAGACGTTCTCGCCCGTCGTCAAGGCTGCCACCATTCGCACGGTGCTTACCCTGGCGGCGTCGCGTGGCTGGCTGGTGAACCAGCTCGACGTCTTCAACGCCACAGCAGAGTGCATCTGGCTCCGTCAGCTCCTCGCCGAGCTCCACCTACCGGTGCACACGGCCACTGTTGTCTACTGCGAGAAGGTGTCTACCGTCTATCTTTCTGCCAAACCAGTTCACCATCGCCGCACGAAACATGTCGAGCTCGACATTCACTTCGTTCGTGAGCGTGTCGTTCTGGGGCAGTTCCGCGTTCTTCACGTCCCGACTCGCCAGCAGCTCGCCGACATCATGACCAAAGGTTTGCCCTAGGATGTCTTCCTCGACTTTAGATCCAGTCTTTGCGTCATCACGACTGCGCCGGGGGGAGGGGGGGGTGGTGTCAAAGTATGTAGTGTGTATTGTATGTGCTCTTGTATAGAACTGCACATACGATATAGTAGTTGCCGTGCTGCCCTCTATAGGTTAGTTGCGCACGATCGAGAATAGTGGCTCGCCCCATGATCTCCACTCGGCTGGTGTGGCTCTCCAACTGTACATATACCCTCTGCCTTTGTGCTAATCAAAGTGTGGTGAACATTCTCCCTAATCCTCGTCTAACAGTGCCAAGGCACGAAATCTGGCGGTGAGCTCGTCGATGGTGTCACACTCCTTTTGCTTGCTATATGGACCTTCTACTGCTGCAAAATTCGGCAAAGTTCCTAAATGCCACCAGTCGGACAGAGCAAATGAATTATCAAGGTTGCGTGGCATAATTAATTACCCCGCCATGTACGTACGCTTTGGAATTTCAGGATTAGTGCGAGTCACCTCTGATGGACGTCCACTTTGGGCCTTTTGACACTGGAGAGACAAACAAAGAAACAAAGATAAGAACCAGCAGGCGAGCGGAGCTGAGCACGAGGCCACTGGAACACGAAAGGATCAAATGTTTCACCGGCGCGGCGCGGCGAATGTTGGAATTATGTGTCCTGCAACTATATTCAAATTACTAGGAATTACTAATATTCGGAATACCTTATTATGAAATTATACATGTATTTATGCATGGAATTACTTTAAATGATTATCATGGAATTATCACTTGTTGGAATGTACTTAAGTTATATGCTTAAGGAAGCTGGTCGATTATCAGTGGAATACAATATGCTATATATACTGGAAAGACTACCCAGGTAGAATGAAAATCAGAAGGAGCTAGATCATATAGTTAGATTACAACCCTAATGTCGATCTACATAATTAGACGAATTTACACTCTATTATGGCGTGTTGCTCACAAGCGCGTGCTCCGGGGACACAACGGGTAGAATCCGTTAATAGACAAATTTGATCGTGGTTGGTAATTTGGTCTGGAGTCTATCCCGGAAAACTAGTTGAAAAGACTAGGAATCTTATCTGTATAAGAGATGGACTCTTTGGAATGACAGTATAAGAAGGTCCCTACCCCCTAGCCTCAGATATGCGAATTATGAGTGGCACCACGGATAAGCGCAGAGGAATAGGGGTAGATCACAAATTATTTCCAACATTGGTATCAGAGCTAGGTTTTGCTATCGGCGGCCATTGCTAATCATAATCCGCTCCTACGAACTCTGCCGGATCGTGGTCTGCTAATCCGTCGAATCACTCGCCGTCGCGCGTGATTGATTTTCGTGGGTACGCCGAACCGATATGTGCTGAGGGCGGCGCTTCTGTTGCGCCGTACGTCCCCAAAGCCAGCCAGCGGTGCTCTGTCTGTCCACGGCAACCGACCCCTGCTGGTTCGATGGCCACGTGCTCCTGTATTGTTGTGATGTTTTGTCTGCTCAGGCTTGCACGGAAGACGGAATTGATGGAGGCTAGCTGTTAACTTGATCTGAAAAGAAAATTTGATTTACTGGATGTTTGTGGTCGTCCGGATCGAGGAATATTAGTAAAAGCTTGCACGCCTACGTGATTGATCTTCACATCAATGCATGGGATAACAGCTTCCGCTGCTACTCATCACATCGACCGAAACGCACGCGTTCTCCCTGGTGTGTAGCGTGCACTCGTCTAGCCAACTCGCTGGAGGAAAAGTGATGCGCATGCATGGAGGATCACATCCAAAGCAATTCATTACTAACTCAGTTTGCCACATAGTACGTGGAAGAAACTCTACGTGGAGTCATGGATCTAACTATGGTCAACGGAGGAACTAAGTACTTCAAGGAGGCAGTACAATTTCTTGATTGGATTAGGTGATACAAAGATGCTATCAAGATGGTGGTCTTCCGCAGCGCTGCACGACCCTGCGTTCGTCTGCGTGTTCTCCACAAGTGCTGCCCTGATCCGTCATCCGTGTGTTCGACAGATTGATGTCCGCAGGCTAATTTTGTTTTACGCATCGATCGAGTTGATGTTGCCATCGCTCCGCAACATCTTTTGCATGCACGGACGGAAATTTAATCAAGGAGCATGCCCAGGTCACGTGCAAGATCAAGAAAGATTGGAAAGAAAAGCACATGCGCTTCTTGGTCACATGGATCTAGGAAAGAATTAAGTCAATACTACTTTGCTACGTACGAACTCTACAGGAATCGATCAGCTCCTCTGAAATCGTCACTCGACGACTTGGCAAGCTGAACGAGCAATTGCTCAGAAACTACGGTCAACTGCACGGCCAACTGGCCGGCTGGAAGAACCACACACACCTGTGTGGAATCGCGTGCTATCAGGGAAGGGATGCTAATTACTACGAATGCTAACTAGTATTTCTGCTAATTAGTTTTTTTAATTTGATTATTGTTTAACGGACTAATTGTTTGGTTGCTAATCCACTGCATGTAAATTGAAAAGGTTTATACTCCTTGGAAGAAATTTAGGAGGATACCAGATCATAACTGCGTGGATGAACTGCAACGAGCAAATGATTATGCGGAAAATTATGCATAATCTGGAAAGAGATTTCACAGAAGTGTTATTATTGAGCATCACTTGTTTATGGAGGAATATGGGAGTCACTCGGAGGACAAGGAAATTTGCTCTTCATTTGCCGAATGATACATCTTTCTTGATGTCCATTGGAAGTTAGCAAACCAAATTGTTTATGCTTGGCAAAGATAACTCCATACGGAGGAATATCGACAATGGGAAAACATGCTTGGAATCTTAGTATCTACATCATCAACGACTTGGTCACATATCTTGGAACTGGATCAAGAGGCTTATTGATTCTGGAATTTTGAACTTCAGTGGGAGGACTATGGTACATGTGAAGCATATATATGATTTTTTTAATACACCTTGTTTATTAAGGTGGAAGGTGATGAAAGGGCTTCACATCGGGTTTTTTTTACTTATGGTATTTCTTTGGACATTCCCACTAGATGTCAGATTATTTATTTCATCTCACTCTTTGATGATTACAATTTTATATGGTTATCCTTATGTTTTATTGTACAAGTCGGAATGTTTTATTGTGCTGGTCACATGTTATACTGAAGTGGAAAAATCAGTTGATTAAATAATATCATAGTTTTAACAACTGATTGGTGGGGGAAGTACACTTCAGGAATATATCGTTTGTATGTAAAGAGCATGGAACTATTCACCATTGTAATATCATTCTCCCTAATCCTCGTCTAACAGTGCCAAGGCACGAAATCTGGCGGTGAGCTCGTCGATGGTGTCACACTCCTTTTGCTTGCTATATGGACCTTCTACTGCTGCAAAATTCGGCAAAGTTCCTAAATGCCACCAGTCGGACAGAGCAAATGAATTATCAAGGTTGCGTGGCATAATTAATTACCCCGCCATGTACGTACGCTTTGGAATTTCAGGATTAGTGCGAGTCACCTCTGATGGACGTCCACTTTGGGCCTTTTGACACTGGAGAGACAAACAAAGAAACAAAGATAAGAACCAGCAGGCGAGCGGAGCTGAGCACGAGGCCACTGGAACACGAAAGGATCAAATGTTTCACCGGCGCGGCGCGGCGAATGTTGGAATTATGTGTCCTGCAACTATATTCAAATTACTAGGAATTACTAATATTCGGAATACCTTATTATGGAATTATACATGTATTTATGCATGGAATTACTTTACATGATTATCATGGAATTATCACTTGTTGGAATGTACTTAAGTTATATGCTTAAGGAAGCTGGTCGATTATCAGTGGAATACAATATGCTATATATATTGGAAAGACTACCCAGGTAGAATGAAAATCAGAAGGAGCTAGATCATATAGTTAGATTACAACCCTAATGTTGATCTACATAATTAGACGAATTTACACTCTATTATGGCGTGTTGCTCACAAGCGCGTGCTCCGGGGACACAACGGGTAGAATCCGTTAATAGACAAATTTGATCGTGGTTGGTAATTTGGTCTGGAGTCTATCCCGGAAAACTAGTTGAAAAGACTAGGAATCTTATCTGTATAAGAGATGGACTCTTTGGAATAACAGTATAAGAAGGTCCCTACCCCCTAGCCTCAGATATGCGAATTATGAGTGGCACCACGGATAAGCGCAGAGGAATAGGGGTAGATCACAAATTATTTCCAACATTGGTATCAGAGCTAGGTTTTGCTATCGGCGGCCTTTGCTAATCATAATCCGCTCCTACGAACTCTGCCGGATCGTGGTCTGCTAATCCGTCGAATCACTCGCCGTCGCGCGTGATTGATTTTCGTGGGTACGCCGAACCGATATGTGCTGAGGGCGGCGCTTCTGTTGCGCCGTACGTCCCCAAAGCCAGCCAGCGGTGCTCTGTCCGTCCACGGCAACCGACCCCTGCTGGTTCCATGGCCACGTGCTCCTGTATTGTTGTGATGTTTTGTCTGCTCAGGCTTGCACGGAAGACGGAATTGACGGAGGCTAGCTGTTCACTTGATCTGAAAAGAAAATTTGATTTACTGGATGTTTGTGGTCGTCCGGATCGAGGAATATTAGTAAAAGCTTGCACGCCTAGGTGATTGATCTTCACATCAATGCATGGGATAACAGCTTCCGCTGCTACTCATCACATCGACCGAAACGCACGCGTTCTCCCTGGTGTGTAGCGTGCACTCGTCTAGCCAACTCGCTGGAGGAAAAGTGATGCGCATGCATGGAGGATCACATCCAAAGCAATTCATTACTAACTCAGTTTGCCACATAGTACGTGGAAGAAACTCTACGTGGAGTCATGGATCTAACTATGGTCAACGGAGGAACTAAGTACTTCAAGGAGGCAGTACAATTTCTTGATTGGACTAGGTGATACAAAGATGCTATCAAGATGGTGGTCTTCCGCAGCGCTGCACGACCCTGCGTTCGTCTGCGTGTTCTCCACAAGTGCTGCCCTGATCCGTCATCCGTGTGTTCGACAGATTGATGTCCGCGGGCTAATTTTGTTTTACGCATCGATCGAGTTGATGTTGCCATCGCTCCGCAACATCTTTTGCATGCACGGACGGAAATTTAATCAAGGAGCATGCCCAGGTCACGTGCAAGATCAAGAAAGATTGGAAAGAAAAGCACATGCGATTCTTGGTCACATGGATCTAGGAAAGAATTAAGTCAATACTACTTTGCTACGTACGAACTCTACAGGAATCGATCAGCTCCTCTGAAATCGTCACTCGACGACTTGGCAAGCTGAACGAGCAATTGCTCGGAAACTACGGTCAACTGCACGGCCAACTGGCCGGCTGGAAGAACCACACACACCTGTGTGGAATCGCGTGCTATCAGGGAAGGGATGCTAATTACTACGAATGCTAACTAGTATTTCTGCTAATTAGTTTTTTTAATTTGATTATTGTTTAACGGACTAATTGTTTGGTTGCTAATCCGCTGCATGTAAATTGAAAAGGTTTATACTCCTTGGAAGAAATTTAGGAGGACACCAGATCATAACTGCGTGGATGAACTGCAACGAGCAAATGATTATGCAGAAAATTATGCATAATCTGGAAAGAGATTTCACAGAAGTGTTATTATTGAGCATCACTTGTTTATGGAGGAATATGGGAGTCACTCGGAGGACAAGGAAATTTGCTCTTCATTTGCCGAATGATACATCTTTCTTGATGTCCATTGGAAGTTAGCAAACCAAATTGTTTATGTTTGGCAAAGATAACTCCATACGGAGGAATATCGACAATGGGAAAACATGCTTGGAATCTTAGTATCTACATCATCAACGACTTGGTCACATATCTTGGAACTGGATCAAGAGGCTTATTGATTCTGGAATTTTGAACTTCAGTGGGAGGACTATGGTACATGTGAAGCATATATATGATTTTTTTAATACACCTTGTTTATTAAGGTGGAAGGTGATGAAAGGGCTTCACATCGGGTTTTTTTTACTTATGGTATTTCTTTGGACATTCCCACTAGATGTCAGATTATTTATTTCATCTCACTCTTTGATGATTACAATTTTATATGGTTATCCTTATGTTTTATTGTACAAGTCGGAATGTTTTATTGTGCTGGTCACATGTTATACTGAAGTGGAAAAATCAGTTGATTAAATAATATCATAGTTTTAACAACTGATTGGTGGAGGAAGTACACTTCAGGAATATATCGTTTGTATGTAAAGAGCATGGAACTATTCACCATTGTAATATACCGTAAACTCCACTATATAATGGAGGAATTGATTATCTTGTATACTCCCTTGTTTCTTTGGAAAGAAGCATTGCATACTGTCATTTGTTGATATCACTTGACTCGAAGGAAATCTTCTATTTTGGCATGAAATTCTTTGATATTACAAAGCGCACACCAGGAATTTCTCATGGTTATTCTAGTGGATCAAAGGGTGTTTCCTTAGTTATCTGGAAAAAGAATACTGGTGGAAAATAGGAACACTATCATTTTTATGATCAAGGGTGGAATTATTGACAATCATACTGGAATATAATCTTGACCCCAAGGAAACTACAAGTGACACTCCCAACATGACATGCTTAGGATAAGTGAGAGGAATTAACTTGGAATATCATGTCTGGATAATTGTTATGTGTTGTTGGGGGATGTCACTCTAAATTTTAGAGGAATCACTAAATTCTCTTAAGTTTTTTTTAATGTCAACTATGGGTGGAAGAATTGCGGGAAGGAATAAACTCAAATGAGGAAGAGCATAGTTTGGGAACTTAATATCATACCAAATAACCGCAAGCCTATTGTCTGGAAGTGATTTTTTTGTAAGGATATTCGGCTCACTGGAATATTATAATGTCACTCTTGTTATTCAATTATTCACGCGAAGGGAAATATACTTTGTGGAAACTCTCTCTCCTGGAATTTTGAGAAAGAGGAACTAAAGACATGGTTTGCTAATTGAGTATCTTCATGTATGGTCTCATAACAAGCTTCACATCAATGGAATAGCAGGTCATATGGTTTTCTAAATGAAGCAAGGCAGTCATCTACAAATGTAAGTGTAAAGTATTTTGCATTATTATTGTATACGTTAACATTGTTTTGTTGTTTGCAATGATAAAGTCACATTGATGGAAGTGAAAGCTTGGTCATCTTTTAACTTTCATATGAAAGGAACATTTGAAACATCCTATGTTTTACGAGTGGAAATACATAGAAAATATTTTGAAGTGTTTCTCTATGAAAAATTGCAAATCTATTAAAATACCTTTGATAAAGGGAATCATACTCAGTGAGAAATTATATTTAAATCCCGAGGGAAAATGGAATAATAAATGGTACTGGAATTGATATGTATCTTCATTATATTATCATACCTTAGCTACCGGAATTTATGCTGCATTCAAGCAGTGGAAGGAAAGACGAGCAGCTAAGGGAATCTCACACATCATATAAGATTGTGGAAAAGTGCATCACAACCTATCACTTGTTCTGGAATTTATAATAAAGGTAAACACATTGAGGAAGCTATTATTGTATCTACGAGATGAGAAATAAGTCCGTGTACGCATATTCAATTATTATTTTTAGTACTAATATGCTGCAGATTCACTGACCGAAGTCAGGAATTTCTTTCAAAACATGGTTACTGCTGGAACTTCATTTACAGCTTGGATTTGATATTTATGTGGTTTTAAAAATTATTCAACACGGTTATCATATATTTTGACTCAATGTGGAATTAATCATATTATTATATATGTGATGGAAAATAATTGATGTGGAATTTCACTTGAGGAAACAAAATACTCAAGGTGCCTATAAAGGTGGAATTATTACTCGAGGAAATAATACTCGAGGTGCCAAGGACAGCTATGCTGGAATAATTATGTGGAAACTAAGGTCTCTAGTGATCTTAAGTGTCACAGCAAGGAAACATACTGAGGGAAGGTATCACTATATATTTCTTTGGATTTTCAATGTAGTGTTAACCTGGTTGCTGACCCCTTGGCTAAGCTTAATAGTCACGAGGTATTTTGTAAGCATGTTAGGACTATGTGTTTACGAATATTTGAATGATCGTTTTGGACAAGTGGGAGATGTTGGAATTATGTGTCCTGCAACTATATTCAAATTACTAGGAATTACTAATATTCGGAATACCTCATTATGGAATTATACATGTATTTATGCATGGAATTACTTTACATGATTATCATGGAATTATCACTTGTTGGAATGTACTTAAGTTATATGCTTAAGGAAGCTGGTCGATTATTAGTGGAATACAATATGCTATATATATTGGAAAGACTACCCGGGTAGAGTGATAATCAGAAGGAGCTAGATCATATAGTTAGATTACAACCCTAATGTTGATCTACATAATTAGAGGAATTTACACTCTATTATGGCGTGTTGCTCACAAGCGCGTGCTCCGGGGACACAACGGGTAGAATCCGTTAATAGACAAATTTGATCGTGGTTGGTAATTTGGTCTGGAGCCTATCCCGGAAAACTAGTTGAAAAGACTAGGAATCTTATCTGTATAAGAGATGGACTCTTTGGAATGACAGTATAAGAAGGTCCCTACCCCCTAGCCTCAGATATGCGAATTGTGAGTGGCACCACGGATAAGCGCAGAGGAATAGGGGTAGACCACAAATTATTTCCAACAGCGAAGATATGAACACATACGTGCAGGGTAGGAACATACAGATTCCTGGCGACACCGATAGACGCGAGATAATGTGCGTATCTATATATCCTGCAGGTATATATGCTCTTTGTGCTCGGCACGGATGCTAGCTCCTCCTTTCTTTTTGGGCGGGAGTTGCT
>CM022301.1:597817406-597827779 GCA_011799875.1 Thinopyrum elongatum
ATTCCTGGCGACACCGATAGACGCGAGATAAGGTGCGTATCTATATATCCTGCAGGTATATATGCTCTTTGTGCCCGGCACGGAAGCTAGCTCCTCCTTTCTTTTTGGGCGGGAGTTGCTATAAAACACTCCGTACTCGCAGCGTGGAAGATGTAACACCCGACCCTACATGCCTGATCGTAGGTAATTTAATTGTATGAATCTAGGGGGGGGGGAATCAACTCAATTGGGATTAGCATGTGAATGTTATTGATGTTTTTAGTGAAAATGCTATTTAGTGGACGACTTATTATTTTCCGTTCATTTCGGGCCTTATCTAGTGAACATATGCAACTTAGCTAATTTAGTGGAATACATTACCAAAGATACATCTGCGTGTGCCTCGCGTCCGCGTGTCCGCCTTACCACGTGCGTGTGCCTACGTTATGCACTCGGCAAACCGGCCAGCACTAGGCAAAGTCACGGATTCTAGTAGTGCCCTAGGGTATTTTTCTATTATAAAATTAGTGTTTAGGGTACAAGGTCAGAGGGCAACATGAGGAAAGTTACCTCCACTACAAAAGAAAACCCTAATAGTAGCGTTAGGTTACGGGCTAGCAGTAACGTGGGGTCCTGCGCTTAGACCCGGCCCTGAGGGGCGGCCGCCCCGGGCCCTCGAAACCCAGGGGGCCCCAGGTAAGTGCTGGGCTACGTACTAGAGAGGCCCAAAATAATAGTAGCAACAACAGCGCAGAATGCATGCCCTACAGAACAGCACGGCGTTTCCTATTTGGCGCTGCAGGCGCCCGTTAGTATGCATTTCACAAACGGGCGCCTGCAGCCCCCCGCGGTGGGCTGGCACAACTACCTCTTTGTTCTAAAAAATGGTTCTTCTTCGTTTTTTGTAAAATCCTCTTTGTTCTAAAAAATGGTTCATCTTCGTTTTTTGTAAAATGGTGCTGAGATTGGGATCGAACTCATGACCGAATCGTTCGGAAGGATGCGCGCCAACCACCAGGCCAATAACCAGCTTCGTGTATTGTTCATTCGTTCTCCTCTTTTATTGCTTTGTCAGTTTGTTTTGTTCTTTTTCTTTTTTCCTTTTTGTCTACTTCGTTTCGTTTTTCTTTTATTTTTTTCTTAAATGCGCTGGTTTTTAGTTCGTGAATTTTTTTGAAAACCGATGAACTTTTTTAAAATTAGATGAACTTTTCTTAAATTTGCAGAACTTTTTTTCAAAATCGATGAATTTTTCAAATTGAATGAACCTTTTTTTCAAATTGATGAACTTTTTTAGAAATCGATGATCTTTTTTTCAAAATCGATGAATATTTTTCAAATTCGATGATTTATTTTTTCTAAACCATTGAACTTTTTTCAAATCCGATAAACTTTTTTCATTTTCGATGAACTTTTTCAAAATTGATGAACTTTTTTCAACAATTGATGAACTTTTGTGAAATTCGTGAACTTTTTCCAAAATTTAACGAACTGTTTTTATTAGAAAAATAGACATTTTCCCAATTGTTTTCAAATATGGGGCCTCGGATTCTGTTTTCGCCCCGGGCCCCCAAAATCTCAGGACCGGACCTGCCCGTGCTACTGCTAGGGTGCTACAGCTAATTGATAGTAGCAGCGCTGGTCTGACCCCGTGCTACTACTACTTGTGTTAGCAGTAGCGTGGGGTTGGACCCACGCTACTAGTAAATAGTAGCAGCGCCGGTTGTTGCCCCGCGCTACTACTATTCGTGCGTATTTCATTTCTTTATATTTATACTGTATTTATACACCGTTATACAAATTTTTATACAATAGCAATGAAGAGGTTGTGGAAGACACACGGATTAGATTAAAGTGGATGGATCCAAGTGACCAAGTTAAACCTTCAATCGACAATTGTGTGCAGATATGATGTTGGGACGGCACACAATTGTCGATTGAAGGTTTAACTTGGTCACTTGGATCCATCCAGTTTAACCTAATCCGTGTTTCTTCCACCCCAATGATATAATAACTCATCATCATCATAATGACATAACAACTCATCATCATCGTAGTCATATAACAACTCATCATCCGTAGTCATATAATAACTCATCATTATTCTAGCACATGACAAGTACTACGGCCTCATCATCATCATCGTAGTCATATAACAACTCATCATCCGTAGTCATATAATAACTCACCATCAATATAGCACATGACAAGTTAACCAACACTAGCTAATTGTTATTATCCTAGGTAAATAACTCATCATCATTCTAGCACATGACAAGTACAAGCCCTCCTACTCCTCTCTTAGGTAAAATAAAATAAAACATGTAAACCCCTCCATCTCCAATATGGAGAATAGAGATCCACATGTCTCCAATTTGTGGCCTGCGCGCATCCATGTTGTCTCCAATTGGTTGCTTGCGCGCATTCATTACTTTTCTCCATCCTTTGATTTTGAGTATGTACTTTGGAAAGCCACCGGCGGACTTGGCCGTAAGCTAATAATACTCATCTCACCTTCGACATACAATAGCTGAGGCACAACATCCTTCGGGAGCTTCTGTTGAAGAACATAATAGTAACATAGTTAGCAACGTAGTTTTGCTTAAGAAGAATGTATGCAAAAAATGGACTAGTGACACAATAGTAAAAAAATCTTACCATGCTATTTGCACGGATGTTACCATCGCTCAACTCGTGGACTAGTGGTACGTATCCACTATAATTTAGGCTAACTTCATAATTGATCTTAAAAGTCTCAACGTCATTAACAAATGAGACAAGAGAATTTTTCTCCTCCCAAGTTAGCTCTGAGCCATAACTGTAGTAGGTCACATCTACTATCTTTCGTATATGTTTTGAAGAAAGGAAATAAGCTGTCAATTATAAATAAACAAGTTTATTAGGGATGAATACCAATTATTTTAAAATAAACAATATAAATTACTTGACAAATATGTTTGACAAACTCACATGGAGGTAGAATTGGAATCATGTCCACATCCACCCAAATGTCGATATTATCTTCAGGACCAATATGGAACGTTATTTTCATATCCTCCTGAAATCCGTAGGCATTGCATAATCCTTTCCAATTTGAACAACCAAAATGTGTGTGACATACTTCATTTATGACCTTAACGTAAAAAATGAAAACATGTTTCGTTTTAAGGTGAGCTTTCTTCGTGTCCACCTTTTCCCTCTCTTCGTAATCGAGCTTCTCTAAGACATATGGTCTTGCATAGCAGGGGATGCACTAGGTGAATTATAAAAAATGGAAATTACACGTTGTAGCAAAAATCTTAAGCCATGCTTAATTAAGAAGAAATACGTGCCGCTGAAGTTACATACCATAAAAAATTCGAAGCCCTCCTTAAGCGTGAGGGAGAAGCATCTATTGTTTTCCAGGTGAGGCCTGTCGCACATACCCCCGTCGTTGTCCGACATTTCCTGTGCTCATAATTCAAATATTAAAAATCAACGGCAAATACCAGGAACTCAACACACAAAATTTTGGCATGACCTTTGCTAAAATAGGACATATCGAGCGCCTGAAATTTGCCGGAACGGAAATGAATCAACATTCCGGCAAAACATAGGCCACTCGAAGTTAAACAATAAAACCCAAGATAGCACTTGGGCAAAGCACATACACATGGAGTAGACATGTCCACATATCACATGTCCAAATGGATAACGACATTCAGTTAACACATTCAAATTATCAGATCATTTATAATTTCTACCTTCGTGCTGTCCTATGTATTAGAACGAACAATCATGAATATGAAGCCTGGCCTGCTTTATTTCCCATTTTCTTCATTTATCTAAAGTATACTAGGCACTTGATTAATAGCAATAGCACATCATTTTATAAACCCTAGAGCAATAGCACATCATTATCCAACATCCATCATCAACCAATGTAGTGGAGTACATTACTACACATGAGTGTTTAAACCAAAACACTTGCTCATCCGAAATCAAATTCAGAAAGCATTTGGAGCAGACAAAGAATGCAATGCAATAGGAAGGAAGGGGGGGGGGCGAAGAAGTGGCGACTACCACCTGTCTGTGGCGGTGTGATGTCTACTACATAACTTTATTCTTAGACTATGTTGGGCCTCCAATCACAGAGTTTTGTAGGACAGTAGCAAATTTTCCTCAAGTGGATGACCTAAGATTTATCAATCCGTGGGAGGCATAGTAATAAGATGGTCTCTCTCAAACAACCCTGCAATCAAATACAAAGAATCTCTTGTGTCCCCAACACACCCAATACAATGGCAAATTGTATAAGTGCACTAGTTCGATGAAGAGATGGTGATACAAGTGTAGTATGGATAGTAGAAATAGGTTTTTGTAATCTGAAAATATAAAAACAGCAAGGTAACAAGTGATAAAACGGAGCACAAATGGTATTGCAATGCTTAGAAGCAAGGCCTAGGGTTCATACTTTCACTAGTGCAATCTCTCAACCGTGCTAACAAAGTTGAATCATATACCAATCCCTCAACTTGCGATAAAGAATCACTCCAATGTCCTATCGATAATGGAGAACATAAGAAGAAATTATTGTAGGGTACGAAACCACCTCAAAGTTATCCTTTCCGATCAATCTATTGAGCCATCCCTATAAATGTCACAAACAGCCCTAGAGTTCGTACTAAAATAACACCATATGATACGCATCAATTAACTCTAATGTCACCTAGATACTCCAATGTCACCACAAGTATCCGTGAGTTGATTAATCGATATGCATCAAACAACTTCAGATTCATAATATTCAATCCACACAAAGAACTTCAAAGAGTTCCCCAAAGTTTCTATCGGAACAAGGAAGATGAAAACATGTACGAACCCATATGCCTAGATTACCCCAAGGTCACTGGAATCCGCAAGTTGATTACCGAAACATACATCATGTGACTCAATAGAATACCCCATTGTCACCACAGGTATCCACATGCAAGACATACATCAAGTGTTCTCAAACCCAAAGTATTCAATCCGACAATAATGAAACCTCAAAGGGAAAGACTCAATTCATCACAACAAGATAGAGAGGGAAGAAAGACCATATGATCCAACTATATTACAAAGCTCGCGGTACATCAAGATCGTGCCAAATCAAGAACACGAGAGAGAGAGAGAGAGAGAGAGATCAAACACATAGCTACTGGTACACACCCTCAGCCTCGATGGTGAACTACTCCCTCCTCATCATGGAGACCGCCGGGATGATGAAGATGGCCTCCGGTGATGGTTTCCCCCTCGGGCAGAGTGTTAGAACAGGGCTCCGGATGAGATCGCTTCGGTACAGAGATTTGCGGTGGCGGCGTGGAAGTTCTAGGTTTCGTTTCGGGGTTTTCACTATTTATAGGAATTTCTGGCGTTGGATTCACGTCAGGGGACCCACGAGGGAGCGACAAGCTCGGGGGTGCACCCTAGGGGGGTGGCCATGCCCCCCAGGCTTGTCGTGCCCTCGTGGCTCTTCTGTTACTTCCTGGAATCTTCGGGTGTCTCTTTTTGGCCACAAAAAATCACCGTAAATTTTCAGCCCAATCCGAGAACTTTTATTTCTGCACAAAAAAACAACACCAAGGTAGTTCTGCTGAAAACAGCGTCAGTCCGGGTTAGTTCCATTCAAATCATAACAAAACCATATAAAATTGTTGTAAACATGGCATGAATACTTCATAAATTATAGATACGTTGGAGACGTATCAGCATCCCCAAGCTTAATTCCTACTTGTCCTCGAGTAGGTAAATGATAAAAGAAATAATTTATGAAGTGTGAATGCTAGCATAGTGCACTAGTTTGATCAATGATAATTTCAGTCACTTTTTCTAGCATCATTATATATCATAAACAGTAGCCCATCTCATAAAATTCTCATGATCAAGTAGCAAGATATTCACATGTTAAAGTATAGATCATAAACTTTCTTGAAAACAAACAAACTATGTCCTCAGTCATCAAACAATTGCAGTTCATCTTATTTCCAGGAAGGGTCTATGTAAGAGCTTTGATTTAGCAAATTCCATATACTCAACTATCGTATAGTCTTCCATGATTGCTGACACTCCAATCATATTTTTAGAACAAACCGTTTCAGTCAAACACATAGGAAGATAGGGGCTTAAAGTTTTGTCTCCCAACTTATTTATCTCAGGGATAATGTCAACAATAATAACTCATGATCACCTATATTCAACTGGATATATGTACCTGGATCTTTCCCCACCACATGATGCTTGCCAAGAGAGAAAATAAAAACGGAATAGAGAAGAACACTGCTGACTCTTGCATAAAAGTAAATAAATAAAGTAAAAGATAGGCCCTTCGTAGAGGGAAGCAGAGGTTGTCATGCACTTTTTATTATTGGATGTGCAAGCTCTTAATGCAAAGGAACGTCACTTTATATTGCCCCTTGTGATAGCAACCTTTATTATGCAGTCCGTCGCTTTTATTTCTTCACCATCACAAGTTCGTACAAAGCTTATTTTCCCTTACAATAAAAGATCATACATATTTAGGAGCAATTTTTATTGCTTTCGCACCAATGACAACTTACTTGAAGGATCTTATTCAATCCATAGGTAGATATAGTGGACTCTCATGGCAAGAAACTGGGTTTAAGGGTTTTTGGATGCACAAGTAGTATCTCTACTTAGTACAAAATTTTGGCTAGCAAAAGATTATGGGCGGGCCCCACATGTTATAGGATCCATGACAATATAACTTCTATGTGAATATAAACAAACATAACCCATTACGTTGTCTTCCTTGTCCATCATCAACTACTTGATCAAGTTTGAAAATAATTAATGGGGCTCACAATCATAGAAGATGTCCAAGATTGTATATTTATATGTGAAATCTCTCTTCCTTCAATATTCTTTCATGAATTGTTCAAGTGACCAATGTTGTGTTTGCTAACTTTCAATAAATTTTACCATTTATAATTCTTATATGTGAAGTCATTACTCCCCATGGGGCAAGCGTACGAAACATATATAATTTGAGATTTGTGATATTCAATTCATTCACCAATTTACTCTTAGGATATAAGTGAAGAACAAGAGTAAATGACAAACTACTCCAAAAAGATATAAGTGAAGATCAAATGAGTAGTTAAATAATAAAGTAGCTATGTGAGGACTCTCTCTCATTTAAGGTTTTAGATCCAAGAATTAAGTAGCTATGGGCTATTTATGGACAAAATCAAGCCAATACATGGAAAGGAGTAAAGCGGAGATAGAGGAGATCAAGTGGGAGGCGCACAGGATGAGCCAGAACAAAAGACGGTGTTCCATACAACCACGCGCGCTCGTATGCATGATCGTATGGCCTACCAGGGGAGCCCTCTGATCCATCACTACAAATACCATGAAGGGGCCGACGCCAGAAATATATGGTTGTAAGAATAAGTCCTCATACCCATGCCTATTTTTATTAGAAGTGTTCTTAGTGTCAACTTTATTTTTATCCAGTTAAAAGTTGGAATTAATTCTATCGCAAAAGCTTGGTAGAAACCTCTGACTTCAAGGGTGCCGTCCTCTAGTGGGTTAGATAACTCAGGGTCACCTCTGGGGAAAAAGGCGGGAATCCTTTTCCTCCTTTAGCAGATCACTAACGGGACTAATCAAACCTTTTTCTGGCGCCGTCGCCAGGGAGGATTAGTGTGCCTAGTCTTTGTGTTAGAGTTTTATTTCAATTTTTGTTTCAGTTTTTAGTTTACTTTTTGTTGCAAGTGTTGTCACTAGAAAAACCCAAAAAGATTACCATGGCTCGTAATCATGGAAGCTTTGTTGCTCCTAGGAATAGTTTCATGCATGAACCAATTACACAACCTGATGTTGCTGCCACTGAGTATAAGATTAAACCGAACCTACTCTCTATGGTTCAACATGACCAATTTGGAGGCTCTGCTTCGAAGGATGCCGGCATGCATTTGCTTAATTTTTCTGAGTTGTGTAACATGACACGCTTAAAGGATCATGAACCTGACACCTTGAAGTTGCATCTATTTCGTTTCTTCTCTGAGAGGAAAAGCCAAAGAATGGCTTCTAGCTTTGCCTAGTGGTAGTATAAATTCATGGACTAAGTGTTGCAGTAAGTTTTTGTCTAAGTTTTGACCATCGACCAAGATTATGCAATTGCGTTCACAGATAACAAGTTTTAAGCAGGAAGATCGTGAGCCACTAGTGCTTGCGTGGGATCGCTTGAAGGAGGCTATAAGGAATTGTCCTAACCATGGAATGGAAGAATGGTTAATTCTTCATATGTTTTATAATGCATTAAATCCTATGTCGAAAACTATGCTTGACACTGTTGCAGGAGGAACAATTATGGGCAAGCCCATAGATTAAGCTAAAAAGTTACTGCATGATATGCAAGAAAACCGTAACCAATGGCAAGTTGAAAGGGCTACCAACAAAAGAGTTAATGCTGTTGAAGAGAAGAATATGGAGTTGACCGCTAAGATTGATGAACTCATCTCCTTGGTTAAAGGTAAAGAAGAGGTAAACGTAAATGCGATTACTGAAGAGGATGTTAATGATGTCAATTTTATTGCTCATAGTAGCTAAAATCCCAACTAGGAAAATAATGGGTATGCTCCTAGATTTCCTTATCCTAATAATAGTGGACCACCTAATAATTTTCATGGGTTGAACAATGGTAATAGAAATACTTTGGAGGAAGCTCTGAATTTTTTTATTGCTCATCAAAGTGAGAAAAATGAAACTTCTAAAAATATCTGGAAGAATCATGATAACTCGCTTGGTCAATTGACCGGTAAGATTGCTAGACTCACTAACGATGTACAGGCCTTAGATGGAAGAACAAAAAGCATGGAGGCACATATTGCTAAAATTGCAGAGAGTCAAACTTTGATTCTAGCCAAGTTTGCAGGTAAACCGGAGCCTAACCCAGTTGAAGGTGGCAAGATGATGAGAAGTAGCGAAGATAATGTAGAAGAGCTTGATAAAAGCCATGAGCCAGAGTATATATATACAGTTGCAGACTTCGTGAAGATGATAGAAATGAAACACCCACTACCTGAAGTATCAAATGATGAAGCATATAATGTCTTTGTTGATCATGTTGCAGCTAAGGTACGTGAGTTGGATGATGAAAGAAAGAAGCTATTCTGTAAGCTACTTACTAAAGAAGAAGATATCTTTGAGCCTACTATAGAGATTGAGATTTTTTTGAAGAAAGTCAATGCTTTGTGTGATATAGGTGCTAGTGTTTCGACTATCCCTAAGTCTGTTTATGATAGTCTCAATCTTGGTCCTTTTGTTACTACTGAAATTAAGTTGAATATGGCCAATTCTACCTTTATGCAAGCAGTAGGGGTTAAGCATGGTGCTATCCTTCAAATAAATGATTGCCGTGTTATGATTGATCATGTTATAGTTGATATTCCTGAAGATCCCCTTACTCCTATAATTCTGGGTAGGCCATTTCTTGGGACCATAAAGGCTACTATCAATGTGTTTGAGGAAATGTAAGATTTGACCTTCCTACAAAGGATCCTTTTGTGAGACATTTCTCCAGGAAGAAGAAAATGAAGACATACACCAAAGACGGCATTGTCATCAATGCTCGAAGCTACGGGCTTGGTGTATTTATGCTCAAGTGACCATCACTACGGTCGAGGTATTCGACCAAAAACAAGCGCTTCATGGGAGGCATCCCACGCGAATAAGGTAGAAGAGTAAGTTTTGTTTTTAAGTACTTTCGTTTCGATAAGGAGTGTTGAAGTTTTTATACTGGAGGTTGAGTTGAGAAGAAAATTGTGCTAATGAGGACTTTGTCATGTGCAAAATTGCTATGTGTCGTACTAACGTCCGAGAGCCTGGAAATATGCCTATATGTTGTGTTGGAACTAACCCCCTAGGAATCACTGAAGAAAACGAAGTCTCAGAGGAGACAAATCAAATGACGGCCGAGCATACGACCGTTGTGGTCGTATGGCTGGTCGTATGAGGTGAGGGCGGCTCCAACAAAAATGATCTAGAGGCAACAAAGTCATTGACGGTGTTCCATACGAGGTTCCATGCTCATATGCGCGGTCATATGTTTCCTCGAGAGAAGCTACAGAGAAGTCCAGAGTAGAAGACGTCATTCCATATGAGCATCCACGTTCGTATACGCGCTCGTATGACATCCACGACCAGAAGAAAAATTTATTAGAACGAACGACGACGTTCCATACGAGCGCGGCTGCTTGTATAAGTGGTCGTATGAGGTGAGCATAGACAGAGAATTGGTTTTAGAGCGAACGAAGGTGTTCCATACGAGCGCTTGTGCTCATATGCGCGCTCGTATGATGCCCTGATGGCCATAAGGAAGCCGAGGGAAGAGGTAAATTGCCCCCATC
>CM022301.1:598427989-598799592 GCA_011799875.1 Thinopyrum elongatum
ATGCAAAAGAATCATTACTGGCCAGCCATTGGTCAGGGACATAATAAGGTCTTAAATAAACAAGTCGGGTTCTAACTCACCTCTGTCAAACCTATGACCTCAACATCCTCACCAGTTTTAATTACCCCCTGTTCAATACGTCCAGTCACAACAGTGCCACGTCCCTGCAAATTGAGCCACATAATCAATATTAGAATTGGCTGCCAATGATAAGATCAGGTAAGACAAACGTATGATCTTGTCATTATGATTTATTTACGTAGCCGATGATCTTAACTTCTCAAAGATACTAATATTCCTGATTAGAACAACAGACAAGACAGAAATAATAACCGCAGACAGACAATAAGAATTAGCTACCAACAATAGGATCAGGTAAGACAAATGTATGGTCTTGTCATTACTATCTATTTGTGGAGCTGATGATCTTAACTTCTCAAGGATATTAATATTCCTGATTATACCAATAGATAACACAGAAATAATGACTGCAAACAGACAGTTTTAAGTTCAGAGATTGAGTACACAGAAATATTGCCCGAGATTGTTGTGTTTCAGGGTAGAATGGTGCAGGGTCTGATTAAGTGAATGACAACCATAGATACCCGAATTAAGGTCAACTATTAAGCAAATAGAATAGCCAAGATAAAAGTATATTATACAAGCAAACTTACGATAGTCTGATCATGCAATAATTTAGTGCAAATGCCATCTTGGGAAAACAATCATTTATGGAACAAGCCATAACATCATAGAACATAGGCAATAGACTGCTGTGTAATCTGGCATAAGTAGCCTACCACCACATTGTATGTTACGGGTATCATCAAACAATGGAGATGTCTTAATTCTTGTACATAATAGTTCGCTAGGCTTTCTAACAATCAAACGTCAGAATGAAAATGTAACATCACAGTGGTTAGTGCACCAAACAGAAAATCTAATCACCTGGATTGAGAAAATGCCTTCAATTGGCATCAAGAAAGACTTATCAAGCACCCTCACAGGATCAGGGATGTACGAATCAACGGCATCCATCAGTTTCAAAATAGCATTCTTTCCAATCTCCTCGTTTGTTCCGTTCAAGGCTGACAAGGCAGATCCACGGATGATAGGAATATCATCGCCTGGGAACTTGTAGAAACTGAGGAGCTCTGCAGATAGAAGGGAGACAACAAATTTCCATTACAGCAGGAATATAACCGACCAACCAATAACGACGTGGACAGCTGAAAAATGCTAGAATACCTCGAAGCTCCATCTCCACAAGTTCTAGTAGCTCTTCATCTTCAACAGCGTCAACTTTGTTCAAGAAACAAACAAGTGATGGCACGCCAACCTAGAAAAACAGAAGGGAGAAATGTCCATCTGCTCAGAACTGCAAAGCGAACATGCTAAAGAGACAAACTGCTGCGGACAATACTGAGAATTTGGAACCTGTCGAGCTAGAAGAATATGCTCCTTTGTTTGTGGCATGGGGCCATCAGGAGCTGACACGACAAGAATACCACCATCCATTTGAGCAGCACCGGTGATCATGTTCTAAATAATCCACAGCAAATGAAAAGCGCACAAGTATCAGTGTGTGCTAGACAATTAAGGAATCTGAAAGCTCTAGATTGCAAAGTTCAGATGTGGTAAGTAGCCATTCTGATATGAAGGGTTATGCTGGAAGTTCATGAAGGTCAGTCACCAAGATTCTGAATTCAGCATACAGGGCATTCCATAACTCTTTATATCTGAGATCCATCAACCCATAGCAGTTACCTTGACGTAATCGGCATGCCCTGGACAGTCCACATGAGCATAGTGCCTCTTGGCGGTCTCATACTCGACATGAGCCTGCGCAAAAAAAAAGCCCATAGAATTAGCACTTGATCTGCAAATGGAGATGAACGCAGAACAATATTATGGCCCAAAATGACACGGCAAGCGCCAAGACCGGACCGTTGAGATGGTGATTCCTCTGGCTTTCTCCTCCGGAGCCTTGTCGATCTCGTCGAACGCCACCGCCTTGGCGCTCCCGGCCTCTGCCAGCACCTGCCAAAAGACTCGCTCGGTTCAGAATTCAGATCACACCTACACACGGCGAGCCATTCAAACTGGGACCAGCTCGCACTGCTTCGAGCCAGAGCGGGCCTGATCTGACTGACCTTGGTGATGGCGGCGGTGAGCGTGGTCTTGCCGTGGTCGACGTGCCCGATGGTGCCGACGTTGACGTGGGGCTTCCTGCGACACAGATTCAGCCGAGAGACCACTCAAATTCAGGGGGGGCGGGGGGGAGGGAGAGCGGATCTGGGCAGAAAGGGGCGGGAAGGGGGCGCTCACGTGCGGGTGAAGGTGGCCATGGACCTCGCCCAGAGGCCGGCCGCCAGCGGGGACGGCGGCGGCTGGGGCCCGGCGGCGACGTCTGGGAGCGCGGCGGGGCCGGAGATCACGGCGGCGCGAAGGGCCGGGTAGGCGAGGACGCGGCGGGAGCCGCCCCGGAGCACTGCGGCGGCGGCCATTGCGGCGGCGGCGGCGGCGGCGGCGCGGGGAGGGGGGTGGGGTGGGTTTAGTTAGGGCTTTAGGTGGGAGGAGAGTGGAGGAGGAGGCGGCGCCCACGAGGAGAAATGGGAGAGGCGAGCGGCTGCCGTTACTTCTACGTCACGGTACGACCCGTGGGCCGCGCTCGACAGGGGCCTCCGGGCTCGGAGTGCTGTGAGGGACCGAGGAGCTTCGGTGTGCTCTTCTGGCGGCCCAGTATTTTGTTTCTTTTCTAAAAAAACGGACTAACCTTTTTTTAGTATTAATTTCTCAATAATAATCAATAAATAAGTTCTGAAGAGAAATAGTCCCTTCGTTCAGAATATAAGGTCTATCGATTTTCGTGCAAGTCAAACATGTGTAAGTTTGACCAGGATTATGGTACAAAATATCGATATCTACAATACAAAATAAACAAAATATGAAAATAATTTTCATGATGGATCTAGTGATACAAATTTGGTAATGTATATATTATATTTTTCTAAAAATTTGGTCAAACCTGCACATGTTTTTGAAAAAAAAAACTAATACACCTTATATTTTGGAAGGAGGGGAGCGAGATCAAGAAACCCGTTCTGCATCCATAGTCCTCGCATACACGATTCGCGAGAAATTAACATCATCAAATCTATTACTTATTGAATACTACTAGTCACAACACAATTTATTTAGGACAGTAAAATCGCACCTAATCCTAGCCCTCTCACGCCCTCTTGATTTTTGGCCGCCCATTTTACTGATTGGAGCGTTTTGGCCGTCGGATCTAATTTTGGTCGCGAATTGGGCCATTTGTCCAAAGGGGCTGCTATTCTGGAAGAAAAATCCGAGGCCTGTGGTTAACTGGGCCCTTGCCCCACCGAAGACGGCCCATGTAGCTCACCGAAGGCGGCCCCTGTAATACCCGATGCGCTTCTTCCTCTCCCACGGGGCCGGCGGCGGCGGCGCCTTGGCTTCCCACTCTCGTCGCAGGCCTCCCGCTTGCAGACGCCATTAGGTATGCCGCCGCTCTCAAGTGGCGCGCTCGCCGCCTCTCCTCCATTGAAGGGAGCACCGGATCCCCATGGAGACGCATCAAGCAGCTAGTCCCGTGGCCACCGGCCAGGGGGCGCAGGCGCAGTGGCGGCGGACCTCGACCATTGGTGAAAGCAGTGAATTTCCATCGAGATGCGGCGACCTGCATTGTTCTGTAGCCACCGGCCAGGGGGCGTAGGCGCAGCAGCGGCGACGATCCAATCAAGGTCCGCCGGTTTCACGAGTCTCATCTCTTTTGTTTTTGCAATACAGAATTGTTTAGCAATATTTAGTTAAAGGAAGCGATCTCCTCATTGCCGACGCGCAAGTGTGGACTGACAAGGACGTGCTGAGGGCATCTACAATGGTACTCCTTTCGTCTAGGTACATCCATATCCATTTCTGCGACAAGTAATTCCGAACGGAGGGAGTAGACGCTTGTGAAGGCGCTAATAGAGAAAATAAATAAATTTTATAACATAAAAAAATGCCCAAGCGCCTGAGGTTACAATGGCAGGTGCTAATTCTGCGGGCTAAATTAAACTAGCCGGGCGCTTCGCATGGGAAGAGAATCAATCAAGCGCTCGCTGCGAGGTCTTGCACCGATGCTACGTCCGACGCTGGGATTCAGGGCGTAAACTGCCAATTAGCCAGGTTTCTAATCCTGGCGCCGGTGCTAAGCGCCGGGCGTTGGAGATGCCCTGAGGCTCAAAAAATGAGAAGGTTCTTTTTCGTGTGGATTGACCAGATAGTGAAGGCTCATCTGATTCAATCCGACCAAATGATATTTTGGTCAATCCTTGTCGTGTCTTCCTGTGTAAAATCCTATAGTAAAAAGGTTATTTTCTTGTTAAGATTACACAATTTGTTTAGTACCAAAGTGCTACTCAAATCAATGTTAATCTTGTGACGAGGAGAATTCCTTATTTGAGTAACAGATGCATTCTCTGAATACTGATTTCTTGTCTTCGCAATACAAACAGTTGTTTCATTGAAACGATTATTAAATTGCATTAGCCAAGCTAAAATGAAAAATTTGCATATAAGTATCTAATGCCTGAATCGCGTCCTGATGCCTGAATATGTAGATCGGAGTTTCTTTCGTAAATGAGTGTCAGTTGCCAAGACGCTAATTTAGGACTTCAGGTTGAATGTCCCCGCTCTAAGAACTGGTCGCCTACAGGCTACATGCACATATGGATTTTTTTAGTACTGACTTTTCCATTTTGACTTATTGACTGTTCCCTTTCTTCTATCACAGAATAAAATAGAAGAAGTTTCCCTTGGTTATTTTCAACCATTATATCACCGCGACATGATGCTTTACAAGAATCCGATTCTGATGATGAGTCCATATGATATATCTTCGGTGATCGATTTTGAATATCGCTATTTTAATACGAGCTGAACTTAATCCTCTTAAAGTATCACATCATGCAATTCTCTGTTACATTGTTGTGTGTGTTCTCATACCAAGCCAATTTCTATTTGTGAACTTTGCTTTTACCGATTATATATGAGATTTCCCTCAATTGCCGTTTAACGTATAGTTTTTTATGCAAATTTAATATGTTTCATGTGATCATATTTTTTTTATTTTTTTTACCATTTAATTGTTTAAATAGAGGGGCGCGGCAACGCGCGCCATCGACGATCTAGTGAATCAAGTAAGGTTGCCCCCTCAAACTTTTTCCTCGTAACCTCCCTGGTCAAAAGTCAAAACAACCTCTTGGGCTATGAGCCAGAGAAAAATATGAAGTTTGAGAGGAGTTTCTGCAACACAATCCAACGTCAACAAAGCCCTGTCAATAATGCTCTCTAGCCATTATATATGGATTTGTGTGGTAAATTTCAGAGAATCGTAGGAACGAAAAAGGCTTCATCAAGATCATCAAAGGTAAGAAATGGCGTTAACTACATAACACACATCACTCCACTGTTGGGAAGAAACAGGAGGAGTATAACATTCTGCTTAGTATAAAGCAATGGGATTGGTCGCTGGGAATTTAGGATGTGTTTGGTAGGCTGTATAAGCCTGTATGTTCCCTACTCAACCCACTTTTGACTGTTTGGTAGTCTGCACGGGATCTCCTCAGCTATGCTCTCCCCACCCCGAATACCCCCGTAGCCACGCTGAGGAGAGAACCTGTGAAAGGAGGTTCGCTGGTCAGCATGCATGGGTCGAACCCACGAAAAAATCTGAGCCCAACCCACCGGTTCTCAACTGGACCCACGAACGCTAGGGTTACCCCAACTCTCCCGACTCCCGAGCGATCCCGTTCTCTCCTCTCCGCCTCGTCATCTTCTCGTCGCTGTGCGCCGCCGCTGCTCCAACTCGCCATCGCCACCGCCCAGCAAGGTATTCCCTCCTCCCTGTTGTTCCTCGTTCCACTGTCCTCCCTCCCGTTCCTACTCCTCCCTCAATCTACCACCCTCCTGCTTATAATCAGCTAGCACGTAATGAGAAATAGATGGACCCTGAAAGAGAAAGTAGATTAGAAGATGTCTACGTTTGATGTTTGAAGAAAACAAACCATCCTCTCTTTTGTTTGTCCTTTGATGTTTGGTGCTAGATGTGCAGGTTGCATCTGCACTGTTCTTTTCGTATGAAAAGAATGATCTTTTACATATACCATAGATGAAGTTGATTTGCTAGATGTCTTTTCCTAGTACGTCATGACTGCTAGATGTCCAGGTTGCATCGGCGTACTCTTTTACTAATAACAGATTGATCTTTTAAATACAGTAGATGTCCAAGTTGTTTTGCAAGATGTCTTTTCCTAGTACGACATGACTGCTAGATGCCCAGGTTGTATCATTTGAGAGAGATAGTGCTAGTTTATATAGCACTGATATTTTTTTTTTAAATGCATATCATGTTTCCCATTCATCACAGTTTGTGTTGATTTGCTTATTTGCTAGTTTTTTTTTTGTGAATCATGCTTATTTGTTTCTCCCTCCGTCCCATAATATAAGAGCGTTTTTGACACTACACTAGTGTAAAAAACGCTCTTGTATTATGGGACGGAGGGAATAGTTGGTATAATTTGCAAGATATCACAATTTTTTTCTTTATCTACCATTTATTTTCTTCAAACATGGAACACTCATGTATTTCTATTTGTTTAGATGGATGACTTGGCTAGAAAACGACGCCAACTAATTATGAGAGGAGCCAGTCTAGTAGCTGCATTGTGTGCTTATATGACATTTGTGTTAAGAAGAGCTAAGGAACAAACCCCGGGGATAATTGTGGGTACTATGGCTGAACGTGCCGTAGCTAGGGAGTCCAACTTGAGATACATTTATCACTCTAGCGACATAAATTGCTCAAATCAGCTAAGAATGAGAAAAGCTCCGTTTTTTCGTTTGTGTACTTTGTTTAGAGAGAGAGAATTGTTGGTGGATAGCATCCATACTTCTATTGAGGAACAAGTAGCCATGTTTCTTCTAGTGGTCGGGCACAACCAAAGGTTTAGGACACTACAACCGATCTTTAGAAGATCTACCGAAGTAATTAGTAGGTATTTTAAGGCGGTGCTTTATGCTGTTGGGGAGTTGCGAGATGAGATGATTCGGCCTCCCTCCAATCGATGCCATCCTAAAATACAACAAAGCACCCGCTTCAATCCATATTTCAAGGTAAATTATCTTGTTTCCAAATAAGGTCAAACAATTGATGAGACTTATGAATAACAAAAATTTGTCTTCATTAATTAGGATTGTGTTGGAGCAATTGATGGAACTCATGTGCTTGCTAGAGTCCCAAGAAGGATCTCGGCTGCTTTTAGGGGTAGAAAAGAAGGGACTACCCAAAATGTCATGGCCGCGGTAGACTTTGATCTAAAGTTTACCTATGTACTTGCGGGGTGGGAGGGTTCAGCCCATGATGCCCTTATACTTGCAAATGCATTGGAGAGGGATGATGGGTTGAAAGTTCCTACAGGTAATAAACTAGACTCGTAGCTAAATATATTAATATTTTTCTCCCGTAGCTAATAGTTGTTGTTTCATAGGGAAATTCTACCTCGTTGATGCGGGGTATGCTGTGAGACCGGGTTTTCTTCCACCATACCGTGCCACAATGTACCACTTGAAGGAGTATGGGCGAGGGAATCATCCTCAAAATGAGAAAGAGTTGTTCAACTTAAGACACTCTTCTTTGAGGACATCGGTCGAAAGGGCTTTTGGCGCGTACAAAAATCGGTGGAAGTTTGTTTACAATAAGCCATTTCATCCTTTCAAGACCCAAGTAAAAGTAGTCATTGCTTGTGCAATTCTCCACAACTGGGTACTTCAATTTGGTGAGGATGAATATTTCCCTCCGGAGGAAACTTGGAACCCGAAACCCACCGACGAAGATCACAATGATATAGTCCATGACAATAATTCTTGGGCTCATAAGAGAGACCAGTTAGCAAATCAGATGTGGGCGAATAGGGGGGCAGCACACATTTGATGTATCATGTTGAAACTTGACCTTGTAATCCTAATAATTGAGTTGTGACTCGTGTTGTAATTCCCCTATTTGAATTGAGTGGTGCATTGTCAAACAATTTGTGAATGTTATATTGATGTACTAAAATTTCTTTTTTAATTGCTAGAATGTTATATTGTATCGTTGGAATGTTATAACGAAATGTTGAAACAATTCAAACCTAGGATTTTGAATATGTTACTAATTCCTGAAATATATGTTGTAGATGGATAATGACGTGCAAGAGATTCCGGATCTTGGTGCTAAAGCCAAGAAGGCCCCAAAGGTCATGAATTGGACCCCACCTATGTCTGCTATCATGTTGAAAGGTCTTGCAGAGGTAGCAGCAAAAGGTGTTAGGACTGACAAAGGATTCAAGGAGGCCGATAAAATGAAAGTTGCAAAGACTTTGACCGCTTTTGTTGGTTATGATGTGAGTAACACCCAGGTGCACAATCATCTTCGCAAGTGGCGGACTAGGTGGCAAAGAATTGTTCATCTCCGTGGATTAAGTGGTGCACTTTAGGATGATGACAAGAAAATGATAATCCTAGAAGAGCAACACTATTTAGGCCACACTCAGGTATGATTGCAAATCTTTTTTTAAATGCTCAAATGTATTACTTCATTGATGAAATGGTGCTGAAACAAGTTGCTCTTTATGCTGAAATTAGTTACTTCTGTTGGTTAAATGTTGAAATGTTGTTTAATTCTGTAGGACCATCCAACGGATGCTGAATTACTGAACACACCGCTTGAGCACTACAATTATATGGAACTTTGCTTCGCTGATAAGCTCGCCACTGGGAGGTTTTCAATGGGCTCTGGTGTGCCATTGGGAAAACCTGTTGATGTGGAGGGCAAAGGAAAACCCATTGTTGTGGAGGGGCAAGGAACAAGTGGCGAGGGATTTGTGAATGGTCCTGTTGGGTCTGAGTTCGTATTTGTTGGTGCTAGTAAAACTAATGATCCTTCTCCTACTACAACTAAGAAGAGGAAGAGGACATCTGTTATGACTGAGGAAGACTCAATCCAGGTTAACAACATGTCTGATGCTGTGCGTGAGATTGCAAGTGCTATCAACAACACATGCCATACTGAAACACACCATGAGTTGTACAGGGCTGTAATGGACCTTGTTGAGTATGATCTTGCTGAGAGGTTGGCTGTTTTAGATTATCTGACTGAACACAAGGGAAAAGGCCTTAATTTCGTGAAGATGGATGAGGAAGTCCGCAAAGCATCGTTCAAGCGTATCTTGGAGAAGAATCCTGATCTTGTTTGAGTTGATGTTAGTTGGTGCATTTTGAGAACTATCCCTTTAATAAGTTGAATTTGGAATGAGACTATATGTAATATGGATCTAAAGATTTATTGGTTCAACCAAGTTACTTTTCTTAATATATTGTTCAAATGGTGCTTAAATGGTTCAACATATCTGTTGTCGTTCGATGCCACAAGATTTCTTGAAGTGTTTCTTTATCCGTCTCACAAAAAATCATGCACGCATGCTATGCAATTTTGCCTCAATATAAAATACACCTACGACACGTGTTCATTCTTTTTGTTTGCGAGAAGATGTCATGTTGATTTACAGATTTTTTTTTTAAGAATGAACAATATTATGTATTTATTATTAAAAAATAAATTAATAATTGCCGACAAATATATATGTTTAAATATTTTAAGTGGTATTTTTTTCTTCATATTTACATATTGTCGAAATGTTGGTCGAATGATGTATGTCGCCGAAAACTCCTTTGAATTGTCCACACAATTTTTTTATCATGTATTTGTAACTGCGGTATCCACACCATCTCAGATACAGCCTACCAAACAAAGTCTAAGCCCAGCATGTCCTGACAGATACATGCTACCAAATAAAGTCTAAACTCAGCATGTCTGTACACTTACAGGCTACCAAACAATTGCAGTTGTATGTACTCAGCATGTCTGTACTTAACATGGCTCGGGGGGGAACACTGTGACAGGACCATGCAGGCTACTAGCAACCATGCAATCTTGCATGTCTCAAAAGGGCAATGATACTTTTATTTTAAAAAACTACCATTGAAGGCACATTTCCACATTCTAACACTTTTTTCCATGTTTCAAGGATTTTTTTCTAACTACTATATGTAACTCTTTGTGACATTCAAATAGCTTTCAACAAAGAGAATAAAGAAACTAGTTTCAACACAAGCAACAATTTGAGTATGTAAATATTTGTCTAATATAATGTTTTCCTAGGTCCTTAATCTTATGCCCCGTTTGCTTTTGTGTCTACACACTTTGGCCCACTCAGCCATATGGTGCCCTGCTAAAGGAAGCTTCTTATATGTTCATCAAGCTTCTCAACAACAGTTTTGTTCATCAGAAAGCTAGATGTATGTTGAGAGGGATGTTAGATAGAAAATGTTTAAAACAAAGAGATCCCTCGTGAGAGTGTTGTAATCAACATATTTTTTTCATTAGAAACAAGTTGTTAATCCTGATATTCATGTCATTTCTCTTTCACAAAGCTCGGGAGGCAAAGGCGCATTTCCTCCTTTCCTTCTAAAGCATCTAGAACCCCTCTTAAGTATTATTTTTCTCCTCGTCGAGTGTCCACTGAATTAGACCAACAACCTTTTTGAAGCATTTAGGTTTGATGTTGATAGTCTCAATATAATCCCGTGCAAATATATATATTCAAATAGTTTGGATGATACGGACAAAAAACTTCATTATTTAACTAGAAAAGTTCAAAATGAAATTATCTAACTTAAAGTTCCACATTATTATTTTCACTACAGAAAGCAATTAAAGGATTGTGGTTAAGTATAATGTTGAGTAGACCTAAATGAATATATTTCACACTTTCTTTATTTATCTCGCCACTCGCCTACGAATATTGAAGTCAACCCCCACAATTTTCATGACATTGCAAACATAGAGCTCGCCGATAGCTTTCTTTTCCACCTCTCAAGACGACTAGGGCTAAGCTTTCCTCCTCTCGATCTCCATCGGCGAGCCCGTGGATTGAACCTCCCTTTGACTGCTGCTCTAATGGGGGTGGCGGGGAGGGGAATCCTGGTGCCTCGGCTTCGGCTAGTAGATAGGTTATGGTTTTTAGTCCTTGCAGGGGCGACGCTTCATCTTTGAATCAGTCTTCCGAGCTCCGATCCTCCTGAACTTCGTCAAGTTGTTCAGATTGATTCAAGGGTTCAACGATGGTGACTACGACTTTGAGACACTGGTACTTAGGGGCATATGCATGAAGACTTCCTAGTTTTCATCGACAAGTTCAGGGCAGTACCGGTGTGGCAGCGGCGACAACGGCATGTCGACAGTGGTCGTTCGATGGTCCAAATACCTCAATATAACTTTTTATATATTTTATTAGATGCTTTCATACTCCTACGAACCTTTATGATAGATCTGGATTTTTTCCAAAAAAAAGAAAACAGAGAAAGCTCATCAAGGAACTCCTTGCTCAACTCATCATGACAACACCATAAACAAATGATATCTCACGGATCAAATTAGTTGACATGCGTCCCAAAGCTATAAGTTATACTTCCACGGAGTCTAGCCACACTCCACACAAAATGGTAAAATTGGCTGTTTTTGCTACTCTAGATTTTGCCAAATTTACTTATGCCACTCTAGTTTTTGACATTTCGCTTTTGTCACTCTTAGCTTTTGACAATGTATCACAATTGCCACTATAGAATGAAATGAAATTATTTTGCTTTTGCCACGGAATGGAAATTGCGATACATTGTCAAAAGCTAAGAGTAGCAAAAGTGAAATGAAATTATTTTGCTTTTTCCACGGAATGGCAATTGTGATACATTGTCAAAATCTAAGAATGACAAAAGTGAAATGTCAAATTTTAGAGTGAAAATTGGCAAAATCTAGAGTGCCAAAAACAAAATGTTCCCACAGAAAATACCCCCCCCCCCCCCCCCCGGCCGATTTTTCCCATAGAATGAATCCACTTCCAGAAGAACAAACTTCCTAAAAAGAATTTTGGAGATAAATATTTTCCATACTCCTCTCTGGCAGGCCCAAGAAATCTTCGGCGGCCCAGTCAGTACTCTGCAGAAGTCCTTCTCGGCCGGCCACAAAATGCTCGCGATGAAGAAGTAAATGACGGTTCTGCCATCCAGTCAACCACAGCCACGACTCATCCGTCCTCTGCATCCCTCGCCGCCGGCGCGCGACCTCCACACGCCACCCGCCGCGATGGCCTCCGCCACGGCGCTCGCCGGCGCGTCCCTCCCACTCCCCCTCTCCGCTCGCCCGCGGCCCGTTCGGTTCGCGGTGGCGCTCCCCCGGACGGCTCCTCCGCCCCCGGCCCTGCGGCTCCGGCCGGTCCGGCGCCTGGCGGCGACGGAGGGCGGAGGAGGCGGAGTGGCGGCGGGCATGAAGGAGACGCTGGACAAGGTGGTGACGGCGCACAAGGTGGTGCTGTTCATGAAGGGGACCAAGGACTTCCCGCAGTGCGGCTTCTCCCACACGGTGGTGCAGATCCTGCGCTCCCTCGACGTGCCCTTCGAGACGCTCGACGTGCTCGCCAACGACGCCCTCCGCCAGGGGCTCAAGGACTACTCCAGCTGGCCCACCTTCCCGCAGCTCTACATCGACGGCGAGTTCTTCGGCGGCTGCGACATCACCCTCGGTATGCACATATGTGCTCTCTGCCTTTCCTTCCTCCCACGATTAGGGTTCGATTTTTTGAGAATTATTACTGTACTACTACACGTGTGATATTACGGTGTGAATTGTTCTGTGACAAACCTGTTTTCTTCTCTCTAGTATCGGGGCGTACCTGGCATACTTTCAGTTGAGGGGGATAGTGGTAGATCTGGCATGTGGAAAACTCTATGTTTGTGTAGCTGTTTCAGGCATATAACTTGCTTATGTTGAAGGCATGGTACATTCATGCTGCTTCTTGTACCTGAAAGGGGTTGGGGTAGTGTCAAGTTTTAATAGTTGAGTTCCTCACATTCAAGAGATAAACTAGGATTGCATTGCACTCGGCACTCTGTTGCTGTGTAAACTCCATGTCTGTGTAGCTGTTTAAGTTTTGATCATGATAAAGGCAACATACATCGTTGCTGCTTCATGCAGCTTAAAGGGTCTGGGGCATCGGATAAACTAGGGCTGGGGTGCAGTCAGGCACTCCGTTAGTGTGGAATATTTTCTGGTTTCCGTTGCCGTTGAAACTTTTTTGCTTTTTTTTTGGTAAAAACTGGAAAGTGTTGCTTGAGAAACTATAATAGACATTTTGTAAGATGGAGATGGGAAAAGGTTTGGGAACATGAACAGGGTCGATGTGGAAAGATGAATTGGCTCACGGAGTTGAAAGGCCAACAGAACGAGTGAGAACTGTAAGGAAAAGATGAAAGGTAAAAGTCTCAAAACATGTTATGGACATTTGACGGAGGAAGTAACATAGTGAGTACTTAGCAATGACAAAATGTGTTATTTGCATGTTAAAATGTGTGTCGCACTTGGTCTATGGACTAGTTTAGTCTACCTGCTCCAGTGTTTGTGTGTGTGGGAATGCCTCAGGGATTCCTTGCTCTAGAACTTAGCCAAAGTGTTGGGACCTGGGAGAGTTGCGTACTTAGAGTTTGTAGCCAGCTTTAGAGAGAAAAAAATAGATTGCGTTGTCGTGCCAATATTCGACTAGCTGAGTTCTGATCAGCAACTTCGTTGTAAACTAAGAAGCTGTTTTGTTCCTTCCACAAATTTTTCAGGATGCGTTTAGAGTTCCTTTTCTATAAGTTAACTCGAGTACAAAAAATCCATCTTTACTATATGAGGAACAAAAGATGCTTTATTTTCTTGTTGCTGATTCGAATCCAAGGCATGCTCCCATACCTGCTCACAATCATTACCATCACCAAAATAGTTGCATCCCCACTATTTGCACCACCTTGGATAGGTATAATTTTTTTCTTGTCTATGCCGAAACAATAAGTTCATTTCATCCCAGGATGTTTTGGACTATTGGGAGGGTCAAAATCTGGTGATAGTGTCAGACAATAGGGAGCACATCTGGTCATGTGGCTTCCAAATCCCCCGAACAAATATGGATTCCTATAAATCATAGCTGTGTCTTGTGACTTATTTTACAATTTGAATGATTTGAAGATTGCTAACCACATTTGCCACGTGGTTGTGACTTTGATCATTCCAAGTGTTGCTTTCCATGCTCTAAACTCTAACGTAGTCACACTTGAAACAGTGAGCCCGAAATCTCAATTCTCAAGATGGGAATATTGCTGTGTTTTTTGCTGTAAGATTCCCCTCTGTGCTATGCATTTATCCTATTTGTGATGGCAACATTATCGGGAAGGACCATCATAAGTAAGTTGGGAACCTTCTTTTCGCGGTTGCCAACATCAAACCGGACAACATTGCAGCAGGAGACGATCTTATTTGTGCTGCTTCTGTTTCAACTCGATTAGCATTCATGGCCGGATACTTCCTAGTATACATTAAAGCTCAACCATTATTTTTATTTATGCTTCAGTGTCAAATACATGGAATAGTGCCAGCCTCTGGGAACACCAATTTTTTCAACTGGTGCAAAATTCCAGCCGCACAGCTTAAATTTGGGGCAAGCCATTCCAACCAAGTAGCATATTATGTGTTGCTGATTCCATGCTAGGAATGTACGACATTCCAGCTTGAAAAGATCAGCTTGCGGATCTATACCTTTATATAATCTAGAACATCTGAATTCAGTGTTGATGAAAATGTGAGATTTTTTGCATCAAAATTAGGATTATCGAGAAAGATTAGTGTCGCACTTGGTCTAGGGACTGGTTTCTTCAGTAGTCTGCCTCAGGGTTCCATGCTCTAACTTAGCCAGACTGCTGGGACTTTGGAGAGTAGGGAACACGTATGGTGATGTGGCACTTGCTTAGTAGAGCTTGTAGTCAGCTTTAGTAGAGAGAGAAAAGAATGAGAATGCCATGGCTCAGTGCCAATATTAGATAATGCCAATTTCTGGGATCAGAAATTATCATGATACATCGATACTCAGGCTAGCTGAGTTCTGATCAGCAGCTTTGTTGTAAACTAAGAAGCTGTTTTCTAGCTTCCACAAGTATTTCAGGATGGGTTCAGAGTTCCTTTTCTACAACTTAACTTGATGACAAACAACCATCTTTGTCATACGAGCAACAAAAGATGCTTGCATGCTCCTTTTGCCAATTAGAATCCAAGGCGTGCTCCCCCACCTGCTCACAATCATTACCATCACCAATAGCTCCATCCCCACTATTTGCAGAACCTTGGATTTGGATAGGTATAAAGTTTTCTTTTCTAGGCCGAAACCTTGCATAATAAGTTCATTTCATCCCAGGATGTGTTGGGACTGTTGGGATTGTTAAAATCCGGTGATGGTTGTCAGACAGTAGGGATCACATCTGGTGATGTGGCTTGCTCCAAATCCCGTAAACAAATATGTCTGCCTATAATCATAATTATGTCTCACCACTTCAATCATTCCTAGTGTTTCTTTCCATGTTCTAAAGTCTGAACTCCGAAGTACTAGTAGCAGTTGAAATAGTGAGCCCGTCTCAAGATGGGAATATTGTTTTTTTTGTGGTGCGGGAATATTGCTTTGTTTCTTGCTGTAAGATTCCCTCTGTGCTATGCATTTATCCTATCTGTGACGGCAACATTATCAGGAAGGACCATCATAATGTAAGTTGGTAACCTTCTTTTCGCGGTTGCCAACATCAAGCCGGCCACCATTGCAGCAGGAGTGGATCTCATTTGTTCTGCTCCTGTTCCAAGTTCAAGAAACATTCTGGCCGGATAGTTCCTAGCACACATTAGGGCTCAAATCCATTGTTATTAATTATGCTTCAGTATCAATGACATGGAATAATGCCAGCCTCTGGGAACGCCAATTTTCAGGACTGGTGCAAAATTCCAATCACGTAGCTTAAAATTCTTGCCACACCATTCCAGTCACCGAGCAGCAGATTATGTGTTGTTTATTCATGAACTGGAAGCTTTATTAGACCAATTCCAGGACTTTTTAGTTTTATGAAGTACAGATGACAAATGTACAACATTGCAGCGTAAAAAAGGTCAGCTTGTTGATGAAAATGTGAGATATTTTTGTATCGAAATTATGGTTATCGAGAAGGATTAGTATCACTGCTTTTCTATTATACCCATGATTAGCGTTGATCTTCTTTGTATACTTGTTTGTGCTTGATATCAGTGCTTGAATGAACTGAGCTTTTAATGCCTGCGTTGTCTTATGTTTTGCAGAGGCATACAAGAGTGGAGAACTGCAGGAGACGCTGGAGAAAGCAATGTGCTCTTAGCGAATGACGGGCGCCATCATACAGTAAACCATTATATATGCTCTAGCCCTCGTCGACGTACGCACTCTTTGAGCCCACGGCAGAGAACTGGAGATACAGTTGCTAAGTTGTAGATGATTCAAACTATGAAGCAGTGAGTTACAAATGTACAATTCACTTTGTCTAATGTCTACGATAAATTTTGTGCAATGTGTGGTCAATCGTATAGTATCAATCGGTTGCACGATGGTTTCCTGTGACATGGAGCGCAAGCCTGGGGAAGGTTTTTGACGATCTTCCTCGCAGCTTTATCTGCAATAGTGGGTGTTCAACTGTTTAAAATGATGTGGGAATAAATATGTCATGCATCATATATTATATTATGGCTGAAATTTCGCTGGCTGGATAAATAACCGGAATAACGACTTGCAAGTGTGCAGCAGTGATTGCCCTTTTCTCAATATTTTCATATTGAAGGAATCTGATGCATATATTACAAGGAATCGATAAGGTGACCATTCTGCTCCATGTTCTCTTGTTTTGCAAAGGCTCTAGAAGACCACAGGGTTGGTGCAAGAATCAAGAACATAAACACAGAGCTTGATGAGATTAAAAGGGCATCAGAGATGTACACCCCGGGGAGACCCAGGTCTCCACAGCCCCAGATAACAACTGCGGATACAAGGCAGACAGTTCCTATAGTTGCACCAGGGGTTGTCGGGACAGCGATCACACGCGATGTTGATTCCATGGTACAAAGCTATTGTCCCTAACTGCCAAAACAATGAGCCAAGTGTTTTTGGCATTGAGGAATGGGAGGCATTAGGTCAGAAGATATATTGGGAGCAGAGGATAAGGAAGGAATTCCAGATTCATATATGGTTGTGCATTTCTGAGACCTACACTGTTACTGAACTGTTACAGCAGGCAATAGGAATGGCCGGAGGAAACTGCGATCAACTAAATACACAGACCGAGCTTCTACTACGTCTAAAAGACACCATCAAAAGAAAAGAGTGTTTTTCTTGTATTGGATGATGTGTGTCTACCTGATGTCTGGATCGATCTTCTCCGGCTACCTTTCGAGGAAGCCTTGAATGCATGCGTCCTTGTCACCACACAGTTTTGCAAGAAATAAATTCAACACATATTCACTCGGTAAACATAATGAATGAGGATGATAGTTATGCAGAATTCCTTCCAGCCGTACGGTAGTACATTCCAGGAGTTGGGGCTTGCCATTGTAAAAAAATGTGATGGTCTTCCTCTTGCCATCAAGGCTGTTGCAGGTGCCCTGTCTTGCAGAAAAACAGAGGAGGAATGGAAGAGTGTCCGAGATAGTCAATGGTCTGTTAACGGGCTCTCCGATGGAGTAGGAGGTGCACTGTATGTAGGTTACAGAAACCTTCCCCATGAACCGAAGCAGTGCTTTCTCTGGTGTGCTTTGCTGCCTTCCATGTTCACTGGTGGGTTGCGGAAGGTTTTGTGAGGAAAGAGCTCGAGTGCTCAATACATCAGACTGCTGAAGGATACTACCATGAACTAATCAGGAGGAATCTTCTGCAACCAAAACCAGAGTTCATAGACGAAGGTGTGCCAACGATGCATGATCTATTGAGGTCACTTGGACAGCAGCTGACAAAGGCTCACTCCTTATTCATGAATGTGAACAGTGATTACTCCTTATTCATCGAATGTGGAAAATAGAGGAGCCCTACCAAATTTAACTGGATTATACCACCGTCGGGTAACTGCCACCATTTAGACGCCGTGGACGAGATGTATCCTAGTCGACCGCCGACTATGATCTAGTCGACTGCTCCCTTTGTCTCCGGCCGATTGCTTACGCTCAACCGTCGGCTGGCCCGACATCCGACTGTTGGGGCTTAGCGCGGTTTCGGGCCACCCTCCTTGTCTTTGATGGGCTGATGACGCAGCCCCTTGGCCCATAGCCTGCTGGACCGTATTTTATACGGGTCATGGGCCTCCGATGGGCCATCCATGTACTTGGGCCTACCCCGTATTTGCAACCCCGACACTGGGGAAGCTGCATCCGGCTTGGCGAAAAGCTACTACCCTTAGTCGGAGGTGCTGGAATCGGCCGAGTTGAAAGCTGCAATGGGCCACGGCGAGCCATGCTTCGACAGCACAACTGGCGGTGACTCATGCTACAACCACGCCCTAGCGAAGTTGCAACCGGCGGTGAGCTTTGCTGGGTCGTAGCAATTTTTTGCTGGAACCATGGGTCGCCGGTGGTCGCTCCCCACAATTTTGCTGCAACCAGCAGTGAGGTATGCTGGGACCGTAGCATTTGTTTTTTGCTGGAACCATGGTCGCCAATGCTATGTGGGAGGCGACCACACGACACAAAAAGGCTGCAACCAGCGTTGAGCTTTGCTGGGACTTAGCACCTTTTTGCTGGAACCATGGGCGCCGGTGCTACAGTCATGGCGACGAGACAGCGACCTCCGGTAAGGCCACGACGAGATGTGGGGGGTGGATCTTTTGACCTCCGGTTGGTGTCGACGACGATGAGGGAGCGAGCCGGCGGCAGGGGAGGAGGTGCGGGGGGAGGGGGGGCATGAGCGGAGAGTGGGTCAGGTAGGGGAGGATGTGTGGGAGATTTGTTGGATTATAGATGGGCTTTGGCCCATATAAGACAATAATTCCTGGTTGATCTCTAAGGCCCATTTAGGTGCATGATAAGTGGTGGGAAGTTTAGTACCATACTGCTAGTGAGTGAGAGTGAGACCCATTTATAAGGGCTGCTCTACCACATGCCATTGAGAGCTTGGGAAGAGGAGTTGTACACGCGCGCTCCTCCTCCTCCGCCGCCCGCCTCGCCTCGCCTCGTCACGAAGCGCGCGCGCGCTGCGGCTTGCGGGAATGAGCCGAGCCGAGCCTTATTTTTGCTGGTCGGGAATGGTCAATTAATCTCAGATTAATTGAGATCGTGGGCTGTTCGCGGACTCGGTCGTAGGCCTAAGCCCAGGCCCATCCACCCGACGGCCTATATAAGGAGGCGTTGGCCTGTGGAGTGAACCCTAGTTCACTCCCTCCTGCACAACCCTAGCCGTCAGCTATTGTTCCTCTCTTTGTGCTGCCTCCGGCGATCCCATCCTGACGACCGCGCGCACAGTTGGTCGGGAGAGCAGGTGCCTCCGGAACCCTGTCGTTCGAGATCCTGCTCGGGAGAACGGCAATAAGGATTTTGGGGGGCGTCTCGGCGCGACTGCTCCCGATCCATCCTCCTCTGCTTCGACTACTTCCCCTGGATCGACACCATGGTCGACGACGCCACCGCCAAGAAAAAGGCCACGGACGACGCCGAGGCTGCTGCCGCCGCCGTCGCATTGGCCTGGCCAACCGGAGGGTATGACTTGTTCATCTCCTATTTACTCATTCATGTGCTAGCCGTATATGTTGTGTTCATAGATGTTTCGGCTCTATGTACTATATGTGCTCACATGCTTAGGAATCGGTATGAGTTGCATACTTTGATTGCCATGCTTACTATTTACTCGTGGATTACATTAACAGGAAAAGTGCTAATATTTTCAACAATCCAAAACTTTATTTTAGGCACTTCTCGATTCAAGGCTTTGCCGCTACACTGAAACCGGAAAAGTTTATCGGAACGCATTTAAAGCGTTGGCAGACGAGGACCACCTTGTAGCCCACAGCTATGAATGTGTTCTGGGTCAGTGGTGTGATTCCCAGTGGAACGATTGATCCTGAAAAGGATAAGGCGTTCAGGGAAGCAACCACTGTCTATGTGGGAGCCATTCTTAGTGTGATGGGAGACAAGTTGGTTGACACATATCTCCCTATGCGCATCGCCAAAAACTTATGGGATGCGCTCGAAGCTAAGTTCGGCGCAACCGATGCTGGAGGCGAGCTGTATGCTATGGAGCAGTTCCATGATTACAGGATGGTTGATAACCGTTCTGTATTGGACTAGGCTCATGAGATACAATGCATCTCTAAGGATCTGGAGCTCCTAAAATGTGAGTTACCAGACAAGTTTATCGCGGGTTGCATTATTGCAAAACTCCCTCCTGGATGGAGAAACTTTGCTACTTCTCTCAAGCACTTGAGACATGAATTCTCCATTGAGGATGTCATTGGTCATCTAAGTGTTGAGCAGAACTCGAGATCAAAGGACTCACACATGAAAGGGGCAGAGGGTTCTTCTAGCGCCAATGTGGTGCAGAAGAATTTCCACAAGTTCAAGGGAAAGAACACTGTCCAACAAAATACTACCTTCAAGAAGAAGGGTAAGAGAAAGATAAAAAGAGAGATGGTTGCTTTACTTGTGGTTTAGAGAACATTGGACAAACAAGTGCCCAAACAAGTATAAGAAGCCAGGACAGGACTCCAAGTTTGTCAATGTGACTATGAGCAATAGTGATGGGGCAACTGGGCATGGTAATTTGCTTACCGTACTGTCGGTTTGTCAGTCCACCGATTGGTGGGTTGACATAGGGGTCAATATTCATGTGTGTGCTGATGTGTCATTGTTCTCTTCTTACCAGGTCATACGAGATTGCTCCGTCCTGATGTGGAATGGCTCGCATGCTTCTGTTCATGGTGCTGGCATGATAGATCTGAAGTTTACTTCGGGAAAGATCATACAACTGAAGAACGTGCAGCATGTCCCCGCCATCAAGAAGAATCTTGTTAGTGACTCCCTTCTATGTAAAGAAGGGTTTAAGTTAGTATTCGAGTCCAATAAAGTAGTCGTATCTCCGTATGGACTGTTTGTTGGAAAAGGATATGATTGCGGAGGTTTGTTCCGCCTTTCCCTAGCGGATTTCTGTAATAAAGTTGTGAACCAAATTCATTTCGATGTGAACGAAATTGAGGTTTGGCATTCACATCTTTGTCACATTAATTTCGGTTGTATGACGCGGCTAGCTAAGATGGATTTAATCCCGAGTTTCACTTTAGTCAAAGGCTTTAAGTGCCATGCGTGTGTGCAATCTAAGCAACCTCGCAAGCCTCACAAGGCTGTGAAGGAGAGATACTTGGCACCACTACAACTCATACATTTAGATCTCTGCGAGATGAATGGTGTGTTGACTAAAGGTGGAAAGAAATATTTCATGATGTTGATTGATGATTCCACTAGATTCTGCTATGTGTGTTTGTTAAATACTAAGGATGAGGCAGAAGTTGAGAACCAACTTGAAAAGGAAATAAAACGAGTTAAGTATGATCGTGGTGGAGAGTACTTTTATAATGAGTTCGGTTTATTCTGTGCGAAACATTGTATTATTCATGAGAGGACACCTCCTTATACATCCCAGTCAAACGGGGTTGCCGAACGAAAAAACCGTACTCTAACAGATTTGGTTAACACCATGTTAGATACACCGGGTTTATCCTAGGCATGGTGGAGGGAGGCTGTATTGACATCATGTTATGTCTTGAATAAAGTTCCTACGATGGATAATGAGACTACTCCCTATGAGCTATGGGAGAAGAAAAGAACTACACTCTCGTACTTGCGCACTTGGGCTGTTTAGCGAAAGTCAACGTGCCGATAATCAAAAAGCGTAAGTTGGGACCAAAGACTGTGGACTGCGTTTTTCTGGGCTATGCTAAGCATAGCGTTGGCTATAGATTTCTAGTGGTGAAATATGATGTACACGACGTGAAGGTCGGTACGATCATGGAGTCTAAAGATGCTATATTAATTCTTTGAGGATATTTTTACTATAAGGATATGCAAAGAACTTCTAGATCGGAATCTATGAGACTCCTGAACCTGCCATTCCGATGGAATATTATGAACACAAAAGTGATGAAAGTTCCATGGAGGATGACGAGAAAGCTCCTGTTATGAGCAAGAGAGAGAAGACTGCAAAGTCCTTTGGTGATGATTTCCTCGTGTACCTCGTGGATGACACTCCCAGTTCCATTTCAGAAGCCTACGCATCACGGATGCTGACTACTGGAAGGATGCGGTCCGTAGTGAGATGGCTTCCATCTTGGCTAATGGGACATGGGAGATCACTGATTGTCCTTATGGTTGCTGCTACTTGTGAGCTGCGTTGGGATTTCCTCGAAGAGGAGAGGATGAAGCAGTACAGTAGAGATAAGTATTTCCCTCAGTTAAGAACCAAGGTTATCAATCTAGTAGGAGAACCACACAGAACCTCGTTAGCAGCACCTACACACACAAAAGCAAATACTTGCACCCAACGCAAAACAAGGGGTTGTCAATCCCTTGGCGGTTAATTGCAAGGATCAAATCTCGTAGTGATAGATAGACAAAATAAAATAACAGTAAATAAATTGCAGCAAGGTAATTTTGGGTTTTATATATGATGAAAGATAGACCTGGGGGGCCATAGTTTTCACTAGAGGCTTCTCTCTTGAAGATAGCATACGGTGGGTAAACAAATTACTGTTGGGCAATTGATAGAAAAGTGCATAGTTATGACGATATTCAAGGCAATGATCATGTATATAGGCATCACATTCGAGACAAGTAGACCGACTCCTGCCTGCTGCTACTTGTAGACTGCGTTGGATTTTTATCCCCGAAGAGGAGAGGATGATGCAGTACAGTAGAGTAAGTATTTCCCTCAGTTAAGAAACCAAGGTTATCAATCCAGTAGGAGAACCAAGCAACACCACGTAAACAGCACCTACACACAAAACGCAAACCCTCGCACCCAACGCAAATGAGAGGTTGTCAATCTCTCGGCGGTTAAGTAACGAGATTAAATGGTATATGATAGATTGATAAATAAATAAAAGATAAAAAGGTGCAGCAAGTATTTTTTGGTATTTTTGTATAAGTAAACAAGATAGATCTTATGATAAAAGTAGACCCGGGGGCCGTAGAGTTCACTAGAGGCGTCTCTCAAGAAAATCGCATACAATGGGTAAACAAATTACTGTTGGGCAATTGATAGAAAAGCAAATAATTATGACGCTATCCAAGGCAATGATCATGATATAGGCATCACATCCAAATCAAGTAGACCGACTCCTGCCTGCATCTACTACTATTACTTCACACATCGACCGCTATCCAGCATGCATCTAGTGTATTAAGTTCAAGAGAACGAAGTAATGCATTAAGAACGATGACATGATGTAGTCAAGATAAACGCAAATAAGAATTCATCCCAACTTGTTATCCTTAATGGCAACAATACTTGTGTGTCAACTCCCCTTCTGTCACTAGGACTGAGCACCGCAAGATCGAACCCATTACCGAGCACCCCTTCCCATTGCAAGAAGATCCAATCTAGTTGGCCAAACCAAACTAAAACTTTAGAGAAGAAATACAAGGCTATACTAAATCATGCATAAAAGAGATCAGAGAAGGACTCAAATAAACAAGGATAGATCTGACCATAAACTCACAATTCATCATATCCCAACAAACACACCGCACAAAGTCATTACATCGAATGGATCTCCATGAAGATCATGGAGACTGTTGTATTGAGAAACACAAAGAGAGAGAGAGAGAGAGCCATCTAGCTACTACCTACGGACCCGTAGGTCTATGGTGAACTACTCACGCATCATCGGAGAGGCGGCAAGGTTGATGTAGAGCCCCTCCGTGATGAGTTCCCCCTCTGGTGGAGTACCGAAGAAGGCCTCCAGATGGGATCTCGCGAGAACAGAGGCTTGCGGCGGCGGAAAAAGTATTTCATGGGCTCCCCTGGGGTTTTTGGAATTCTTCTGAATTTATAGAGGTGGAAGTAGGGCAAAAGGAGCTGGGAGGGGCCCACATGGCACTGGGGCGTGCTCCCCCCGGCGGTGCGCCCAGGTGCCATGTGGGGCCCTCCAAACGTTTCTTCCTTGGCTTCCAAGTTTCTGCTGATCCTTATCTCCAGAAAAAAACCTCCAAAAAGTTTCGGGACGATTTGATCTTATCTGATATTGATTTTTTGTAAAACAAAAATAGGGCAGAAAACAGGAACTGGCACGTGGCACTAAGTTAATAGGTTAGTCCCCAAAAATGATATAAAAATATATGAAATGATAATAAAAACATCCAAGAATAATAATATCATAGCATGGAACAGGCAAAAATAATAGATACGTTGGAGACGTATCACCTACATCTACTACTATTACTCCACCCATCGACCGCTATCCAGCATGCATCTAAGGTATTAAGTTCACGAAAAACAGAGTAACGCCTTAAGCAAGATGACATGATGTAGACAAAGTAAATCCAATCAATATGAATAAACCCCATCGTTTTACCCTTAATGGCAATGATACAGATATGTGTCATGTCCCTTTCTGTCACTGGGATTGAGCAACGCAAGACCGAACCCATCACAAAGCACCTCCCCATTGCAAGATAAATCAATCTAGTTGGCCAAACCAAACTGATAGATTGGAGAGAAATACAAAGCTATAACAATCATGCATATAAGAATTCAAAAAAGACTCAAATAATATTCATGAATAATCTGATCATAAACCCACAATTCATCGGATCCCAACAAACACACCGCAAAAGAAGATTACATCGAATAGATCACCAAGAAGATCGAGGAGAACATTGTATTGAAGATCATAGAGAGAGAAGAAGCCATATAGCTACTGGCTAGGGACCCGTAGGTCAGAGGTAAGCTACTCACGCATCATCGGAAGGGCAGCAAGGTTGATGTAGAGTCCCTTTGTTATTGATTCCCCCTCCGGCAGAGTACCGAAAAAGGCCTCCAGATGGGATCTCGAAGGAACAGAGACTTGCGGTGGCGGAAAAAGTGTTTCGGGTGGCTCTCTGTAGGTTTCCCGATTTTAGAGAATTTATAGAGCTGGAATTAGGTCAAACGGAGGGAAGGTAGGCCCACAAGCTACATGGGCGCCCCCCAGGGCACGCCCATGTGGCTTGTGGCCTACTCCTTCATCTTCTGTCCCTCTCCCGAAGCTTCCAGGGTCTCTTATGTCCAGAAAAAAATCGTCAAAAGGAGGCTTATGTGTGATAGAGCGTATCATATCACGGGGTTTGGATACACCGGCGAAGTTTGCACCAACTCTCAAGGTGAGAAAGGGCCATGCACGGTACCGGAGAGGCTAGCAAATTGCGGAAAGATGAGAGTGCATATAATCCATGGACTCACATTAGTCATAAAGAACTCACATACTTATTGCAAAAGTTTATTAGCCCTCGAAGCAAAGTACTACTACGCATGCTCCTAGGGGGGAGGTTGGTAGGAATTAACCATCGCGCGCCCCCGACCGCCACACAAAGGAAGACAATCAATAGTAAATCATGCTCCAACTTCATAGCATAACGACAGACCATACGTGCATGCTTCAGGAATCACAAACCTTAACACCAATATTCTTACTAAACCACAATCATTCACTAGTACCTCCCACATATTACCGCCTTAATATTGCAAAACTATTGCAAGGAATCAAACTTATCATATTCAGTGATCTACATGAAAGTTTTTATTATATCCTTCTTGAATACCTATCATATTAGGACCAATTTTATAACCAGTGCAAATTGCCATTACTATTTATGAGACTCAAAAAGATATAAGTGAATCATGAGAGTGCAACTATTTCTTTAAAATATAACCACCGGAGTGCTAAAAAAGATATAAGTGAAGCACTAGAGCAACTGTAGCTCAAAAGATATAAGTGAAGCACATAGAGTATTCTAACAAATCACGAATAAATGCGTGTCTCTCTAAAAAGGTGTGTCCAGCAAGGGATGATTGTGACAAACTAAAAAGTAAACAAGATAAAGACCACTATAATACATGACGCTCCAACCAAAACTCATATCATGTGATGAATACAAATATAGCTCCAAGTAATTTGCCGATGGTTGGTAGACGAAAGAGGGGATGCCACTCGGGGGCATCCCCAAGCTTAGATGCTTGGGTCTCTTTGAATATTACCTTGGGGTGCCTCGGGCATCCCCAAGCTTAGGCTCTTGCCACTCCTTATTCCTTCATCCATCGTGATCTCACTCAAAACTTGAAAACTTCAGCACACAAAACTCAACAAAAACTTTCGTGAGATCCATTAGTATAACAATCAAATCACAAACTTTAGGTACTGTTATGAACCCATTCATATTTTATTATTTCATAATAACTACTGTATTCTAACTTCTCCATGACTTATACCCCCGATACAATCCATAGATTCATCAAAATAAGCAAACTATGCAATAAAAACAGAATCTGTCTAAAATAGAACAGTCTGTAGCAATCTGAATAACAACCATAATTCTGAACCTCCAAAAATTCTGAAACATTAGGACAACGTGGAAAATTTGTATATCAATCATGTGTAAAAAATTCAAAGCAAGAACACGTTCCAGTGATTTTTAGATTTATCTGGACTGAGCGTAAAAGTTTTTGTTTTTTCACAGAATCAAAGCAACTATTATCCCGCATCATCCTAAAGGCTTTACTTGGCACAAACACTAATTAAAACATAAAAACACAATCATAACAGTAGCATAATTGTGTGCACACTCAAATAACAAAAAATATAAATGATAACTATTGGGTTGTCTCCCAACAAGCTCTCTCTTTATAGCCATTAAGATAGGCTTGAGATTTCAGTGATGCTCACATGAAAGACAAGAATTGAAACACAAAGAGAGCATCATGTAGCATGTGAAAAATACATTTAAGCCTAACATACTTCCTATGCATAGGCATTTTATAAGCAAACAAATTGTCAAGACAAGAAATATCTAGCATATATATGCATTGGAGAAGAATAAAACATTGACAATCTCAACATAATGAGAGGTAATTTTGTAATATGAAAATATCTACAGCCATATTTTCCTCTCTCATAATAATTACACGTAGGATCATATTCAAATTCAACAATATAGCTATCATATGAAATATTCTCTTCATGATCCTCATGCATAAAAGTCTTATAATCTTTCAAGATTGTGGGATTAATATCAACTAAAGTCGTGACCTCTCCAAACCCACTTTTATCAAAAATTTCGTAAAATTGAACACTCTCCAAATATGTGGAATTCTTTTTACCTAAAGTTGACACTCTTCCAAACCCACTTTCAATACTATTGCAAACATTATTATCAATAACATATTCATCATGAGGCTCAAATAAATTTTCAAGATAATAAGAAGCATAGTCACCCCAATCATGATCATTGCAATAAGTAATGGACATAGCAAAATCATCATCACCAAACTTGTAGTTTTGTATATCATTAACACAAGTGACATTAATAGAATTTATAATAACATCATTGCAATCATGCTTTTCATTCGAGGAGATATCATGAATCACTTTATGAATTTCTTCTTTTAACACTTCATCACAATTTTCAGATTCACGATTTTCAAGCAAAACTTCACAAAGATAATCAAGTGCACTCAACTCACTAGCAATTGGTTCATCATAATTGGATTTTTTAAAAAGATTAGCAAGTGGATGAGGATCCATCTTTATTTTTCTTTTTTCCTTTCTGTTCTTTTGAGTGTTGACATGAAGACAATAAAAGCAAGCAAACAAGCGAACGAACAAAAAGGCAAACGAAAATATTTTTGTGTTTTTTTTTGTAAAATTGTTTTAGAAGTGGGGGAGATGAAAACGAGAGGCAAATGGAAAATAAAGTAAATGCAAGTATATGATAGTTTGCGTGTACGTACTTGATAGGTTATAGTGATATCTCCCCGGCAACGGCGCCAGAAATTCTTCATGCTACTTGTGAGCTGCGTTGGGATTTCCTCGAAGAGGAGAGGATGAAGCAGTACAATAGAGATAAGTATTTCCCTCAGTTAAGAACCAAGGTTATCAATCCAGTAGGAGAACCACGCAGAACCTCGTTAGCAGCACCAACACACACAAAAGCAAATACTTGCACCCAACGCGAAACAAGGGGTTGTCAATGTAGGAGATATGCCCTAGAGGAAATAATAAATGTTATTGATTATCTCCCTGTTCATAATTAAGTTTATGTTCCATGCTATAACTGCAATGATTCTCGAGTCTGCAAATAAAACGAGGCTTGGAGGGAAACTCATGTGCACGTGTGGGATAATAAACGGAAAAATGTATTCCTAGTCTGGCCTCTAAGACTAGCTCAAGTGTTGCATGATGATTCTGTTTTCCTGATCATGGGCATGTCTATGCCAGCAACTTTGAGGGAACAATGTTAGCAGAACTTTTGTGTTGAATCGACCCGAATTGATGTTATGCTATGAGATACATTCGTCACAAGTTAATGGTTAATAACACAGAGATGGTTAACATTTGCATGATTCCTTAGACCATGAGAGTATCGAGTTTCTTCATGCTTGATTCATGAACTTTGAGGTTTGTTAAACGTCATCCGTAACTGGATGGCTATTACGGCGGCTTACGGGTTCATGGGAAAGTATGTCAAGTAACTTGATAGCTCAAGACTGGGATTTGCTCCTCCGACGATGGAGAGATATCTCTGGGCCCTCTCGATGTTACGGTATCCATCATCGTCTGGCCAGACACTTTGTGATTTGATCACGGGGATGCTGGAACACGGGAACGAGAAAAGAGAACAATACCGGTAACGAGGTAACTGGCATAGTGGACAAGGTGTTGATCCACAGGGATGCCAACATGTCTCACCTTGGGTATTTGTAACATATTGCAAAGCAACAGGAATAGCACACGGCAACTGGAGGTTCACTCGAATATACATTCATGTGGGTATAGGGGTCAATATGGGTGTCCACGGCTCCGATGTTGATCATTGATCGGAAGGGGTTTCGGAGCTGCCGGAATTGTTTACAGTGTAAACAAAGATGGTTTTAAATTAAACCACCATACCGGAAATGTTTCGGAGCACGTCCAGATAATTTTAGAGGGTGCCGGAAATGTTTTGGGACCTTCCGGAATTTTTTAGAAGTAATAGTCACGGAAAACATCTTGTCCCACCGTGAGGGGACAAGATCCCATGATGCGTGTGGGGGCTGTTTTAGGGCGCCTCCCCTTGGGGGGGGGCAGCCCCTTGTGGCTGGACAAAAGGTGTTGGGGACCCCCCCATGGTGGGGGGCAGCCTCCACAAAAGGTGGGAAGTGTTGGGAGGTGTGGGGCCCCATGTTGGAGCACCATGGACAAGGGAACATGTTTTTCCCTTGTTTGGTGGGAACATGTTTTCCTTGTTTTGTGGAAACATATTTTCCCCATGTTTAGTGGGCTGAAATTTCAGCTGCCTCCACCCCTTCCACCACTATATAAGGAGAAGGAGAGGTGCTCTCCAACTCCACTCCAACTCTCTCACACAAGCCATGCATGATCTGGCATTCTCTCTCCCTCCCACGAAATAGTTTCGTAGTGCCAAAAGGCTGTCTGGGTTCCGGTGGGAACTAGTTCTGGATGGCGAAGCCCTGCCGGATAGATGACACCGTATGTGTGCAACTCTGTAGAGAGATCGTAGTTTCGGTCTTAGTTTGTGAGTGCCTCCCGAAGGGCTGTCCGAGTGACCGTCCGAGTTTCGAAGGTCCTCCCGGAGGGCTGTCCGCGGCACCGTCCGGGGGACTGTCCGACCGCCTCTCGGAGGGCTGTCCGAGGGGCGGATGAGGGTATACATCCTCGCCGTTGGGAGGTTGTAAATCCTAGCTGCGGGGATCTGCACCGCCGATCATCATCGACTCTACTTCCGTTGCGCTACGAGTCGGTAACGAAAATGATCAAACCTTGTATGCAGTCTCCATAGTGGTCCTGGGCTGGTGCGTAGGTCGGAATTTTTTTTGTTTTCTGCTGCATTACTCTACAGTGGCATCAAGAGCCGTGCTATGCGTAGATGCAGGTTGCGATCTAGAATACATAGAGATGTATGGGTGTTGCACAATATAATTAGGTAGTAGATGAGTTCAATTACTGAAAATTATTTGTGCGGGTAGCAGATGAAATCTGTTACCCGATGTTCTTGTTGCTTCCCTGGAATTTGCATATTTCTGATCTTGATAACGGCATGGTGGAGTTTCAATGTTCGGGCAATCCGAGATCCTGATTGATCAACGAAGTGCTAACAGTTCATTGAATTCCACCGTAGTTAAAAAGAAAGATGAAATTTTGCAGACGAAAGGGCAATGCAGATATGATCTGCACGGGGGTCATGCATATGACGAAGTTCAGTATGGGGCTCGAGATTTTATTATCTCGTGTTTCATACACCCCACAATGTTAATCTAGCGACTTGGATAATCATGCTTGACGATGAACGTTGGTAGCTTCGGTTTGTTTCGAAACCTTAGAAGCCACGAAAAATAAAACAAGTTTTTGCATGAACCAATTAGAGACGTATAACTTGGTTTTGCAGGAGGGTTTGCATGTGCATTTGATGTGGTATAGCAGTGCTCATAATAATTTGATTATGTATGAGATGACTATATGATGTAAATTGATTAACATGACCTGCGTGTCATGATTTGGCATGATGGCTGGAGCCATATGATTGCACTTTAAATGACCTGTGTGTCAACCTTGTATATTGCACTTATTTTATTAGCTATAGAGATAGCAATATTATCTGGTGCATCGACAAGGTGGTGGCAATCTTCGTGAAGGTGAACACTGACGCGAATGCCGAAGACGAAGAAATACAAGCCTTCTCCGTCAGAAAGGGCTATACCATATCATGCTATTATGAATTGCCTGAGATGTTTATCCCTTATGATGCACCCTTCTTGATTGCGCGGTAGTCGCTTTTATTAGGGTGATCTCTCACAAAAATATCAAGTAGTTAGTGTTCTCCCAAGTGTAGCACCGTCACGGCACCTAACTTTTCAGGGTATCACATGGATACATGGGTACGAACGATTAGGGAAGTGTGAGGCGGGTGAGTTGAGACCTCGCAACAAGATCACTTGGTTGTCTTGACGTTCTGGAGGAGCGTCCTGAGCTCGGAACACGCCCATCGAAAGATGAACAAGAGTCGCATAGAGATGTGATTGGCAAGTTAGCCTACCGATTGCAATTCTCGTCACTTGAGATGGATACATCCTTGGCGTTGAATTGTAATATGGATCTTGAATCGCTCACAATCAATTATGAGAGATATTGATTTGAGTGGGAGCGCACTGCAGAATTGACTTGTTTAAATTCTCAGTGCAATTAATTTTGAACACTGTCTAAGTGTGGTTTGCATAAAAGTTGTAGAATAATGGCTCGCATTTCCACCTTCCCTATTAAAAATTGAATAGCTGTTAAATATCTGGTTAAAACTTTACGGTTGGTAATGTAATGTGAGGATTGTCCTCAAGAGTGCCGAGAAGGATTTTGTCCTATCGCATGCTTTCGGTATCCTCCCACAAATGCTATGGATCATGTGACTCTCGTCCTTCGATCCAAAAGCTAGAATTCCGTTTTCAATCAAGTGCAATATGTTTGCTTCCATGAGACCCGAACTTCGAAAGTTCGGATAGTTATGTGATATTCATGGAATCTGAAAATCATTTTCAGAGACAGACGAAGGCTAAAAGATATGAGATATCCAAAGCAATGTTTGTTTGCAAACTATTAGTAAAGGAGTTTACTATGCATTAGACTGATAAGAGAGTGATCCAGAAGAACGCCTGTCATATGATGATGGTGAATAAAACAACAACTCAAAGAGAAAGGAAGTGTCCGAAGGGTGTTAGTGAAACTTTCACGCCTAGGAAGTCCGTGGCTAACACCACTCTTAAGTTGGGTGCTTCTTCTGAGAGTAGGAGAAATACTAAAAGTTAAACTGTTAGAAGTATAACGGCAGAAAGAAAGAAGACTGGAATATCCAGCTCATGTATGAATGTCATACAAGTTTTTGATGTATAGAAGGTTGGTCAAAGATATAGTTCTTGGGAATTATGATTAAATTGTTAATCACTGATTCTTGGGTATTGTGAGTTAAATCACAAAGATACCCGCTCGATTGCATTCTGTTGCAACTCGATGTAAGAACTGCTATGGCCTAAAAGACTAGCCAGGAATGAGGTTTAGGTATACACAGGGAACATAGTAAATGTTACTATACCTTCCATCGGTGTACTACCTATGTATTTACTTTCATAATTCATTTTAGAGTTTCACACTCTAGCCCTTTGCTTAAGCTATCTTGCAAGAAGGTTGTTCATAAGAGAACTTTTGATGTTCGGTGTTATGAATAACATAAGGGCCATACTTTCATTGTGAATGAGATGTATGTTATGAATGTTGATAATAATACTTTACCTCTGGGTTTACTTTCATAATTCATTTTAGAGTTTCATACACTCTAGCCCATTGCACAATGTTTGATGCAAGAGGGTTGTTCAGAAAAGAACAATTGTTGTTCAGAATTATGAATAACATAAGGGCCATACTTCCATCATTGATGGGACGTATGTTATGAATATTGATGGTAATATGATACATCCATAACACTGACGCTAAATGTCGCAAGACTAAAAGAATACCACACAAGTGTGGCACCGCATTTGGTCACATTGGAGAAACCCGCATGGAAAATTCCATTATGATGGATTTTGAAGTCGTTTGATTTTGAATCATCTGACACTTGCAACTTTCCTCTGAAAAGTGAAGTGACTGAAATACCGTTCACAGGCCATAAGGAACGAACAACAAACTTACTGGTAATCATACATTTGATGTGTGTAGTCCGATAAATGTTGTTAGTAGTGGATTTATCTATCTTCAGAAATGACTCAAGTAGATATATGGATATTTACTTGATGAGACGTAAGTCTAGATCTTTTGAATTCATTCAAAAGGTTTTTCAAAAATGAAGTAGAAGTTATTGTAATAAGAAAATTATGTTTCTACAATTCGATTGCAGAAAGGAATATTTGAGTTACAAGTTTACCGAATATCTGATGAGTTATGAAAGGGGTTTCATAACTTGCACCTCCCGGAACACCACTGCAAGTGGAAAGTCCGTGAAGATGTAATCGAACCATTGATGACATGGTAAGATCAAAGATGACATAAATAAATTTGCCATTATCCCTTTTAAAAGTGATGCTTTAGAGACTGCGGCTTTTACACTGAAAAGAGCTCCATCGGGTCTATTGAAATGACGCCATGGTATGGTACGCCCAACCATGTTATATATTTTCTTAATTGGAATATGGGTCTTGTGTAAAAGGTTACAAACCTATTCCAAATGAGACAAGTGCTACTTTGTAGGTCATCCCAAGTAATTGGGTATTCCCCCACCACTATACCGAGGCAAAGGATTTTGCCACAAAACGATATGCTTTTAAAGAGAATAGTTCTTGCAAAAGGTGAGTGGGAGGACAGTGCAACTCGACGAGATAACCAATATCTTCGTCATCATATCAAAGGAAAGGAACCTTGGAAGTAATTCCGGAGTTTCCTACTACTACTGATACGGAAGTCTCTACAATAAAATGTATGGACTTCGGTCGAACTTGCAGCTGACCGACGTAGGCAAGGCTCGTGCAAACCTCTCAGGTGCGCAATGAGATATTGTTGTTAGACAACAGTATACCTATGATACACAAGGAAGCGTTGATGGGCCCTGACTTCGGAATTGGCTAAATGCCAATACAATCCAAGATAGTTACCATATAAGTGATTCAAGATTAACATCTTGATACACCTTTCGGAAGATGTAACATCCCCAGGTTACCCCACTCTGATTAAGCTACTTAACCTGCCATGTCATCATGATCACTCTAACAAAATTGCATTAGAAAATATTTCAACTTAAAATTCAAATTACAATTAGGAGTCAAATAAATATTTCTTCTAACAATCAAACTAAAATGTTCATTAATTGGCAAATAATCCAGGAACATCTCTAAAACCATCATCAAAATAGTTGGAGTTAGATAAGTGACTCTAACAAGATGAAACAGCACCAAAATAGGATATTTAAATCCATTTAAAATCGTTACAACTTCTAACGTTTCCAATTCTGTCCAAACCACTTTTTGGTGGGAGCTAATATTGCATTGTAATATTGGGGACAATTCCCATACTTTACAAAAATGCAAAAGTGGCCTAATCATTTCCAAAAACAGAAAAGAAAAGAGAAAGAAATAAAAGAAAGGGAAAAGGGGGCCACCGCGCACTGCGCAAGTGCACAGTGCGGCCCAGCCCATCTCCACCGCGTTCCCCCTCTCTCTCCTCGTGCGTGTCGGTGCGGTCGTGGACGCGCCGGTGCGCACCGGCGAAACGCCAACACCGCGACACTACAGGGGCCGCCGAGGGGATAAGGGCGACGCCCTCGGCCCCGTCACCGCCCTCATCCACTTTCCCCCTCCCCTCGCGCTCTCTCTCGCACGCACTCGAGCTCGCCCGAGCGCCACCGCGGCTGTGCCGTCGCGCTCGCGTGGCCACTGTCGTCGCATCACTCCACCACCATGCCTATCGTCTCCGCCGTCATCGTCCTCCTCGTCTACGTCCTCGAACGAAAGCCGGAAAGCCCTACCTCGTCGGGATCGAGCCGCCTTCTCTCTTCGGGCGCCGGCGATCCCCTCCGTCTCCGGCGGCGTCTTCAGCTACTAAACTGTCGCCGGCCTTTCTTGAGCCGCTAGGTGAGCTCTGCCCCTTCCCCTGTTTCCTCCTCCGCGCGCTAGGACGCCTCCGGCGAGCTGCCGACGTTGCCGTGTTCTGACCACTGCCGCCGCAACCATTAGCGCGCTCTCGAGCCCCCTTGGCTTAAGCTAGTGGCTCAGTCGAGCTCTTGGAGGGCTGCTGCACCGGCTTAGCTAGTTTGCGCGCCCGCGCTCGCGCCGTAGCCGTATTCCCCACTGCGGCCAAACCGCATCGCCGCCGCGGCTCGACGCCGGCGATGATTCCGGCCAAGCCCGGCCCTGCCACCACCACCAGTCGACGCGGCACTCGCCGCTCGTTCGAACGCAGCTTATGGCGCGCGAAAAGAACCACCGTAGACGAAATCCGAGCGCCGCCCGAGCCGCGCCGCCGCAGAGACGTGCGCGCCGGCGTTTAAACGCCGGCCTGACCACGTGGTGCCCACGTGGCCCCCTCTGAGAGGCTGACGGGTGGGCCCGGTGGGCCCCGTTGGCTGGTTTGACCAGTCAACGCCGCTGACGTGGCGGCCCAGTGTCACTGACACGCGGGTCCCACCGCATTAAGATAACTAAAAGCGTTTAAAAAAATTAAAAGTTAATTAGTTATGTAAATGACACACTGACAGATGGGGTCCACCCCCTAATTAACCCTGGTAATTAAATTAATTCACTGATTAAAGAAACAGAGGCTGACATGTGGGTCCCACTGGACCACATGTCAGGTTTGACTCTGGTCAGCCGCCTGTTGACTGATGATGTCACAGTGACATCATGCTGACGTCATAATTCATTTTCTGTTAAATAAATAACTCCAGAAATTCAAATAATCTTTGAAAATTAATAACTTTTAAACCGTAGCTCAGATCGAAAAAGTTAAAACATGAAAGTTGCTCAGAACAACGAGATGAGTCTGATCGTGCCAACTGTTTCTTTGTCGAAACCCCCTACGTAGGAGAACTCGTAACCCCGGACCCGTATCCGGCAGATGAATAGTGCACACACTTCGGTAATTAAATCCCAGAATAATCCTGGAAATAACTAAAATGACATATACGCATATTTAGGCACCCCTGCACTGCATCATAGCATATCGCGCACTGTGTGGCATATGTTTGCATTATGTTTACCTGTTTCCTCCCCCTCTTCTCTCTCGGTAGACCCCGACGCAGACGTAGCTCCCGAGGCAGACGCAGCTCCGGAGTACGACTACGTCCCCGACGACACCACTGAAGACCTTGCCCTTGCCCCAGAGCAAACAGGCAAGCACCCCCATTTTGAGCATGCCTATATCGCCTATTCTCTTCTCTCTTATGCTTGCATTAGAACTGCTACTGTTACTGTTATCCTATATCTGTTGCATAGCCTGTTTATTGTAACCTGCCTTGCTACCTTGCTGAATATCCTAGACTGCCTAGTATAGGCTGGGTAGAGACACGACAGAGACCCCCACTTGATCCTGACTGCCCTGCTGGATATCAGAAGACCCGACCATCGGGATTGAAGACAAGACCCTGGCACCGCACATCACTTCCCCCTTAGTTGCCGACACTGCTGGGTTACCGTCGAGTGCCGAGGGTGATACCTCGTCAGCACTTCTGATGTTAACCTTGTAGGTTTGTTACTCGGTCGTGGTAAGCGAGGGTGATTCCTCCTACACCATCCCCGATTACGACATCGTCGCGCAACACTTCAGGCGTGAACCTCGAGGGTGATTCCTCATTGGTTCACCTTGATGGTAACATCAGTGGGATTCCATAGAGGGTGATTTCTCAGGGTTCCCTTGGTGTCAGACACACAGTTACTGTTGTTGATTTGACTTGCACTGTTACATGTTACTAAAGACGGGTCGGCCCTGAGGGGTACCCGCGCGAGCTTTATGCGAGGTGATGTGATCGGGGGTACCTGAAGGGTACCCGAAACTTGAACACGAGGCGTGGCCGGGCCTTCCTCGCCCTTGCCGCAAGTCCTCGAGACGGGGCGACGGGGTCAGATCGATCGTGAGTCTCTGCTCGTTTCCGCGCGATCCTAAACCACTAAACGGTTTGGATATTTGATCCGAGGGGCCTCTGGCCTGATAGCACTAACCATCACGTGGGCATAGTATGGGCGTTCTGCGTCATATACATCAGCCGGAGCTTATTAGACGTCAGCAACTGAGCGGCACGCGCCGAATTGGACTGGTTACGCAACTGCGCTTGTATTAAGGGGTTGCTAGGTCTGCTTTCGGCCGCGTTCGCAACGTGCAGGAGTTCCCGGGGCGAAGGCCCAAGACCCCTGGGCGCATAGGTTTAGTCCGGCGTGCTGACCTCTCTTTTAAGTATTCGGTCAGGTTGCGGCGTATCGTTTGGCCGAGGCCGAGCATGACCCAGTAAAGTGTGTCCGGCCGGAGTTAAGCGAGCGTGGTGGGTAACTTGGTGCACCCCTGCAGAGAAGAAACTTCTATCGATAGCCTGTCCTACGGTAACGGACACTCGGAGTTGTATCCCGATCGGTACAACTAGAACATGAGATGATAACTGGATAGTACGGCTCTGGGATTGCTTTCTCATAGGGAGTCGAGAAAGGATCTCAGGTCGAGGTTGATGATACTACTACTACTACTACTTTACATTGTGTTATTCTGCTCTCTTCTCATGCTGCAAGACTGTTGAAGATTGTTGAAGATGCTAGTCTTCGATAGGACTAGGCTTCCCCCCTCTATTCTGGCATTTCTGCAGCCCAGTCCACATATACAGCCATTCCTTTGACAATGTTGCATATGTAGTGTAGATCCTTGCTCGCTGAGTACTTCGGATGAGTACTCACATTTGCTTTACTTTCTTTTTTCCCATATCCCACTTGATGCCACCAGACGACGGAGCCCCTGAGCCAAACGCCCCAGCCGACGACTAGTACTACTACCCGCCTGGCGAGTACTACTACTACGAGGAGCCGTCCGATGACCAGGAGTAGGATCGGAGGGTCCAGGGCAGGAGGCCTACGCCTTTCGATCGTAGCTTTTATTTTACCCCGCCTCTGTGAAGGCTTATCTCTCTCTGTAATATATCTGTACTCAGATATCTAATGCTTCCGCTGACGCTTGTATGCCATCGAGCTATGTATTCGAGCCCTCGAGGCCCTGGCTTGTAATATAAAGCTTGTATGACTTTATTTATGTTTTAGAGTTGTGTTGTGATATCTTCAAGTGAGTCCTTAGGCTTGATCGTGCGCATTTGCGTGTATGATTAGTGCACGATTAAGCCGGGGTCGTCACAGGTTGGTATCAGAGCCGACTGCCTCTAGGTATCCCCCTTTCCAACTCCTTGGCCGAAGTTGAGTCTAGTGGTCCAAAATTGTTTTACTAACTTGGCTGTGTGGCTTATGGCCCCACGTCGCCAACTGGGTGGTATTAGGATCTTTTATTCCTCGTCTACACTCTGGGACTCTGATCTCTCTTCTATTCGGGTTAAATGATTTTACTAACACCGACACTTAGGATCTCGTAACCACTTCCTCCCGGAGAGCCTCCTCATTCCAGAAGATGGCGTGTCATCATCAGAAGACTTCGAAGTTACTTCCCAAAGTTTTTCGAGACTCTTTAACCGCTGCTTTTGCAGTTTACTAACACCGATAATCCCCGTGGATATCTGCACATCCTTGCCGTTGTATCATCATGGCCAGTCACTCATGTATATACGAGATACCCCGTAATACTCCTCGTTAAACCGGGAATCCTTTGAACCTACTGCCGGACAGCTTCTTTCGCACTACGGTTAGTTACTCACAGTACCGGGGATCCGATCCTCCCCAGTTGCTCCTGTGATTCCTATAGCATTTTGGAATATCGTCGGATCTTCCGAGAATCCTCTGCAGCTTACTGCTCTTGAAATTCTCGCTTGCTTACATTACGGTTAATTCCAGATGTTTAGCAATATTCGTTAACATTCCTTGTCAATACCATTTGCGTTCCTTGACTCAACCAGCTGCGAAAGCTTTCTATCATCCGCCGATTCCCAGAAATTCGTCCTTCCGGCTCAGTCACCATTTCGGACATGAGCTGGTTCTTGGTCAATCAAGTATTGATTGATTGTCCAACTAAGCATGTACAAATCACTCGTCCCTCTGCCCAGGTGAACTAATTACCACTCCTGGCTTTGGAAATCGTGATTCCACTGAATTTTATACATGGGTTGCTCAAGTGCTTCCTTGTTTCGATGTGCTTGCCTCCCGCCCTTTCTCGAAGGACTCTCATGTGGAACCAGTTGTTTAAACGTTACCCCGATAGCTTCCACGGATCTCTTGATTCCTTTTTGTGGACAATTATCCAACCGATTCTTTTCTATTCCAAGAACCTTATGAGTTCCTTCCCCGTTGCCATTACCTTTGACACTGAAGTTTTCCCTACTTCTTGTCATCCACTTATTCACCCTGCTGCATGGCACGGAAAGGCAGTGCAATCATTCTCCATACTGACTTGGGACTGACTACTGACCAGGACATGTCACGTAACCATGGATGGAGATCTCTGCAAGACGGAATACTAAAGTTGTCCATCTAGCTCTATTCAACCTACTCATCTTTTTGATCAGAATTTTTGCTTCTGATCTCTTGTTCTGAACCATAACTCCTTTGTACTTAAACGTCGGATTATTCTGGTGTTCCTGTAATCTGATGCCGTTACATTCTTTCTTCTTCTGGTTGAGTACCGCTACTCACCTCAGATCCTTTGTCGTCTACCTGAACTTTTGTTGGATTAATATCCGACAGTATCCTTCATATTCAAACGTTTTATGAGCTCTTCCCTTGGTATTTAGTACCTCCGGTAAATTGTATCATCTGCTTTCAAACTCGCATCCCTTGCATTGGTTGATGGTTGTATAGCTTCATAAAAATGTCCCAATGGGTTGAACCTATGCTTTCCCTAATTCGTGCGAACTCGAAGGTTATGCGAGTCATACTCTTCTGGTGCTTCACCAGATAAATTCTCAGCACCACAATTTCTTCGATAACGAGAAGTGAATGAAAGGTTATGCATTGAAGAAGTGGGAGTCGACCTTGAACCTTTGTGTTCATGCCCATGGACCCGATGTAGAACTTATCATGGAAGCTGCTCGTAAAATTAATTATTCCTTTGGTACAATTTCATCTTGTATCTATGAAATGGCCCTTTGCAATCGTGGTTCCGACCATATTTTCTCCTTGAATCCATTTCCTGGATAAGTTAAATACTTGACCTCTGCAGATCATTTCACCCGTCCAACCTCTACTCTGGATTACCTTCCGGTATTACCCCTAGTACTTGTTACTGGGAAGTTTAATACCACATCACATCATTCCTAGCCTGATCGGCTATATTTTTACCGTGCTAACCTTTAACTATGCTACCTGGTCCTTATGCCCGGAGCACAACTTCCGGCGATGAGATAAGCTTACGTCGATCTTCCTCATATTGTCATTTCACCTCGAACAGCAAGCTTGATTTCGAGCTTGTGTCGTATCCGTGGTTCCAATAAACTTTTCGCCTCAACATTCCTTACAGTTGTTGTCGTCACTGTTCAAGGGCATCTTCATAGAGCCTCCCGACAAAGGTGATACGATCATCACCCATATTTGACTTGTTCCAAGTTATCAATTAAATTCATGGTGAGAATTACCATCCTTGCTCTTCGATGATTGTGATATCATCGATGACATCCTTGACTTTCTGCCAACACAGACCTGGTTGTGTTTGGTTAATCCTTACGTTCCGGGATAATCTTGGAAGTGTTCCTTTGTATCTCTTGTCATCCTTCGATCCAACCCTTACTTGAAACCCCATGTTATCGCTACCTCGAAGCATGATAGTGGTATTCCGAATATAACCCAGAACATTGGAATCACATGTTAAAGTGTTTCTTAATCTACTATCCAGACACCGTTGAATGGATAACATCATGAACTCCCTTGCCCTTTAACTAAATGGTGATGAACTTGTCGTTCTACTATGTAAATCATGCTTCACTCTTCCTTGAGAAGGATATACTCCCAATCCTGGTGTGAAAACACATTTTCCTTTCCATTGTTCTGTTTAATCTGATAATCACAATTTCCTTTCCATTGTTTTGTTTAACCTTTCTTATGATCTATATGATGTAAGCATAAATAATTCTCTGCTTATGTAAACACCGTCGGTGCACAACCTTGTCAGTGAGACCCTGTTACTATTCCTGATGACATTCCGGTAACCACCGATGGACGAGAACTTTGCCTATTGGTCCGCCTCGTTCAACAAGCAGGAAAATGGTTCTCTTCGTCCCTCGCCCTTGGTACCGATGTTGTTACCGACATAACTAGCAGGCTACTCTCTGACATACCTTGTTGTCATGACCAGTAAGATGTCACCGTTCTCCTTACCTTTGATCGACCCTCATCACAGTTCCACAAGATCGAAACCTGACTCTCCTGTAACATCTTTGATTCTGAAGCATCCTTTGCCTTTGACTTTGAGTGTTATCCCGAGCTACCCCTCAAGAGAGGATCTACTCCCGATACCCTGAACCCATGTTCACACTTTGTTCAGGTATCGATTGAATGTCCATTCGAATGATACTTCTTACTGTACCTTCATACTTTGCTCTCGATATTTCCTAAGTTTCAACTCGAGAAAAACTTTTGCCGCATTCCCTAAATTGTCCACCAGCTAAACGGTCCTACAAGAATCAGTTCTTTCGAAGTTACTCCTTATTTCCCCACTTAAATCTCGGGACGAGATTTCTTGTAGTGGAGGAGACTTGTAACATCCCCAGGTTACCCCACTCTGATTAAGCTACTTAACCTGCCATGTCATCATGATCACTCTAACAAAATTGCATTAGAAAATATTTCAACTTAAAATTCAAATTACAATTAGGAGTCAAATAAATATTTCTTCTAACAATCAAACTAAAATGTTCATTAATTGGCAAATAATCCAGGAACATCTCTAAAACCATCATCAAAATAGTTGGAGTTAGATAAGTGACTCTAACAAGATGAAACAGCACCAAAATAGGATATTTAAATCCATTTAAAATCGTTACAACTTCTAACGGTTTTCAATTCTGTCCAAACCACTTTTTGGTGGGAGCTAATATTGCATTGTAATATTGGGGACAATTCCCATACTTTACAAAAATGCAAAAGTGGCATAATCATTTCCAAAAACAGAAAAGAAAAGCGAAAGAAATAAAAGAAAGGGAAAAAGGGGCCACCGCGCACTGCGCAAGTGCACAGTGCGGCCCAGCCCATCTCCACCGCGTTCCCCCTCTCTCTCCTCGCGCGTGTCGGCGCGGCCGTGGACGCGCCGGTGCGCACCGGCGAAACGCCGACACCGCGACACTACAGGGGCCGCCGAGGGGATAAGGGTGACGCCCTCGGCCCCGTCACCGCCCTCATCCACTTTCCCCCTCCCCTCGTGCTCTCTCTCGCCCGCACTCGAGCTCGCCCGAGCGCCACCACGGCTGTGCCGTCGCGCTCGCGTGGCCACCGTCGTCGCATCACTCCACCACCGTGCCTATCGTCTCCGCCGTCATCGTCCTCCTCGTCTACGTCCTCGAACGGGAGCCGGAGAGCCCTACCTCGTCGGGATCGAGCCGCCTTCTCTCTTCGGGCACCGACGATCCCCTCCGTCTCCGGCGGCGTCTTCAGCTACTAAACTATCGCCGGCCTTTCTTGAGCCGCTAGGTGAGCTCTGCCCCTTCCCCTGTTTCCTTCTCCGCGCGCTAGGACTCCTCCGGCGAGCTGCCGACGTTGCCGTGTTCTGACCACCGCCGCCGCAACCATTAGCGCGCTCTCGAGCCCCTTTGGCTTAAGCCAGTGGCTCAGTCGAGCTCTTGGAGGGCTGCTGCACCGGCTTAGCTAGTTTGCGCGCCCGCGCTCGCGCCGTAGCCGTATTCCCCACTGCGGCCAAACCGCATCGCCGCCGCGGCTCGACGCCGGCGATGATTCCGGCCAAGCCCGGCCTTGCCACCACCACCAGTCGACGCGACACTCGCCGCTCGTTCGAACGCAGCTTACGGCGCGCGAAAAGAACCACCGTAGACGAAATCCGAGCGCCGCCCGAGCCGCGCCGCCGCAGAGACGTGCGCGCCGGCGTTTAAACGCCGGCCTGACCACATGGGGCCGACATGGCCCCCTCTGAGAGGCTGACGGGTGGGCCCGGTGGGCCCCGTTGACTGGTTTGACCAGTCAACGCCGCTGACGTGGCGGCCCAGTGTCACTGACACGCGGGTCCCACCGCATTTAGATAACTAAAAGCGTTTAAAAAAATTAAAAGTTAATTAGTTATATAAATGACACACTGACAGATGGGGTCCACCCCCTAATTAACCCTGGTAATTAAATTAATTCACTGATTAAAGAAACAGAGGCTGACATGTGGGTCCCACTGGACCCACATGTCAGGTTTGACTCTGGTCAGCCGCCTGTTGACTGATGATGTCACAGTGACATCATGCTGACGTCATAATTCATTTTCTGTTAAATAAATAATTCCAGAAATTCAAATAATCTTTGAAAATTAATAACTTTTAAACCGTAGCTCAGATCGAAAAAGTTAAAACATGAAAGTTGCTCATAACAACGAGATGAGTCTGATCGTGCCAACTGTTTCTTTGTCGAAACCCCCTACGTAGGAGAACTCGTAACCCCGGACCCGTATCCGGTTGATGAATAGTGCACACACTTCGGTAATTAAATCCCAGAATAATCCTGGAAATAACTAAAATGACATATACGCATATTTAGGCACCCCTGCACTGCATCATAGCATATCGCGCACTGTGTGGCATATGTTTGCATTATGTTTACCTGTTTCCTCCCCCTCTTCTCTCTCAGTAGACCCCGACGCAGACGTAGCTCCCGAGGCAGACGCAGCTCCGGAGTACGACTACGTCCCCGACGACACCACTGAAGACCTTGCCCTTGCCCCAGAGCAAACAGGCAAGCACCCCCATTTTGAGCATGCCTATATCGCCTATTCTCTTCTCTCTTATGCTTGCATTAGAACTGCTACTGTTACTGTTATCCTATATCTGTTGCATAGCCTGTTTATTGTAACCTGCCTTGCTACCTTGCTGAATATCCTAGACTGCCTAGTATAGGCTGGGTAGAGACACGACAGAGACCCCCACTTGATCCCGACTGCCTTGCTGGATATCAGAAGACCCGACCATCGGGATTGAAGACAAGACCCTGGCACCGCACATCACTTCCCCCTTAGTTGCCGACACTGCTGGGTTACCGTCGAGTGCCGAGGGTGATACCTCGTCAGCACTTCTGATGTTAACCTTGTAGGTTTGTTACTCGGTCGTGGTAAGCGAGGGTGATTCCTCCTACACCATCCCCGATTACGACATCGTCGCGCAACACTTCAGGCGTGAACCTCGAGGGTGATTCCTCATCCGTTCACCTTGATGGTAACATCAGTGGGATTCCATAGAGGGTGATTTCTCAGGGTTCCCTTGGTGTCAGACACACAGTTACTGTTGTTGATTTGACTTGCACTGTTACATGTTACTAAAGACGGGTCGGCCCTGAGGGGTACCCGCGCGAGCTTTATGCGATGTGATGTGATCGGGTGTACCTGAAGGGTACCCGAAACTTGAACACGAGGCGTGGCCGGGCCTTCCTCGCCCTTGCCGCAAGTCCTCGAGACGGGGCGACGGGATCACATCGATCGTGAGTCTCTGCTCGTTTCCGCGCGATCCTAAACCACTAAACGGTTTGGATATTTGATCCGAGGGGCCTCTGGCCTGATAGCACTAACCATCACGTGGGCATAGTATGGGCGTTCTGCGTCGTATACATCAGCCGGAGCTTATTAGACGTCAGCGACTGAGCGGCGCGCGCCGAATTGGACTGGTTACGCAACTGCGCTTGTATTAAGGGGTTGCTAGGTCTGCTTTCGGCCGCGTTCGCAATGTGCAGGAGTTCCCGGGGCGAAGGCCCAAGACCCCTGGGCGCATAGGTTTAGTCCGGCGTGCTGACCTCTCTTTTAAGTATTCGGTCGGGTTGCGGCGTATCGTTTGGCCGAGGCCAGGCATGACCCAGTAAAGTGTGTCCGGCCGGAGTTAAGCGAGCGTGGTGGGTAACTTGGTGCACCCCTGCAGGGAAGAAACTTCTATCGATAGCCTGTCCTACGGTAACGGACACTCGGAGTTGTATCCCGATCGGTACAACTAGAACATGAGATGATAACTGGATAGTACGGCTCTGGGATTGCTTTCTCGTATTGAGTCGAGAAAGGATCTCAGGTCGAGGTTGATGATACTACTACTACTACTACTTTACATTGTGTTATTCTGCTCTCTTCTCATGCTGCAAGACTGTTGAAGATTGTTGAAGATGCTAGTCTTCGATAGGACTAGGCTTCCCCCCTCTATTCTGGCATTTCTGCAGCCCAGTCCACATATACAGCCATTCCTTTGACAATGTTGCATATGTAGTGTAGATCCTTGCTTGCTGAGTACTTCGAATGAGTACTCACGTTTGCTTTACTTTCTTTTTTCCCATATCCCACTTGATGCCACCAGACGACGGAGCCCCTGAGCCAGACGCCCCAGCTGACGACCAGTACTACTACCCGCCTGGCGAGTACTACTACTACTACGAGGAGCCGTCCGACGACCAGGAGTAGGATCGGAGGGTCCAGGGCAGGAGGCCTACGCCTTTCGATCGTAGCTTTTATTTTACCCCGCCTCTGTGAAGGCTTATCTCTCTCTGTAATATATCTGTACTCAGATATCTAATGCTTCCGCTGACACTTGTATGCCATCGAGCTATGTATTCGAGCCCTCGAGGCCCTGGCTTGTAATATAAAGCTTGTATGACTTTATTTATGTTTTAGAGTTGTGTTGTGATATCTTCAAGTGAGTCCTTAGGCTTGATCGTGCGCATTTACGTGTATGATTAGTGCACGATTAAGCCGGGGTCATCACAGAAGACTTAGAGTCCAACGAATATTTATGGAACTAAAAACTGATACGGATAAAATGTTTCATCCATAAAGCTCGACTTGTTGCAATAACAAGTTCAAGGAGTTGACTACGATGAGATTGTCTCACCGTAGCAATGCTTAAAGTCGGTTCGGGTTAAACTAGCAATTAATACATATTTCAATCATGAGATATGAAACATGGATACCAAAAGGATTTCCATGAGATGGAAATGAAACCAAGGACTTGCATGTGTTACAGTCCAAGGTATTTTGTCTATCCAGAGGATGCTAGTAAGGGTGCAAACTTCAGAGTTCCAGCGATGGACAGAAGAGAGCAAAATGGAGTTGGAACCTTCATGTTTTGATGAAATGGTCAAAGGGGTTTGACTTCATCAATGGGTAACGAAGATGCTTTTAATTCAAGAAAGTAAGTGGGAAGCATAATAATATTTCTAAAAACGTTGTGTGCTCGACACATTGTTAATTGGAAATAAATTTCTTGACACAAATTAGGACTTCATTTGAAAATAGTTTTTCGATGAAGTGCTTAGGCTAAATAGCCTCAATATTAGGCATGATGATCTATGGAGATAGATTTACCTAATGGGGCTAAGCAATGAATACATATTGACAAGGTGCTAAAACCTTTTAGCATTTAAAACGCCAAGGAGTGATTCTTGCCGAAGTCACATGCAAAGAGTTTTTGCAAGACTCGGTGTCCCAAAACACTGATGAGCAAAATACATGATGGAGATTCCACACACTTGTAGGGTAACGCAGCAGAAAACAAAAAATTTCTGACCTACGCACCAGCCCAGGACCACTATGAAGACTGCATACAAGTTTTCGATCATTTCGTTACCGACCCGTAGCGCAGCGGAAGTAGAGTAGATGACGATTGGCGGTGCAGATCCCCACAGCTAGGATTTACAACCTCCCAACCGCGAGGATGTATATTGTGACGACCCCGGCTTAATCGTGCACTAACCATACACGTAATTGCGCACGATCAAGCCTAAGGACTCACTTGAAGACATCACAACACAACTCTAAAACATAAATAAAGTCATACAAGCTTTATATTACAAGCCAGGGCCTCGAGGGCTCGAATACATAGCTCGATGGCATACAAGCGTCAGCGGAAGCATTAGATATCTGGGTACAGATATATTACAGAGAGAGAAATAGGCCTTCACAGAGGCGGGGTAAAATAAAAGCTACGATCGAAAGGCGTAGGCCTCCTGCCCTGGACCCTCTGATCCTACTCCTGGTCGTCAAACGGCTCCTCGTAGTAGTAGTACTCGCCAAGCGGGTAGTAGTACTGGTCGTCGGCTGGGGCATCTGGCTCAGGGGCTCCGTCGTCTGGTGGCATCAAATGGAAAATGGGGGAAAAAGAAAGTAAAGCAAACGTGAGTACTCATCCGAAGTACTCAGCAAGCAAGGATCTACACTACATATGCAACATTGTCAAAGGAATGGCTGTATATGTGGACTGGGCTGCTGAAATGCCAGAATAGAAGGGGAAAGCCTAGTCCTATCGAAGACTAGCACCTTCAACAATCTTCGATAGTCTTGCAGCAATAGAAGAGAACAGATGAACATAATGTAAAGTAGTAGTAGTAGTATCATCAACCTCGACCTGAGATCCTTTCTCGACTCCCTGCGAGAAAGCAATCCCAGAGCCGTACTATCCAGTTATCATCTCATGTTCTAGTTGTACCAATCGGGATACAACTCCGAGTGTCCGTTACCGTAGGACAGGCTATCGATAGAAGTTTCTTCTCTGCAGGGGTGCACCAACTTACCCACCACGCTCGCTTAACTCCGGCCGGACACACTTTTCTGGGTCATGCCCGGCCTCGGCTAAGCAACACGCCGCAACCCGACCAAATACTTAACAGAGAGGTCAGCACGCCGGACTAACCTATGCCCCCAGGGGTCTTGGGCCATCGCCCCGGGAACTCCTGCACGTTACGTGCACCGCCGGTGAGCAGACCTAGCAACCCCTTATACAAGCGCGGTTGCGTTCCCAGTCCAACCCAGCGTGTGCCGCATCAGTCGCTGACGTCCATTAAGCTTCGGCTGAAGTATACGACACAGAACGCCCATACTATGCCCACGTGATGGTTAGTGCTATCGGGCCAGAGGCCCCTCGGATCAAATATCCAAACCGTAGTGGATTAGGAGCGCGCGGAAACGAGCAGAGACTCACGATCGATGTGACCCCGTCGCCCCGTCTCGAGGACTTGCGGCAAGGGCTAAGAATGCCCGGCCACGCCTCGTAGTTATCTCGCGGGCACCATCCAGGTCAACCCGACTCCACATCACTTCGCAATAAGCTCGCGTGGGTACCCCTCAGGGCCGACCCGTCTTTAGTATCGTGGTTCATAGTCAAATCATAATATCCAAGGTAACTGTGTGTCTGACACCGAAGGGAACCCTGAGGAATCACCCTCGATGGAATTCCCGCTCGATGTTATCATCAAGGTGAACGAAGGAGGAATCACCCTCGAGGTCCACACTTGAGAGATTGCATGACGATGTCGTTATCGGGGGTGGTGTAGGAGGAACCACCCTCGCTTACCACGACCGAGTAACTAACCTACAAGGTTAACATCAGAAGTGCTGATGAGGTATCACCCTCGGCACTCGACGGTAACCCAGCAGTGTCGGCAACTAAGGGGGAAGTGATGTGCGGTGCCAGGGTCTAGTCTTCAATCCCGTTGATCGGGTCTTCTGATATCCAGCGGGGCAGTAGGGATCAAGTGGGGGTCTCTGTCGTGTCTCTACCCAGCCTATACTAATCAGTCTAGGATAACCAGTAAGGTAGCAAGGCAGGGTACAAAAATCAGGCTATGCAGCAGATATAGGAAACAGTAGCAGCAGTTCTAATGCAAGCATAAGAGAGAAGAGAATAGGCGATATAGGCATGCTCAAAATGGGGGTGCTTGCCTGTTTGCTCTGGGGCAAGGGCAAGGTCGCATGTGGTGTCGTCGGGGACGTAGTCGTACTCCTGAGCTGCGTCTGCCTCGGGAGCTACGTCAACGTCGGGGTCTACCGGGAAGAAAGGGGGAGAAGAAACAATATAAATACATGGCAACATATGCATGACAATACGATATGCGATGCTAGAGGTGGCCTAACGTAGTGCTACACGTCAACGGTGAAGAAGGAGAACATCCGAGAATGTTTTCCCGAAGTCTGACCTTTCCGGACAGATGAAACGGAGGAGGACGGATGCAGGTTCACTATGCTAGGGACACGTGACAGACGAACGGTCTACATATTCAAATGCGTCTCGTCGTTCTGAGCAACTTTCATGTTCTAACTTTTTCAATCCGAGCTACGGTTTAAAAGTTATTAATTTTCGAAGTTTAAATGATTTCCTTGGAATTAATTTTATTAACAGAAATGATATATGGCGTCAGCATTACGCAGAGGTGACGTCTGCAGTCAACAGCGGCTGACCAGAGTCAAATCTGACATGTGGGTCCAGTGGGACCCACATGTCAGTCTCTGTTAAGACTAACAGTGAATTAATCTAACTATCAGGGTTAATTAGGGGGTGGGCCCCACATGTCAGTGAGTCATTGGTCTAACTAATTTGTTTTTATTTATTTAATTATTTATTAGATTAATTAGTAGAGAGGGTCCCACATGTCATAGCTAAAGATTAACCTAAACACTAATTAATATAACTAAACATTAATTAACCTATTTAGTAATAACTAATTAGAATTAGGGCCGGCCGTACTGGACAGAGTCCAGCCGGCCGCTCACACACACACTCAGCACACACTCACGCACACACGGCCGCTCGGCCAGCAGCACACAGCAGCTAAGCAGTGGGCAGCAGCTTGAGCAGCAGCAGTACGCAGCACAACAGCGGCGAGCAGCGCCAGCAGTGGGCACGGGCGCTCGCGCGGGGCGCGGCCAATGCGCGGGCTGGGCGCGGGGAGCGGCGGACGGGCGCGGGCTGGTGCGTGGCAGCGCATGCAGGAGGCTCGCGGGGCGCGGACGGTGCGTGGTGAGTGCGAGCTCCCAGCGAACTCCGGTGCGGCCACGGGATGACGAGGGCGGCGACTACGGCGGTGGTTCGAGGGGGAAACAAAGGGAATCGAAGGAGGGCCTCACAGCGGTTCTCGATGACGAGCTCAGGAGGTCGGGGAGGCACCGGTGGTGGAGATCGACGGCGATGACCGCGGCGGCCGTGGCGCGGAAAGCGGCTCGATGCGGAGCGTACGGGGCGTCCCGGCTCGGGTTCTTCGGTGGAGACGAAGGAGACGTCGACGGGGAGGCTTCTGGACTTCGTCTCACAGCGCGGGGAGGCCGGTGGCCGCGATGACGACAACGGCCATGGCGAGTGCGAGTTCGGGCGCCGCCAAGAATGACAGGGAGAGGGGAACGAGGGGGATATGGAGGGGCTAGGGTTGTCAACAACGTCGGGGAGCGTCTTATCCCCTCCTGGGAGCACTGTAGCGACGCGCGTCGGCCATCCGGCAGTCACGGCGAGCGCGGATGCGCGACACGCACGCGCACTGCCCCTGTACAGAGGATGAAGGAGGTGGGCTGGCTACTGTAGCAATGCGCTTCTTAGTGCACAGCGTTGTCTCGGCCTTTTTCATTTCTTTTTTTTTCCTTTCTATTTTCTATATCTGTTTTGTACTAAGTTAGGCCACCAAATGAATTTTGTTTTGTATGAAATTTGGCACATAATTCTAGCACAATATCTAGGAATGGCGCAAAAAGTTTAGGATTTAACTGAATTCACTTGAATTTTATTTAAATGGAAAAGAGTTAATTGGGGTTGTTTAGGTACTGTTTTAAATAGGTTAGGGACAATTTTGTAATTCAAATAATGCTAGTTTCTATTTGACAATTACTTAGCGATTATTTGCAAAATTATGAACACTTTTGTTTGCATGTTTGAAGAAATAATAAATTGACTAGCATTTTTTTAAAATTTGAAATTGAGTTGAATTATTTCCTAAATGAAATTTAATGATGATGATCATGATGACAAGGCATGATGTCTAGGTTAATGATAGAGCTAAGATCTGGGGGTGTTACAAATCTCCTCCACTACAAGAAATCTCGTCCCGAGATTTAAGTGGGGAAGTAAAGGATAACTTCGGGAGAACTGACCTTTATATGGTTGATTATCTGGTGGACAATTCAGGGAATGTGGCAGAAGTATCTCTCGAATGGAAACTTAAGAAAACTTTGAGAGCAAAGTATGAAGGTACAATAAGAAGTTTCAAGCGAATGGACAAACGATCGATACCTGAACAGAGTGTGAGAAGGGGGTTCAAACCATCGGAAATAGATCATCTCTCGGAGGGTGGCTCGCGTTAACACACAAAGCCAAGGACATAGGATACTTCGGAATCAACGTTGTACAGGAGAGTCAGGTTCCGATACTATGGAACTGTGGGGGGGGGGTGTGGATCAAAAGTAGGGAGAACGGTGACATCTTACCGGTCACGACAACAAGGTATGTCAGAGGACAGTCTGTCAGTTATGTTGGTAACAACGTCGGCACCAAGGGCGAGGGACGAAGAGAACCATTTCCTGCTCGTTAAAACGAGGCGGACCAATAGGCAAAGTTCTCATCCATCGGGGGTTACCGGATTGTCATCAACAATGGTAACAGGGTCTCACTGGCAGATTTGTAGACCGAGACGTTTCCATAAGCAGAGAGTTAATACTGCTTAGGTCATATAGATCACAAGAAAGGTTAAACAAACCAATGGAAAGGAGAATGTGTTTACACACAAGAATTGCGAGTATTAGGTGTATATCCTTCCCAAGAAAAAGTAGAGCATGATATACCTGTCAGACAACGAGTACATTACTATTTAGTTAAAGGGGCGAGGGAAAAATCAAGATGTTACCCGTACAACGGTGTGCGGATAACAGATCAAGAAACAGGTAGCATTGCGCTTCCACATGTTCTCAATGATATTCGGAATACCACAGTCATGCTTCGAGGCATCAATGATATGGTGTTAGGTAAAGATTGGGTTCGAAGGTCTCAAGAAGTACCGAGAAACATTTACAAGGGTATCTCGGGACGTAAGGAATAACCATATACGACCAGGTTTGTGTTGGTCAAAAATCAAGGATGTCATCAATGATAACACAAATCATCGAAGAGCAAGGATGATAATTCTCACCATGAATTTAATTGATAACTTGGAACAAGTCAAATATGGGTGATGATCATAACACATTTGTCGGGAGGCTCTATGATGATGTCATCGAGCAGTGACGACATCAACTGAAAGGAATGATGAAGCGAAAAGTTATTGGAACCACGGATATGACACAAGCTCGAAGTCAAGCTTGTTGCTCGAGGTGAAATGATAAGATGAGGAGGATCGACGTAAGCTTCGCTCATCGTCGGAAGTTGTTCTCCGGGAAGAAGAACCAGGTAGCATAGTTTAAAATCTAGCACGGTATAGATATAGCCGATCAGGCTAGGAATGATGTGATGGGGTATTAAACTTCCCAGTAACAAGTCCTATGGGTAATACCGGAAGGTAAATCAGGGTAGCGGTTGGACGGGTGAAATGATCTGCAGAGGACAAGTATTTAACTTATCCAGGAAATGGAATCAAGGAGAAAATATGGTCGGAACCACGATTGCAAAGGATCAATTCATTGATACAAGATGAACTTGTATCAAGGGGGAATTATTTTACGAGCAGCTTCCATGATAAGTTCTACATCGGATCCATGGGCATGAACACAAAGGTTCAAGGTCGACTCCCACTTATTCAATGCATAACCTTTCATTTACTTCTCGGTTTTGAAGAAATTGTAGTGCTGAAGATTTATCTGGTGAAGCACCAGAAGAGTATGACTCATAAAAGTTTCTGCGTTCTCGCAGATGGCAGAAGCATAGATACAACCCATCGGGACATTTTACGAATCCGTACAATCATTAATCCAAAGCAAGGGATGTGAGCTCGAAAGCAGAGTATCGAAGTCAAAACAGATGATACAATTTACCGAAGGCATCATGTATCAGAGGGGGAACTGTCAAGGTTATGGAAGAGGGAGGACACTATCAAATAATAACCCACCAAAGGAACTGGCAGGCCGCAAAGGATGTGATTGTGAGTACTGGCACTCAACCAGAAGAAGGAAACAGGTAACGGGAACAGATTATAGAAACATCGGAACAATCCGACGTTTAAGTACAAAGGAGTTATGGTTCAGAAATGAAGGATCAGAAGCAAAAGCTCTGATCAAAAGATGAGTAGGTTGAATAGAACTAGATTGACAACTTTAGCGTTCCGTCTTGCAGAGATCTCCACCCATGGTTACGGGACATGTCCTGGTCAATAGTCAGTCCCAAGTCAATATGGAGAAGGAATGTACTACCTCTCCGTGTCATGCAAGCAGGGCGGATATACAAATGGCAAGAAGTAGAGAATACTTCAGTGCCAAAGGCAATGTCATCGGGGAAGGAACCGATAAGGTTCTTAGTATAGAAAGAAATCGGTCGGATAACTGTCCACAAAAGGAATCAAGTAATCCGTAAGAACTAACGGCGTAAGGGTTTAACAACTGGTTCCTCCTGAGAGTCCTCCGAGAAAGGACGGGAGGCAAGCACATCGAATTAAGGAAGGACTTGAACAACCCAAGTATAAAATTCAGAGGGTTCGCGATTTCCAAAGCCAGGAGTGACAATTAGTTAACCCGGGCAGAGGGACGAGTGATGTGTACAAGTTTAGTTAGACAATCAACCAATACTTGATTGGCCGAAAACCAGCTCATGTCCGAAACGGTGACCGAGCCGGAAGGATGATTTAGTAGGGAAGAGCTGATGATTGCGAGTATTCGCACACATGTTGAATCAATAGGATCGAAATGATAATGACAAGGGATATCAACAACAATTACTTGACATATGGAGCTAACCATAATATAAGCTAGCAAGAATTTCAGGAGTAGTAGGATGCATGGGATTCTCGGAAGATCAGATGATATTTCAAAGTTTTTTTTAGGAATCACAGGAACAACTGGGGATGATCGGATCCCCGGTACTGTGAGTAATTAACCGCAGTGTGAAAGAAGCTGCACAGCAGTAGGTTCAAAGGATTCCCGGTTTAACGAGGAGTATTACGGGGTACCTCGCACATAAGTGAGTGACTAGGTAGGAGGATACTAACGACAAGAATGGTTAGTTATCCTCGGGGTTTTGTCGGTGGTCCGGAACTGCAAAGCAGTGGCACAGGGTCTCGGTTAGCGTCGAGGAGTATCTTCGGAGTCTTCTGATGAAGTAGTCGACCATCGGTGGTGAAGGGGCTCTCCGGGAGGAAGTGGTTACGAGATCCTAATGCCAGAGTTAGTAAAATTATTTAACCCGAATAGAAGAGAGATCAGAGTCCCAGAGCATAGACCGAGGAGTAAAAGATCCTAATACCACCCAATTGGCGACGTGGGGCCATAAGCCACACAGCCAAGTTAGTAAAACAGTTTTGGACCACTAAACTCAACTTCGGCCAAGGAGTTGGAAAGGGGGATACCTAGGGGTAGTCGGCTCTGATACCAACCTGTGACGACCCCGGCTTAATCGTGCACTAACCATACACGCAATTGCGCACGATCAAGCCTAAGGACTCACTTGAAGACATCACAACACAACTCTAAAACATAAATAAAGTCATACAAGCTTTATATTACAAGCCAGGGCCTCGAGGACTCGAATACATAGCTCGATGGCATACAAGCGTCAGCGGAAGTATTAGATATCTGGGTACAGATATATTACAGAGAGAGAAATAGGCCTTCACAGAGGCGGGGTAAAATAAAAGCTACGATCGAAAGGCGTAGGCCTCCTGCCCTGGACCCTCCGATCCTACTCCTGGTCGTCAAACGGCTCCTCGTAGTAGTAGTACTCGCCAAGCGGGTAGTAGTACTGGTCGTCGGCTGGGGCATCTGGCTCAGGGGCTCCGTCGTCTGGTGGCATCAAATGGAAAATGGGGGAAAAAGAAAGTAAAGCAAATGTGAGTACTCATCCGAAGTACTCAGCAAGCAAGGATCTACACTACATGTGCAACATTGTAAAAGGAATGGCTGTATATGTGGATTGGGCTGCAGAAATGCCAGAATAGAAGGGGAAAGCCTAGTTCTATCGAAGACTAGCATCTTCAACAATCTTCGACAGTCTTGCAGCAATAGAAGAGAACAGATGAACATAATGTAAAGTAGTAGTAGTAGTATCATCAACCTCGACCTGAGATCCTTTCTCGACTCCCTGCGAGAAAGCAATCCCAGAGCCGTACTATCCAGTTCTCATCACATGTTCTAGTTGTACCGATCGGGATACAACTCCGAGTGTCCGTTACCGTAGGACAGGCTATCGATAGAAGTTTCTTCCCTGCAGGGGTGCACCAACTTACCCACCACGCTCGCTTAACTCCGGCCGGACACACTTTTCTGGGTCATGCCCGGCCTCGGCTAAGCAACACGCCGCAACCCGACCAAATACTTAACAGAGAGGTCAGCACGCCGGACTAACCTATGCTCCCAGGGGTCTTGGGCCATCGCCCCGGGAACTACTGCACGTTACGTGCACCGCCGGTGAGCAGACCTAGCAACCCCTTATACAAGCGCGGTTGCGTTCCCAGTCCAACCCAGCGTGTGCCGCATCAGTCGCTGACGTCCATTATGCTTCGGCTAAAGTATACGACGCAGAACGCCCATACTATGCCCACGTGATGGTTAGTTCTATCGGGCCAGAGGCCCCTCGGATCAAATATCCAATCCGTAGTGGATTAGGAGCGCGCGGAAACGAGCAGAGACTCACGATCGATGTGACCCCGTCGCCCCATCTCGAGGACTTGCGGCAAGGGCTAAGAATGCCCGGCCACGCCTCGTAGTTATCTTGCGGGCACCATCCAGGTCAACCCGACTCCACATCACTTCGCAATAAGCTCGCGCGGGTACCCCTCAGGGCCGACCCGTCTTTAGTATCGTGGTTCATAGTCAAATCATAATATCCAAGGTAACTGTGTGTCTGACACCGAAGGGAACCCTGAGGAATCACCCTCGATGGAATTCCCGCTCGATGTTATCATCAAGGTGAACGAAGGAGGAATCACCCTCGAGGTCCACACTTGAGAGATTGCACGACGATGTCGTTATCGGGGGTGGTGTAGGAGGAATCACCCTCGCTTACCATGACCGAGTAACTAACCTACAAGGTTAACATCAGAAGTGCTGACGAGGTATCACCCTCGGCACTCGACGGTAACCCAGCAGTGTCGGCAACTAAGGGGGAAGTGATGTGCGGTGCCAGGGTCTAGTCTTCAATCCCGTTGATCGGGTCTTCTGATATCCAGCGGGGCAGTAGGGATCAAGTGGGGGTCTCTGTCGTGTCTCTACCCAGCCTATACTAATCAGTCTAGGATAACCAGTAAGGTAGCAAGGCAGGGTACAAAAATCAGGCTATGCAGCAGATATAGGAAACAGTAGCAGCAGTTCTAATGCAAGCATAAGAGAGAAGAGAATAGGCGATATAGGCATGCTCAAAATGGGGGTGCTTGCCTGTTTGCTCTGGGGCAAGGGCAAGGTCGCCTGTGGTGTCGTCGGGGACGTAGTCGTACTCCTGAGCTGCGTCTGCCTCGGGAGCTACGTCAACGTCGGGGTCTACCGGAAAGAAAGGGGGAGAAGAAATAATATAAATACATGGCAACATATGCATGACAATACGATATGCGATGCTAGAGGTGGCCTAACGTAGTGCTACACGGCAACGGTGAAGGAGGAGAACATCCGGGAATGTTTTCCCGAAGTCTGACCTTTCTGAACAGATGAAACGGAGGAGGACGGATGCAGGTTCACTATGTTAGGGACGCGTGACAGACAAACGGTCTGCGTATTCGGATGCGTCTCGTCGTTCTGAGCAACTTTCATGTTCTAACTTTTTCAATCCGAGCTACGGTTTAAAAGTTATTAATTTTCGAAGTTTAAATGATTTCCTTGGAATTAATTTTATTAACAGAAATGATATATGGCGTCAGCATTACGCAGAGGTGACGTCAGCAGTCAACAGCGGCTGACCAGAGTCAAATCTGACATGTGGGTCCAGTGGGACCCACATGTCAGTCTCTGTTAAGACTAACAGTGAATTAATCTAACTATCAGGGTTAATTAGGGGGTGGGCCCCACATGTCAGTGAGTCATTGGTCTAACTAATTTGTTTTTATTTATTTAATCATTTATTAGATTAATTAGTAGAGGGGGTCCCACATGTCATAGGCTAAAGATTAACCTAAACACTAATTAATATAACTAAACATTAATTAACCTAGTTAGTAATAACTAATTAGAATTAGGGCCGGCCGTACTGGACAGAGTCCAGCCGGCCGCTCACACACACACTCACGCATACACACTCAGCACACACTCACGCACACACGGCCGCTCGGCCAGCAGCACTCAGCAGCTAAGCAGTGGGCAGCAGCTTGAGCAGCAGCAGTATGCAGCGCAGCAGCAGTACGCAGCGCAGCAGCGGCGAGCAGCGCACGCAGGAGGCTCGCGGGGCGCGGACGGCGCGTGGTGAGCGCGAGCTCCCAGCGAACTCCGGTGCGGCCACGGGATGACGAGGGCGGCGACTACGGCGGTGGTTCGAGGGGAAAACAAGGGGAATCGAAGGAGGGCCTCACAGCGGTTCTCGATGACGAGCTCAGGAGGTCGGGGAGGCACCGGTGGTGGAGATCGACGGCGATGACCGCGGTGGCCGTGGCGCGGAAAGCGGCTCGATGCGGAGCGTACGGGGCGTCCCGGCTCGGGTTCTTTGGTGGAGACGAAGGAGACGTCGACGGGGAGGCTTCTGGACTTCGTCTCACGGCGCGGGGAGGCCGGTGGCCGCGATGACGACAACGGCCATGGCGAGTGCGAGTTCGGGCGCCGCCAAGAATGACAGGGAGAGGAGAACGAGGGGGATATGGAGGGGCTAGGGTTGTCAACAACGTCGGGGAGCGTCTTATCCCCTCCTGGGAGCACTGTAGCGACGCGCGTCGGCCATCCGGCAGTCACGGCGAGCGCGGATGCGCGACACGCACGCGCACTGCCCCTGTACAGAGGAGGAAGGAGGTGGGCTGGCTACTGTAGCAATGCGCTTCTTAGTGCACAGCGTTGTCTCGGCCTTTTTCATTTCTTTTTTTTTCTTTCTATTTTCTATATCTGTTTTGTACTAAGTTAGGCCACCAAATGAATTTTGTTTTGTATGAAATTTGGCACATAATTCTAGCACAATATCTAGGAATGGCTCAAAAAGTTTAGGATTTAACTGAATTCACTTGAATTTTGTTTAAAGGGAAAAGAGTTAATTGGGGTTGTTTAGGTACTGTTTTAAATAGGTTAGGGACAATTTTGTAATTCAAATAATGCTAGTTTCTATTTGACAATTACTTAGCGATTATTTGCAAAATTATGAACACTTTTGTTTGCATGTTTGAAGAAATAATAAATTGACTAGCATTTTTTTAAAATTTGAAATTGAGTTGAATTATTTCCTAAATGAAATTTAATGATGATGATCATGATGACAAGGCATGATGTCTAGGTTAATGATAGAGCTAAGATCTGGGGGTGATACATATACCCTCATCCGCCCTTCGGACAGCCCTCCGGGAGGCGGTCGGACAGTCCCCCGGACGGTGTCGCGGACAGCCCTTCGGGAGGACCTTTGAAACTCGAACGGTCACTCGGACAACCCTCCGGGAGGACTCACAGAACTCGGACCGTCACTTGGACAGCCCTTCAGGCACAAGGATCGAAACTACGACCTCTCTACGGGGTTGCACACATACGATGTCATCTATCCGGCAGGGCTTCGCCGTCCAGAACTAGTTCCTGCCGGAACCCAGACAGCCTTTCGACACTACGAAACTCTTTTCGTGGGAGGGAGAGAAGAAGCCAGATAACATCAGATGGCATGTGTATGAGGGAGAAAGGAGTGAGTGTGGAGGGCTACCCCTTCACCTCTATTTATAGGCCAAGGCAAGGGGTGGGGTGGCACCAGGAAATACCATAATGCCCTTGAGGAAAAACCTCCTTGAGGGGCATAAGTGGAAAGCAAATGGTGCACCAAGGGAACACCATTTGGGCTGCCCACATATGTGTCCCCCCCATGGGGGGCCCCCCCAACAAGCCACCAACATGTCTCCATGAAACATGCATGCTCCCTAGACAAAAAGCCACCAAACAAGCATCCCCCGATTCGTGGGATCTTGTCCCCTCGTACTGGGACAAGATGTTTTCCGCGAACGTTTTTCTGAAAAATTCCAGAAGGTCCCAGAACATTTCCGGCACCCTCTAAAATTATTCTGGGCATGTTCCGAAACATTTCCGGTAATGTGGTTTTTATCAGCGAAAAGCATTAACAGCGCTTATGGCAGCTCCGGAACATTTCCGGTTTTTTTCGCCGAAAATTCCCAGTAGTTCCCAAAGCAATTGTGGCACCCTCTGAGAATTTCCAGGCGGTGCCGAAACCCTTTTTGACCTAATAGTATATTCCAAAACAACTTTTCGGTTTTACCGAAACTCTTTCGGTGTTCTCTCTCCGGAACTCTTCCGTTTTCTCCGAAACATTTTCGGTGACTTTCTCTCAGACTCCCTGTCTAGTATTCAGCAGATAGATGACCCTTAAGCGTGTGACCCTATAGGTTCGGTGAAGTATAGACATGACACGGAACCCCTTCCGATCAATGATCAACATCGGAGCCGTGGACACCCATATTGACCCCTATACCCACACGAATGAATATTCGAGTGAACCTCCAGTTGCAGTGTGCTATTCCTTTTACTTCACGATATGTTACACAAACCCGACGTGAGATTTATCGGCATCCCCGTGGATCAACACATGTCCACTATGCCAGTTACCTCGTTGCCGGTTTTGTTCTCTTTTCTCGTTCCCGTGTTCCGGCATCCCTGTGATCAAATCACAAAGTGTCTGGCCAGACGATGATGGATACCGTAACACCGAGAGGGCCCAGAGATATCTCTCCATCGTCGGAGGAGCAAATCCCAATCTTGAGCTATCAAGTTACTTGACATACTTTTCCATGAACCCGTAAGCCGCCGTAATAGCCACCCATTTACGGATGACGTTTAACAAACCCCAAAGTTCATGAAGCAAGCATGAAGAAACTTGATACTCTCATGGTATAAGGAATTATGCAAACATTAACTTCCTGTGTTATTAGCCATTAACTTATGGTGAATGTATCTCATAGCATAACATCAATCGGGTCGATTCAACACAAGTGTTCTACCAACAATTGTGCCCTCAAAATTGCCGGCATAGTCATGCCCATGATCAGGAAAACAGGATCATCATGCAATACTTGAGCCAGTCATAGAGGCTTGACTAGGAATACAATTTACCGTTTATTATCCCTGTAGGAGATATGCCCTAGAGGCAATAATAAATGTTATTGATTATCTCCCTGTTCATAATTAGGTTTATGTTCCATGCTATAACTGCAATGATTCTCGAGTCTGCAAATAAAACGAGGCTCGGAGGAAGACTCATATGCACGTGTGGGATAATAAACGGTAAAATGTATTCCTAGTCTGGCCTCTAAGACTAGCTCAAGTGTTGCATGATGGTTCTGTTTTCCTGATCATGGGCATGTCTATGCCAGCAACTTTGAGGGCACAGTGTTAGAAGAACATTTGTGTTGAATCGACCCGATTGATGTTATGCTATGAGATTCTTTCGTCACAAGTTAATGGTTAATAACACAGAGATGGTTAATGTTTGCATGATTCCTTAGACCATGAGAGTATCGAGTTTCTTCATGCTTGCTTCATGAACTTTGGGGTTTGTTAAACGTCATCCGTAAATGGGTGGCTATTACGGCGGCTTACGGGTTCATGGAAAAGTATGTCAAGTAACTTGATAGCTCAAGATTGGGATTTGCTCCTCCGACGATGGAGAGATATCTCTGGGCCCTCTCGGTGTTACGGTATCCATCATCGTCTGGCCAGACACTTTGTGATTTGATCACGGGGATGCCGGAACACGGAACGAGAAAAGAGAACAATACCGGTAACGAGGTAACTAGCATAGTGGACAAGTTGTTGATCCACGGGAATGCCAACATGTCTCACCTCAGGTATTTGTAACATATCACGAAGCAACAGGAATAGCACACGGCAACTGGAGGTTCACTCGAATATTCATTCGTGTGGGTATAGGGGTCAATATGGGTGTCCACGGCTCCGATGTTGATCATTGATCGGAAGGGGTTCCGTGTCATGTCTATACTTCACCGAACCTATAGGGTCACACGCTTAAGGGTCATCTATCTGCTGAATACTAGACAGGGAGTCTGAGAGAAAATCACCGAAAAAGTTTCGGACACCGAAAAGTTTCGGACAGCGGAAAAGTTCCGCAGAGAGAGGTCACCGGATGAGTTCCGGTGAAACTGAAAAGTTGTTTCAGGGGATACCATTAAGTCAAAATGGTTTCGGCACATGCCTGATAATTCTTGAAGGATACCAGAATCATTCTGGAAACTTCTGGGAATTTTCTGGAAGAAAAACCGGAAATGTTCCGGGGCTGCCGGAACCGCTTCAGATGCTTTTCGCAGATGAAATCACTACACTGGAATTGTTCCAGAACGCATTGAAAATTATTTTAGTGGGTACTGGAAATGTTCTAAGCCCACATAAATATTTTCAGTTCGAACGGACGCTGAAAAATGTCGTCGTGAATAGTGAAAGTGCTTTTTGGGAATTTTAGGGAAAGCACCTTTTGGGAATTTCCCAAAAGGCTTCTAGAATGCCTTAGGCACTAAGGAAGCCCCCTTGGGGGGTCCCCCAAGGGTGTGGCCGGCCAAGCATGGTGGAGCTCCTTGGAGCTCCACATGGCACCCCTTTTATCTTTATTCTTTTGTGGAAAGGCATAAAGTGGGGGCACTTTGGGTTTTTTTTGTATGACATCTTTACCCCTTGGCTATCCTATAAATAGAGGTGGAGGGGCAGCCCTCCACACTCATCCCTTCTCACATACATGCCATTGCAATGATCTGGCTTCTCTCTCCCTCCCACGAAAAGAGTTTCGTAGAGCCGAAAGGCTGTCTGGGTTCCGGTGGGAACTAGTTCTGGACGGTGAAGCCCTGCCGGATAGATGACACCGTATGTGTGCAACTCTGTAGAGAGGTCGTAGTTTCGATCTTAGTGCCCGAGGGGCTGTTCGTGAGTGCCTCCCGAAGGGCTGTCCAAGTGACGGTCCAAGTTCTGTGAGTCCTCCCGAAGGGCTGTCCGAGTGACCGTTCGAGTTTCGAAGGTCCTCCCGAAGGGCTGTCCGCGACACCGTCCGGGGGACTGTTCGACCGCCTCCCGGAGGGCTGTCCGAAGGGAAGACGAGGGTATACATCCTCGCGGTTGGGAGGTTGTAAATCCTAGCTGCGGGGATCTGCACCGCCGATCGTCATCGACTCTACTTCCGCTGCGCTACGAGTCGGTAACGAAAATGATCAAACCTTGTATGCAGTCTCCATAGTGGTCCTGGGCTGGTGCGTAGGTCGGAAATTTTTTGTTTTCTGCTGCGTTACCCTGCAGTGGCATCAAGAGCCGTGCTATGCGTAGATGCAGGTTGCGATCTAGAATACATAGTGATGTATGGGTGTTGCACAATATAATTAGGTAGTAGATGAGTTCTATTACTGAAAATTATTTGTGCGGGTAGCAGATGAAATCTGTTACCCGAGGTTCTTGTTGCTTCCCTGGAATTTGCATATTTCTGATCTTGATAACAGCATGGTGGAGTTTCAATGTTCTGGCAATCCGCGATCCTGATTGATCAACGAAGTGCTAACAGTTCATTGAATTCCACCGTAGTTAAAAAGAAAGATGAAATTTCGCAGACGAAAGGGCAATGCAGATATGATCTGCATGGGGGTCATGCGTATGACGAAGTTTAGTATGGGGCTTGAGATTTTATTATCTCGGTTTTCATACCCCTGGAAAGTTAATCTAGCGACTTGAATTATCATACTTGATGATGGACGTTGGTAGCTTCGGTTTGTTTCGAAACCTTAGAAGCCACGTAAAACAAGTTTTTGCATGAACCGATTAGAGGCGTCTAACTTGGTTTTGCAGGAGGGTTTGCATGTGCATATGATGTGGTATAGCAGTGCTCATAATAATTTTATTATGTATGAGATGTCTATATGATGTAAAATTAACATGACCTACGTGTCATGATTCGGCATGATGGCTGGAGCCATATGATTGCACTTTAATGACCTGCGTGTCAACCTTAAGTATTGCATTTATTTTATCTGCTATGGAGATAGCAATAATATCTGGTGCATCGACAAGGTGGTGGAAATCTTCGCGAAGGTGAACACCGACGTGAATGCCGAAGACGAAGAAATACAAGACTTCTCCGTCAGAAAGGGCTATACCATATCATGCTAATTATGAATTGCCTGAGATGTTTATCCCTTATGATGCACCCTTCTTGATTGCGCGGTAGTCGCTTTTATTAGGGTGATCTCTCACAAAAATATCAAGTAGTTAGTGTTCTCCCAAGTGTAGCACCGTCACGGCACCTAACTTTTCGGGGTATCACATGCTACCATGGGTACGAACGATTAGGGATGTGTGAGGCGGGTGAGTTGAGACCTCGCAGCGAGATCACTTGGTTGTCTTGAAGTTCAGGCATGAAAGTCATGAGCTCGGAACACACGCATCGAAAGATGAACAAGAGTCACATAGAGATGTGATTGGCAAGTTTGCCTACCGATTGAGATTTTCGTCATCAGTGATGCTACCATCAATGGCGTTGAATTGAAATGCGGATCTTGAATCACTCACAATCAATTATGAGAGATATTGATTTGAGTGGGAGCGCACTGTTGAATTAACTTGTTTAATTCTCAGTGCAATTAATTTTGAACACTGTCTAAGTGTGATTTGCATAATAGTTGTAGAATAATGGCTCGCATTTCCACCTTCCCTATTAAAATTGAATAGCTGTTAAATATCTGGTTAAAACTTTACGGTTGGTAACGTAATGTGAGGATTGTCCTCAAGAGTGCCGAGAAGGACTTTGTCCTATCGCATACTTTCGGTATTCTCTCGCTTATGCTATGGATCATGTGACTCTCGTTCGTTGATCCAAAAGCTAGAATTCCAATTCAGTCAAGCGCAATATGTTTGTTTCCATTAGACCCAAACTTCGAAAGTTTGGATAGTTATGTGATATTCATGGAATCTGAAAATTATTTTCAGAGACAGACAAAGGCTAAAAGATATGAGATATCCAAAGCAATGTTTGTTTGCAAACTATTAGTAAAGGAGTTTACTATGCATTAGACTGATAAGAGAGGGATCCAGAAGAACGCCTGTCATATGATGAAAGGTGAATAAAACAACAACTTAAAGAGAAAGGAAGTGTCCGAAGGGTGTTAGTAAGACTTTCACGCCTAGGAAGTCCGGGGCTAACGCCACTCTTAAGTTCAGTGCTTTTTCTGAGAGTAGGATAAATACTGAAAGTTAAACTGTTAGAAGTATAAAGGCAGAAAGAAAGGAGACTGGAATATCCAGCTCATGTATGAATGTCATACAAGTTTTTGATGTATAGAAGGCTGGTCAAAGATATAGTCCTTGGGAATTATGATTAAATTGTTAATCACTGATTCTTGGGTATTGTGAGTTAATCACAAAGATACCCGCTCGATTGCTTTCTGTTGCAACTCGATGTAAGAACTACTATTGCCTGAAAGACTAGCCAGAAATGAGTTTTAGGTATACACGGGGAACATAGTAAATGTTACTATACCTTCCATCGGTGTATTACCGTCTGTATTTATTTTTATAATTCGTTTGGAGTTTCACAAACTCTAGCCCATTGCATAAGGTACTTGCAAGAAGGTTGTTTATAAGAGAACTTTTGATGTTCGATGTTATGAATAACATAAGGGCCATACTTTCATTATGAATGAGATGTATGTTATGAATATTGATAATAATACATTACCTCTGGGTTTACTTTCATAATTCATTTTAGAGTTCCATACACTCTAGCCCATTGCACAATGTTTGTTGCAAAAGAGTTGTTCATAAAAACAACAACTGTTGTTCAGTATTATGAATAACATGAAGGGCCAAGCTTCCATCCTAGATGGGATGTATGTTATGAATATTGATGGTAATATGATACATCCATAACACTGACGCTAAATGTCGCAAGACTAAAAGAATACCACACAAGTGTGGCACTGCATTTGGTCACATTGGAGAAACCCGCATGGATAAATTCCATTAAGATGGATTTTGAAGTCGTTTGATTTTGAATCATCTGACACTTGCAACTTTCCTCCGAAAAGAGAAGTGACTGAAATACCGTTCACAGGCCATAAGGAACGGACAACAAACTTATTGGTGATCATACATTTGATGTGTGTAGTCCGATAAAGGTTGTTGCAAGTAGTGGATTTATCTATCTTCAGAAATGACTCAAGTAGATATGTGGATATTTACTTGATGAGACGTAAGTCTGGATCTTTTGAAATCATTCGAAAGGTTTTCAAATATGAAGTAGAAGTTATTGTAACAAGAAAATTATGTTTCTACAATTCGATTGCAGAAAGAAATATTTGAGTTACAAGTTTAGCGAATGTCTGATGAGTTGTGAAAGGGGTTTCATAACTTGCACCTCCCGGAACACCACTGCAAGAGGAAAGTCCGTGAAGATGTAATCGAACCATTTATGACATGGTAAGATCAAAGATGACATAATTAAATTTGCCATTATCCCTTTTAAAGTGATGCTTTAGAGACTGCGGCTTTTACACTGAAAAGAGCTCCATTAGGTCTGTTGAAATGACACCATGTTATGGTACGCCCAACCATGTTATATCTTTTCTTAACATTTGGAATATGGGGCTTGTGTAAAAGGTTACAAACCTATTCCAAATCAGACAAGTGCTACTTTGTAGGTTATCCCAAAATATTGGGTATTCCTCCCTCACTATGCCGAGGCAAATAGGTTTGCCACTAAGAACGGTATGCTTTTTGAAGAAAATGGTTCTTTCAAAAAGGTGAGTGGGAGAATAGTGCAACTCGACGAGATAAACAGTATCTTCATCATCAGATCAAAGGAAAGAGACCTTGGAAGTAATTCCAGAGTTTCCTACTGCGACTGATACAGAAGTCTCTACAATAAAATGTATGGACTTCGGTCGAACTTGCAGCTGGACCACGTAGGCAAGGCTCGTGCAAACCTCTCAGGTGCGCAAACGAGATATTGTTGTTAGACAACAGTATACCTACGATACACAAGGAAGCATTGATGGGCCCTGACTCCGGAATTGGCTAAATGCCAATACAATCCGAGATAGTTTCCATATAAGTGATTCAAGATTAAAACCTTGATACACCTTTCAGAAGACTTAGAGTCTGACGAATATTTATGGAACTATAACTGATACGAATAAAAATGTTTTATCCATAAAGCTCGACTTGTTGCAATATACAAGTTCAAGGAGTTGACTACGATGAGGTTGCTTCACCGTAGCGATGCTTAAAGTCGGTTCGGGTTGAACTAGCAATTAATACATATTTCAATCATGAGATATGAAACAAGGATGACGAAAGGATTTCCATCTGATGGAAATAAAACCAAGGACTTGCATGTGTTATAGTCCAAGGTATTTTGTCAGTCCAGAGGATGCTAGTAAGTATGCAAACTTCAGAGTTCCAGCAATGGACAGAAGAGAGCAAAATGGAGTTGGAATCTTCGTGTTTTGATGAAATAGTCAAAGGGGTTTTGACTTCATCAATGGGTAACGAAGATGCTTATGATTCAAGAAAGTAAGTGGGAGCATAATAATATTTCTAGAAACGTTGTGTGCTTGACACATTGTTAATTGGAAATAAATTTCTTGACACAAATTAGGACTTCATTTAAAAAATAGTTTTTTGATGAAGTGCCTGGGCTAAATAGCCTTTATATTAGGCATGATGATCTATGGAGATAGATTTACCTAATGGGGCTGAGCAAAGATACATATTGACAAAATGCTAAAACCTTTTAGCATTAAAAACGTCAAGGAGTGATTCTTGCCGAAGTCACATGGAAAGAGTTTTTGCAAGACTCGGTGTCCCAAAACACTGATGAGCAATATACATGATGGAGATTCCACACACTCTTGTGTTTGGATTAATCATGTATTCCATGGTATGTAAAACAACCAGATATGTCCAATACTCCAAAGATGTTGCAAGTATGGATACCAAAGTGATCAAAGTACTGATCATGGGACAACAGTGAAAGATGTCATTGAGTACTAGAGTAGTACTGATGACATGTTTTCTCGCAAGAAGAGATTATGAAGTGCTCGGTGTAAGTAATTACATCGATACAGTCTTCATCCATGCTCCAAGCGATTTTCGATTTAAATTGAGGGTTTTGTGTAACACACAATATGGTGGCACGGTAGTTGGAAATTGTTCCAAACAAGTTACTGTGGCGAATTCTATAACAGAGGCGAAGTATGTTGCCGCTTTTAAAAGCGACAAACAAGATGTTGAATCATATAGTTCATTCATGAATTTAGTATGGTTCCAAGATGGCTTTTGTCAATGGGACACTACTGCAAGTAGTTGCTCCATAACTCAGTCTGAGGAATCCAGGTTCGACCTATGATTCGCATACATACCAAGCCAAGTCCACACAAAATATGACTTTTGTGAAAGCGTGAAAACGCGAGGATATGCAAAGATACACACGGAGCTGAAGTCGTCAGATCCGTTGGACATTCAGGCTATACCACAAGCGAAGCATATTTACACCGGTGTGCCACAGGTGTAAAGTGCATTAGCATTAACTAGATTATTGACTCTAGTGCAAGTGGGAGTCTGTAGGAGATATGCCCTAGAGGCAATAATAAATGTTATTGACTATCTCCTGTTCATAATTAGGTTTATGTTCCATGCTATAACTGCAATGATTCTCGAGTCTGCAAATAAAACGAGGCTCGGAGGAAGACTCATATGCATGTGTGGGATAATAAACGGTAAAATGTATTCCTAGTCTGGCCTCTAAGACTAGCTCAAGTGTTGCATGATGGTTCTGTTTTCCTGATCATGGGCATGTCTATGCCAGCAACTTTGAGGGCACAGTGTTAGAAGAACATTTGTGTTGAATCGACCCGATTGATGTTATGCTATGAGATTCTTTCGTCACAAGTTAATGGTTAATAACACAGAGATGGTTAATGTTTGCATGATTCCTTAGACCATGAGAGTATCGAGTTTCTTCATGCTTGCTTCATGAACTTTGGGGTTTGTTAAACGTCATCCGTAAATGGGTGGCTATTACGGCGGCTTACGGGTTCATGGAAAAGTATGTCAAGTAACTTGATAGCTCAAGATTGGGATTTGCTCCTCCGACGATGGAGAGATATCTCTGGGCCCTCTCGGTGTTACGGTATCCATCATCGTCTGGCCAGACACTTTGTGATTTGATCACGGGGATGCCGGAACACGGAACGAGAAAAGAGAACAATACCGGTAACGAGGTAACTAGCATAGTGGACAAGTTGTTGATCCACGGGAATGCCAACATGTCTCACCTCAGGTATTTGTAACATATCACGAAGCAACAGGAATAGCACACGGCAACTGGAGGTTCACTCGAATATTCATTCGTGTGGGTATAGGGGTCAATATGGGTGTCCACGGCTCCGATGTTGATCATTGATCGGAAGGGGTTCCGTGTCATGTCTATACTTCACCGAACCTATAGGGTCACACGCTTAAGGGTCATCTATCTGCTGAATACTAGACAGGGAGTCTGAGAGAAAATCACCGAAAAAGTTTCGGACACCGAAAAGTTTCGGACAGCGGAAAAGTTCCGCAGAGAGAGGTCACCGGATGAGTTCCGGTGAAACTGAAAAGTTGTTTCAGGGGATACCATTAAGTCAAAATGGTTTCGGCACATGCCTGATAATTCTTGGAGGATACCAGAATCATTCTGGAAACTTCTAGGAATTTTCTGGAAGAAAAATCGGAAATGTTCCGGGGCTGCCGGAACCGCTTCAGATGCTTTTCGCAGATGAAATCACTAAACTGGAATTGTTCCAGAACGCATTGAAAATTATTTTAGTGGGTACTGGAAATGTTCTAAGCCCACATAAATATTTTCAGTTCGAACGGACGCTGAAAAATGTCGTCGTGAATAGTGAAAGTGCTTTTTGGGAATTTTATGGAAAGCACCTTTTGGGAATTTCCCAAAGGCTTCTAGAATGCCTTAGGCACTAAGGAAGCCCCCTTGGGGGGTCCCCCAAGGGTGTGGCCGGCCAAGCATGGTGGAGCTCCTTGGAGCTCCACATGGCACCCCTTTTATCTTTATTCTTTTGTGGAAAGGCATAAAGTGGGGGTACTTTGGGGTTTTTTTGTATGACATCTTTACCCCTTGGCTATCCTATAAATAGAGGTGGAGGGGCAGCCCTCCACACTCATCCCTTCTCACATACATGCCATTGCAATGATCTGGCTTCTCTCTCCCTCCCACGAAAAGAGTTTCGTAGAGCCGAAAGGCTGTCTGGGTTCCGGTGGGAACTAGTTCTGGACGGCGAAGCCCTGCCGGATAGATGACACCGTATGTGTGCAACTCTGTAGAGAGGTCGTAGTTTCGATCTTAGTGCCCGAGGGGCTGTTCGAGAGTGCCTCCCGAAGGGCTGTCCAAGTGACAGTCCGAGTTCTGTGAGTCCTCCCGAAGGGCTGTCCGAGTGACCGTTCGAGTTTCGAAGGTCCTCCCGAAGGGCTGTCCGCGACACCGTCCGGGGGACTGTTCGACCACCTCCCGGAGGGCTGTCTGAAGGGAAGACGAGGGGATACATCCTCGGGGTTGGGAGGTTGTAAATCCTAGCTGCGGGGATCTGCACCGCGGATCGTCATCGACTCTACTTCCGTTGCGCTACGAGTCGGTAACGAAAATGATCAAACCTTATATGCAGTCTCCATAGTGGTCCTGGGCTGGTGCGTAGGTCGGAAATTTTTGTTTTCTGCTGCGTTACCATACAATCCCACACGTGCACATGAGTTTCCCTCCAAGCCTCGTTTTATTTGCAGACTCGAGAATCATTGCAGTTATAGCATGGAACATAAACATAATTATGAACAGAGAGATAAACAATAACATTTATTATTGCCTCTAGGGCATATCTCCTACAGACTCCCACTTGCACTAGAGTCAATATCTAGTCAATGCTAATGCACTTTACACCTATGGCATACTAGTGTAAAAATGCTTCGCTTGTGGTATAGCCTGATGTCCAATGGATCTGACGACTTCAGCTCCGTGTGTATCTATGCATATCCTCGCGTTTTCACGCTTTCACAAAATTCATATTTTGTGTTGACTTATCTTTGTATGTATGTGAATCACAGGTCGAACCTGGATTCCTCAGACTGATTTATGGAGCAACTACCTGCAGTAGTGTCCCATTGACAAAAGCCATCTTGGAACCATACTAAGTTCATGAATGAACTATATGATTCAACATCTTCTTTGTCACTTCTAAAGCGGCAACATACTTAGCCTCTGTTATAGAATTCACCACAGTGACTTGTTTGGAACAATTTCCAACTAACTGTGCCACCATATTGTGTGCAACACAAAACCCTCAATTTAAATCGAAAATCGCATGAAGCATTGATGAAGACTGTATCGATGTAACATTTTACAACGAACTCTTCATGATCTCCGCTTGCGATAAAACATGTTATCAGTGCTACTCTAGCACTCAATGCCACTTTTCACTGTTGTCCTATGATCAGTACTTTTGACCACTTTGGTATCTATACTCGCAACACCTTGGGAGTATCGGACATATCTGGTTGTTTTTACATACCTTGGAATACATGATTAATCCAAACACGAAGGTGTGTGGAATCTCCATCATGTATTTTACTCATCAGTGTTTTGGGACACCGAGTCTTGCAAAAACTCTTTCCATGTGACTTCAGCAAGAATCACTCCTTGGCGTTTTATATGCTAAAAAGTTTTAGCATCTTGTCAATATGTATTCATTGCTTAGCCCTATTAGGCAAATCTATCTCCATAGATCATAATGCCTAATATCAAGGCTATTTAGCCCAAGCACTTCATCGGAAAACTATTCTCAAATGAAGTCCTAATTCGTGTCAAGAAATTTATTTCCAATTAACAATGTGTCAAGCACACAACGTTTTTAGAAATATTATTATGCTCCCACTTACTTTCTTGAATTACAAGCATCTTCGTTACCCATTGATGAAGTCAAACCCCTTTGACCATTTCATCAAAACACGAAGATTCCAACTCCATTTTGCTCTCTTCTATCCATCGCTAGAACTCTGAAGTTTGCACCCTTACTAGCATCCTCTGGATCGACAAATTACTTTGGACTGTATCACATACAAGTCCTAGGTTTCATTTCCATCAGATGGAAATCCTTTCGCCATCCATGTTTCATATCTCATGATTGAAATATGTATTAATTGCTAGTTCAACCCGAACCGACTTTAAGCATCGCTACGATGAAACAACCTCATCGTAGTCAACTCCTTGAACTTGTTATTGCAACAAGTCGAGCTTTATGGATAAAACATTTTTATCCGTATCAGTTTTAAGTTCCATAAATATTCGTTAGACTCTAGGTCTTCCGAAAGGTGTATCAGGGTTTTAATCTTGAATCACTTATATGGAAACTAACTCGGGTTGTATTGGCATTTAGCCAATTCCAGAGTCAGGGCCCATCAACGCTTCCTTGTGCGTCGTAGGTATACTGTTGTCTAACAACAATATCTTGTTTGCGCACCTAAGAGGTTTGCACGAGCCTTGCCTACGTGGTTCAGCTGCAAGTTCGACCAAAGTCCATACATTTTATTGTAGAGACTTCCGTATCATTCGCAGTAGGAAACTTTGGAATTACTTCCAAGGTCTCTTTCCTTTGATCTGATGACGAAGATACTGTTTATCTCGTCGAGTTGCACTATTCTCCCACTCACCTTTTGTAAGAACTATTCTCTTTAAAAGCATATCGTTTTGTGGCAAAAACCTTTGCCTCGGTATAGTGGTGGGGGAATACCCAATTACTTGGGATAACCTACAAAGTAGCATTTGTCTGATTTGGAATAGGTTTGTAACCTTTTACACAAGCCCCATGTTCCAAATGTTAAGAAAGGATATAACATGGTTGGGCATACCATACCATGGTGTCATTTCAACAGACCTGATGGAGCTCTTTTCAGTGTAAAATCCGCAGTCTCTAAAGCATCACTTTAAAAGGGATAATGGCAAATTTATTTATGTCATCTTTGATCTTACCATGTCATAAATGGTTCGATTACATCTTCACGGACTTTCCACTCACAGTGGTGTTCCGGGAGGTGTAAGTTATGAAACTCCTTTCATAACTCATCAGACATTCGCTAAAGTTGTAACTCAAATATTCCTTTCTGCAATCGAATTGTAGAAACATAATTTTCTTGTTACAATAACTTCTACTTCATTTTTTAAAACCTTTTGAATGATTTCAAAAGATCCAGACTTACGTCTCATCAAGTAAATATCCATATATCTACTTGAGTCAATTTTTGAAGATAGATAAATCCACTACTAACAACATTTATCGGACTACATACATCAAATGTATGATCACCAATAAGTTTGTTGCCTGTTCCTTTTGGCCTGTGAACGGTATTTCAGTCACTTCACTTTTTGGAGGAAATTTGCAAGTGTCAGATGATTCAAAATCAAACGACTTCAAAATCCATCATAATGGAATTTCCCATGCGGGTTTCTCCAATGTGACCAAATGCAGTGCCACACTTGTGTGGTATTCTTTTAGTCTTACGATATTTAGCGTCAGTGTTATGGATGTATCATATTACCATCAATATTCATAACATACGTCCCATCGATGATGGAAGTATGTCCCTCATGTTATTCATAATACTGAACAACAATTGTTCTTCTATGAACAACCCTTTTGCAACAAACATTGTGCAATGGGCTAGAGTGTGTAAAACTCTAAAATGAATTATGAAAGTAAATACCGAGGTAATATATTATTATCATTATTCATAACATACATCTCATTCTCAATGAAAGTATGGCCCTTATGTTATTCATAACATCGAACATCAAAGGTTCTCTTATGAACAACCTTCTTGCAAGACTTTTTATGCAATGGGCTAGAGTGTGTAAAACTCTAAATGAATTATGAAAATAAATACAGATGGTAATACACCGATGGAAGGTATAGTAACATTTACTATGTTCCCTGTGTATACCTAAACCTCATTCCTGGCTAGTCTTTCAGGTCATAGTAGTTCTTACATCGAGTTGCAACAGAATGCAATCGAGCGGGTAACTTTGTGATTAACTCACAATACCCAAGAATCAGTGATTAACAATTTAATCATAATTCCCAAGAACTATATCTTTGACCAGCCTTCTATACATCAAAAACTTGTATGACATTCATACATGAGCTGGATATTCCAGTCTTCTTTCTTTCTGCCTTTATACTTCTAACAGTTTAACTTTCAGTATTTCTCCTACTCTCAGAAGAAGCACCCAACTTAAGAGTGGCATTAGCCCCGGACTTCCTAGGCGTGAAAGTTTCACCAACACCCTTCGGACACTTCCTTTCTCTTTAAGTGGTTGTTTTATTCACTATCATCATATGACAGGCGTTCTTCTGGATCCCTTTCCTAACAGTCAAATGCCCAGTGAACACTTCACTAATACTTTGCAAACAAACATTGCTTTGTTTGTATCTGAAAATGATTTTCAGTTCCATGAATATCACATAACTATCCAAACTTTCGAAGTTCGGGTCTCATGGAAGCAAACATATTGCATTTGACCATAACAGAATTCTAGCTTTTTGGATCGAGGAACGAGAGTCACATCATCCATAGCATCAGCGGGAGAATACCGAAAGCATGCGATAGGACAAAATCCTTCTCAACACTCTTGAGGACAATCCTCACATTATGTTACCAACCGTAAAGTTTTAACCAGATATTTAACAGCTAATTCAATTTTAATAGGGAAGGTGGAAATGCGAGCCATTATTCTACAACAATTTTGCAAATCACACTTAGACAGTGTTCAAAATTAATTGCACTGAGAACTAAACAAGTTAATTCTGTAGTGCGCTCCCACTCAAATCAATATCTCTCATAATTGATTGTGAGCGATTCAAGATCCAGACTTCAATTCATCGCCATAGAATCATCATCTCATGACGGGAATTTTAATCGGTAGGTCAACATGCCGATCACATCTCTATGTGACTCTTGTTCATCTTTCGATGCTTGTGTTCCGAGCTCATGACTTTCATGCCTGAACGTCAAGACAACCAAGTGATCACGCTGCGAGGTCTGAACTCACCCGCCTCACACATCACTAATCGTTCGTACCCATGCATCCATGGCGCACCCCGAAAAGTTAGGTGCCGTGACGGTGCTACACTTGGGAGAACACTAACTACTTGATATTTTTGTGAGAGATCACCCTAATAAAAAGCGACTACCGCGCAATCAAGAAGGGTGCATCATAAGGGATAAACATCTCAGGCAATTCATAATAGCATGATATGGTATAGCCCTTTCTGACGGAGAAGTCTTGTATTTCTTCGTCTTCGGCATTCGCGTCGGTGTTCACCTTCGCGAAGATTGCCACCACCTTATCGATGTACCAGATAATATTGCTATCTCTATAGCTAATAAAATAAGTGCATTATATAAGGTTGACACACAGGTCATTAAAGTGCAATCATATGGCTCCAGCCATCATGCCGAATCATGACACGAAGGTCATGTTAATTAATTTACATCATATAGTCATCTCATACATAATCAAGTTATTATGAGCACTGCTATACCACATCAAATGCACATGCAAACCCTCCTGCAAAACCAAGTTAGACGCCTCTAATCGATACATGCAAAAACTTGTGTTTCGTGGCTTCTAAGGTTTCGAAACAAACTGAAGCTACCAATGTCCATCATCAAGCATGATTATCCAAGTCGCTAGATTAACATTGCGGGGTGTATGAAACTCGAGATAAAATCTCGAGCCCCATACTAAACTTCGTCATACGCATGACCCCCGTGCAGATCATATCTGCATTGCCCTTTCGTCTGTGAAATTTCATCTTTCTTTTTAACTACAGTGGAATTCAATGAACTGTTAGCACTTCGTTGATCAATCAGGATCGCGGATTGCCGGAACATTGAAACTCCACCATGCTGTTATCAAGATCAGAAATATGCAAATTCCAGGGAAGCAACAAGAACATCTGGTAACAAATTTCATCTGCTACCCGCACAAATAATTTTCAGCAATAGATCTCATCTACTACCTAATTATATTGTGCAACACCCATACATCTCCATGTATTCTAGATCGCAACCTGCATCTACGCATAGCACGGCTCATGATGCCACTGTAGGGTAACGCAGCAGAAAACAAAAAAATTCCGACCTACGCACCAGCCCAGGACCACTATGAAGACTGCATACAAGGTTTCGATCATTTCGTTACCGAATCATAGCGCAGCGGAAGTAGAGTCGATGACGATCGGCGGTGCAGATCCCCGCAGTTAGGATTTACAACCTCCCAATTGCGAGGATGTGTACCCTCATCCGCCCTTCGGACAGCCCTCCGGGAGGCGGTCGGACAGTCCCCCGGACAGTGTCGCGGACAGCCCTTCGGGAGGACCTTTGAAACTCGAACGGTCACTCGGACAGCCCTCCGGGAGGACTCACAGAACTCGGACCGTCACTTGGACAGCCCTTCGGGCACAAGGATCGAAACTACGACCTCTCTATGGGGTTGCACACATACGGTGTCATCTATCCGGCAGGGCTTCGCTGTCCAGAACTAGTTCCTGCCAGAACCCAGACAACCTTTCGCCACTACGAAACTCTTTTCGTGGGAGGGAGAGAAGAAGCCAGATAACATCAGATGGCATGTGTATGAGAGAGCAAGGAGTGAGTGTGGAGGTCTGCCCCTCCACCTCTATTTATAGGCCAAGGCAAGGGGTGGGGTGGCACCAGGAAATACCATAATGCCCTTGAGGAAAAACCTCCATGAGGGGCATAAGTGGAAAGCAAATGGTGCACCAAGGGAACACCATTTGGGCTGCCCACATATGTGTCCCTCCCATGCCCCCCCCCCCCCCCAACAAGCCACCAACATGTCTCCATGAAACATGCATGCTCCCTAGACAAAAAGCCACCAAACAAGCATCCACCGATTCGTGGGATCTTGTCCCCTCGTACTGGGACAAGATGTTTTCCACAAACATTTTTTCTGAAAAATTCCAGAAAGTCCCAGAACATTTCCGGCACCCTCTAAAATTATTCCTCATTTGCTTTCCACTTATGCCCCTCATGGGTTCCGGATCTAATGGGTTTCGGGTCATGTCTATACTTCACCGAACCTATAGGGTCACACGCTTAAGGGTCATCTATCTGCTGAATACTAGACAAGGAGTCCGAGAGAAAGTCACTGGAAAAGTTTCGGAGACAACGGAAAAGTTCCAGAGAGAACACCGAAAAAGTTTCGGTAAAACTGAAAAGTTGTTTCGGATAAAACCATTGATCCAAAAAGGTTTCGGCAAGCACCGGGAATGTTTTGGAGGTTGCCAGATTGGTCTGGTAATTTCTGGAATTTTTCCGAAGAAAAAACCGAAAAAAAGTTTCGGAGCTGCAGGAATTGTTTACAGTGTAAACAAAGATGGTTTTAAATTAAACCACCATACCGAAAATGTTCCGGAGCACGTCCATATAATTTTAGAGGGTGCCGGAAATGTTCTGGGACCTTCCAGAATTTTTCAGAAGTAATAGTCACGGAAAACATCTTGTCCCAGCGTGGGGGACAAGATCCCACGATGCGTGGGGGCTGTTTTGGGGCGCCTCCCCTTGGGGGGGGCAGCCCCTTGTGGCTGGACAAAAGGTGTTGGGGGGGGCCCCCATTGTGGGGGCCAGCCTCCACAAATGGTGGGAAGTGTTGGGAGGTGTGGGGCCCCATGTTGGAGCACCATGGACAAGGGAACATGTTTTTCCCTTGTTTGGTGGGAACATGTTTTCCTTGTTTTGTGGAAACATGTTTCCCCCATGTTTAGTGGGCTGAAATTTCAGCCCCCTCCACCCCTTCCACCACTATATAAGGAGAAGGAGAGGTGCTCTCCAACTCCACTCCAACTCTCTCACACAAGCCATGCATGATCTGTCATTCTCTCTCCCTCCCACGAAATAGTTTCGTAGTGCCAAAAGGCTGTCTGGGTTCCGGTGGGAACTAGTTCTTGACGGCGAAGCCCTGCCAGATAGATGACACCGTATGTGTGCAACTCTATAGAGAGATCGTAGTTTCGGTCTTAGTTTGTGAGTGCCTCCCGAAGGGCTGTCTGAGTGACCGTCCGAGTTTCGAAGGTCCTCCCGGAGGGCTGTCCGAGACACCGTCCGGGGGACTGTCCGACCGCCTCCCGGAGGGCTGTCCGAGGGGCGGATGAGGGTATACATCCTCGCGGTTGGGAGGTTGTAAATCCTAGCTGCGGGGATCTGCACCACCGATCGTCATCGACTCTACTTCCGCTGTGCTACGAGTCGGTAACGAAAATGATCAAACCTTGTATGCAGTCTCCATAGTGGTCCTGGGCTGGTGCGTAGGTCGGATTTTTTTTTGTTTTCTGCTGCGTTACCCTACAGTCAATCCCTTGGCGGTTAATTGCAAGGATCAAATCTCGTAGTGATAGATAGATAAAATAAAACACAAAATAAAATAACAGTAAATAAATTGCAGCAAGGTATTTTTGGGTTTTATATATGATGAAAGATAGACCCGGTGGCCATAGTTTTCACTAGAGGCTTCTCTCTTGAAGATAGCATACGGTGGGTAAACAAATTACTGTTGGGCAATTGATAGAAAAGCGCATAGTTATGACAATATTCAAGGCAATGATCATGTATATAGACATCACGTCCGAGACAAGTAGACCGACTCCTGCCTGCATCTACTACTATTACTCCACCCATCGACCACTATCCAGCATGCATCTAGGGTATTAAATTCACGAAAAACAGAGTAACTCCTTAAGCAAGATGACATGATGTAGACAAAGTAAATCCAATCAATATGAATAAACCCCATCATTTTACCCTTAATGGCAATGATACAAATACGTGTCATGTCCCTTTCTGTCACTGGGATTGAGCAACGCAAGACCGAACCCATCACAAAGCACCTCTCCCATTGCAAGATAAATCAATCTAGTTGGCCAAACCAAACCGATAGATCGGAGAGAAATACAAAGCTATAACAATCATGCATATAAGAATTCAGAAAAGACTCAAATAATATTCATGAATAATCTGATCATAAACCCACAATTCATCGGATCCCAACAAACACACCGTAAAAGAAGATTACATCGAATAGATCTCCAAGAAGATCGAGGAGAACATTGTATTGAAGATCAAAGAGAGAGAAGAAGCCATCTAGCTACTGGCTATGGACCCGTAGGTCTGAGGTAAACTACTCACACATCATCGGAAGGGCAGCAAGTTTGATGTAGAGGCCCTCCGTGATTGATTTCCCCTCTGGCAAAGTACCAAAAAAGGCCTCCAGATGGGATCTCAAAGGAACAGAGACTTGCGGCGGCGGGAAAAGTATTTCGGTTGGCTCTCTGTAGGTTTCCCGATTTTAGAGAATTTATAGAGCTAGAATTAGGTCAAACGGATGGAAGGTGGGCCCACAAGCTACATGGGCGCCCCCAGGGCGCGCCCATGTGGCTTGTGGCCTACTCCTTCATCTTCTGTCCCTCTCCCGAAGCTTCCAGGGTCTCTTATGTCCAGAAAAAATGTCAAAAAGTTTCGTGGCATTTGGACTTCGTTTGGTACTGATTTCCTGGAAAACCAAAAATAGGCAAAACACAACAACTGGTACTGGGCACTAGGTTAATAGGTTAGTCCCAAAAAATGATATAATATTGCATATAATTGCATAATAAACATCCAAGATTCATTCTATAATAGCATAGAACAATCAAAAATTATAGATACGTTGGAGACGTATCAGTTGCCAATCATTGGGATGTAAGTGGGTGTTCAAAACAAAGCTTAGGCCCGATGGTACTGTTGAGAAGTGCAAGGCTAGGCTTGTAGCCAAGGGTTATACCCAGAAAGAAGAAGAAGATTTCTTTGATATTTACTCACCTATGGCTAGACTGACAACCATCTGAGTGTTACTCTTGTTGGCTGCCTCGCATGGTCTTCTTGTTCATCAGATGGACGTTAAGACGGCTTTTCTTAACGGAGAGTTAGACAAGGAAATTTACATGCAACAGCCAGATGGCTTTATAGTAAATGGTCAGGAAAGAAAGGTGTGCAAGCTATTGAAATCTTTGTATGGCCTGAAACAAGTGCCTAAGCAATGGCATGTGAAGTTTAATACAACTTTGACATCTACTAGCTTTGTTGTTAATGAAGCTGACAAATGTATATACTATCGCCATGGTGGGGGCGAAGGAGTTATACTTGGTCTGTATGTCGATGACATACTGATATTTGGGACCAACCTCAAAGTAATTGAGGAGGTCAAGGTTTTTCTATCTCATAACTTTGAGATGAAAGACCTAGGTGTGGCTAATGTTATCTTGAACATCAAGTTGTTGAGAGATAATGAGGGTGAAATTACACTTCTGCAATCCCACTATGTTGAGAAGATTTTGAGTCGTTTTGGATATTCTGACTGCAAACCTTCTGCAACACCATATAATCCTAGCGTGCGGATTCAAAAGTTCAAAGACACGACTGTAGATCAATTGAGATCCTTTCAAGTGATTGGTTCACTCGTGTACCTAGCTTGTGCTATTAGGCCTGACATCTCATTTGCAGTGTGCAAACTAAGCTGGCTTATTTCCAATCCGGGAGATGTGCATTGGCATGCTGTTGAGCGAGTCATGCCCTATTTGCAAGGTACTGTGAACTACGGAATTCACTATCCTGGGTACCCGACGGTACTTGAAGGGTATAGTGATTTGAATTGGATATCTGATGCTGATGAGATGAAAGCCACAAGTAGATATGTGTTCACACTTTGTGGTGGTGCTGTTTTCTGGAAGTCTTGCAATCAGACGATCTTAACGAGATCGACTATGGAAGCAGGACTCACATCATTAGATACATCATGCGTCGAAGCAGAATGGCTTCAAGAGGTTTTGATGGATTTGTCAGTGGTTGATAAGCCAGTCCTGGCTATCCTTCAAAGGACAACATGCAATCCACAAAGCATATAAAAAGAAGATTGAAATCTGTCAGGCATTCAAGAAACTCTAGAGTAATAGCGTTGGATTATATTTATACGACTAAGAATCTGGCAGATCCCTTTACAAAAGGGCTATACAAAAGGGTGATAGAAAATGCATCGAGGGAGATGGGCATGAGACCCACGTAAATTGCCATGGGGTAACCCAACCTATATGATCGGAGATCCCGTGAATTAGGACCTGGGAAAACAATCCAGCGGTCAACTGAGGAGAGTATCCTTACTATCCCACTCCATTGGAGATGCAATATTCTCGTAATCTGTAAGGCGGGCTAGCTTTTGTCTTAATGTGTTCCAAAGCTTGTGTAAGCAAGATGCTATCCTACAGAGCATTCTTTGGAGGAACACACTTATATGAGCCCGACTGCTGGTCAGAGTATATGAGATTGGGTAATCTCTAGGAAGCTCACGAACAGGTCATGAGTATGACTAATAAGTTCCACCCGTGGGGTTTAGCCTTCGGCAGCCACGTATCAGCTGACAATAGGTGAAACTTCTGCACGCTAGACTGACAATTCAAGGCATAGTCCATTGTTCAGTTGTGAAGAAGTCTAATCCTGTTGCTCTAGGTGGAAGTTCAACTTAACAGTCTCCACTCAAAATTCTGGTATATCAAAACATTGTCTGGAACAGTTGACAAACTTATGTGTCTCGAGATCTGGTGGGGGATTGTTCGATTATAGATGGGCGTTGGCCCATATAAGACAATAATCTCTGGTTAATTTTTAAGACCCATTTAGGTGCATGACAAGTCGTGAGAAGTTTAGTACGATACTGCTATTGGAGTGAGAATGAGACCCCTTTATAAGGGTTGCTCTATCACATGCCACTGAGAGCTTGGGAAAAGGAGTTGTACACGCGCGCTCCTTCTCCTCCGCCACCCGCCATGCCTCGCCTCGCCTCGTCTCGTCACGACGCGCGCGCGTTGCGTGAATGAGCCGAGTCGAGCCTTATTTTTGATGGCCAGGAATGGTTAATCTCAGATTAATTGACGAGTCGCTACAGTAGTGCCACTGTCCAAGACGTTGGACCGTGGGCTGTTCGCGGACTCGGCCGTGGGCCTAAGCCCAGGCCCATCCACCCGACGACCTATATAAGGAGACGTTGGACTGTGAAGTGAACCCTAGTTCACTTACTCCCTCCTGCACAACCCTAGCGCCATCTACTGTTTCTTTCTTTGTGCTGCTTTCGGCGATCCCATCCTGACGACCGTATGCACGGTTGGTCGGGAGAGCAGGTGCCTCCGGAATCCTGTCGTTCGAGATCCTGCCCGAGCGAACGGCAATAAGATTTTTGGGGAGCGTCTCGGCGCGACTGCTCCCGATCCGTCCTCGTCTCCGTCCTCCTCTGCTTTGACTACTTTCTCTGCATCGACACCATGGTCGACGATGCCGTCGCCAAGAGGAAGGCCACAGACGATGCCGAGGCTGCTGCTGCTACCGCCGCCGCGTTGGCCTGGCAACCGGAGGGTATGACTTATTCATCTCCTACTTACTCGTTCATGTGCTAGTTGTATATGTTGTGTTGATAGATGTTTCGGCTCTATGTAATGTACGTGCTCATATGCTTAGAAATCGGTATGAGTCGCATACTGTGATTGTCATGCTTACTGTTTACTCGTGGATTACATCGACAGAAAAAGTGCTAATATTTCCAACAGGATTCACAGGCATAGGGGAGACGATGACCATGTCGACGCGACCCGTCGTATATGAGTGTGATCGAATGGTTCGCCCTTCCCCCCAACTATTAATCTCCAACAATCTCCGTCCGTTTCCATCCCGTCCCCGCCCCCGCCCCCACCCCCCCAAAAATTCGCCCTTTTCCAATCCGCGTTTCCTCCTGGCCCCTTCCTATATAAACCCCATCCCCCACCCCATCCATCTTAAAAAGTAAAAATTAAGATAAAGCCCCACCGGCCACCGGTGCGCCCCGCTTTTGAGCTCTGTCTCCTGCGCTTCGCGGCAGTGCTGACGCGACTCCGGCGACGACTCCGGCGACCAAGCAGGCAGCGGCATCCAGCAAGGTTCTTCTCCCCTTTTCTCGTCCGCGTAAAACCCATGTTCTGTTTCCCCAGTTTGTATGAACCCTAGCTATTTATGACCTGCAATTGTTGGGACTGGGGAAATAGGCATGATGGATCCGATCTGTGCAATTTATCTACTACTTATGTTCAAGTGTCGTGTCCGGATCCTTTCTTTCTGCCACATACTCCCTCCGTCCCATAATGCAAGACGTTTTTCTAAGTACATCTCTTAGATCTGCAAAAACACGGAAACAAACTTTTTAATTTCTCAAGTGAATCAAGAGATTGGAGAGCAACTTAGCCCAAGCGAGTTAGACTAGACTTTAATTCTAACAAGGTTATTGGCCATCTTGGTGCATTTATGTTTCCACGGGAAATATTTTGTTGCTCCATAAATTTCGATCTGTTCATTGCTACAGACTCATAAACTAATTCCCTTTTTACATTTTTTTTTTGCTGTGACGCATATGCTTCATATGCTGTTGATTTTGAATATCTGTCCATGCTGTGTATCTGTGGTTGACTGGACTGTCGAATAGCTGCCCGAATTAAATTACCGTGAGTATCTGTTCACGCTGCACAACTGTGGCTGATTGAACTGTGGTATAGCTGCCTGAATTGAATTATTGTAAATACCCGTTTCCTGTTCTTTTCTTCTCTGCATCTATCGCCCTACTCCTACTGTTGGGGAAGACCATTTCGTGGTTTTCCCATCCTAATTCAAAGCCATATGCAATAACTAGCAGTGTTGTGTCCATTCATATGACGCATCATAGTCATATTCATAGGAGGTTTTTTTGTTTTCAGAAAACTGATTGTTGTCCACATTTCTTTCCTGTCTAGAAATAACTATTTACCATGTTTTAGGTTGGAATCCTTCCATGGTAGATCTGAGATGATCTCTATCCAGCCAGAAACATTTTAGGTGCTGCTTGGATTGGGTGTAATTTTTGCGTGCTTCCTGGTATTTAGCCCATCTGTACATATCTGAAACGAAGATAACACTCTGAGCTTGTTGTTAGCTATACATCGGTATAGTTTCCTCTAATCATTGCTAGTTAGACTTGCAGTAGTTATAGACTTATAGTTCATATAAAATTATTTCTGTATGTAGTATTTGGATTGCACAAAACTATCAGGTAAGCGTATCTGGCTGTTGCTGACTGTACATCCCCTGTTCTCTTCCTTCTCAGATCTCCCTCCACAGACAGAACGAATCAACGAGACTCGAGATCGATCCATCCATGGGGGCCGCACTGTCCCAACCCGAGGGCAACGGCGTTGAGGACAACGCCATACCTGACCTGGAGATCGATCGATCCACAATAAGCAACATTCTGCACTCAGTTCTACCGTTTGCTTCCCCGCCGTCGGTAGCGCAGCTCGTGCGCTCGCTGTGGTGGCTGGGCTCCCTCAACCTTGTTTTGTCCTTGACCACTGTGCTCCACCTGCCGGCTACAGGACCCGTCTTCGGGCACTACAGGGAAGCCTATTACACCATTCTCGCGACTGTCCTCCTTGTCGTTGTGCCGGTGGAGCTGGGGACCGCATTTTTCTTGCCACGCTGCAACAACAGGGGCCGCCTCCTCACCTTTGCCACAGGCCTATTGCCCTGCGCATTTGTGCTGCTCCTCATCGTCATCTCGGTTGGTGGTTTTGCCGTCCCCTTTAAGCTCTGATCTTATGCAAGGTCCAAACTACTAGCTGCACATATGCATGGATGTATTTGATTGATTGGTCCGGTCGATTCAGCGGTTAATTTTGTATTTGGTCGAAGTTTGTTGGTGGTGTCAGTGATTACTTGGTTGTTTATTTCTGGGCAGATATGCAGTATATAGGTTTTGTCTCTAGATACTGGAGGATTTGTGTTATACATATGCAGTATATAGGTTTTTGTCTCTAGATACTGGAGGATATGTGTTATACATATGGAGTATGTAGGTTTTGTTCTTTAGATACTGGAAGATATGTGTTATACATGTGGAGTATGTAGGTTTTGTCTCAAGATACTGGAAGATATGTGCTAACGAATGTAAGTATGTATGTGACGGAGCTGTCCTTGGTCTGCAAACAGAAAAAAAAGGTTCTGGTCATGTTGTCCATGTGTTCCATGTATGCACTCTTCTTCCTCTCATAGAGGAGGCGTTTGTCAAGATGAGTTTCATGCCTGGGGCCTGACTCTGCTTGAATTGAGTGTATTTTGTGTGAACTGAGCTAAATACTGAGGATAACTCAAAAAGTCCCCCAATCTGTTGTATGCTTGTTTATTAGTGTTTGACTGGGAATTAAAACTAACTGGGCACATGTTAGGTGGACTTCTCAAGTAGTCGGGCTTTGATCGAAGCTGGTAATTAATTATTAGCAGAACTGTAGACAATTACCCAATAGCCTGTTATTAGATTCAGATCGTTTGAGTACACATTAATTGGCCTGGTAATTAGATCCAGATCTCAGGTGTATGTGCTGAGTAATGCTGCTCATCTAAGGGATAACAGAACGAGCAATTTCTGCTCTTATGCATGTGAATTTGGACCTATGCCATCATCAGTAGCGTTGCTCATGTGTTACGCGGTAGTCTATTGTCTGTTTGTCTTACTCTTGTATGAGAGTTAATTTATTGCTTAAATGGAAGTTGTGGCAATGTATATGCCTGATAGGGCCTTTTACATGGAATTAACGTGCTTCCACTGTTTACCAGTTCAGGAATGCTATTCTTGGAAGTTAGTCTTGTAGCATTTCCACTTCAAGGAAATGAAGCCAGTGGTTATGATGTCTTTGGCGTGGAATTTAATTTGTTATTGCTGGTGCTGATGTACTGCTCAAGGTATGTTACTGCTCAGTTTTTATGATGTAGCCAGATTTTTCATACTAGGGAAATATATTATGTTATCAGATTCGTCATGTTACAAGAAAATAGTATACCTACAAATGTTTTTGATATTCAACGCCAGATCTTGCTGGCTCGTCTCTTGAAATTGTAAAATGAGTTTTGGGGTGCTCCAAAGAAATATATTGGTCCCTGACCTTGCGTTATTACTGAACAGCTAGTACCACACAAGCAACCCCATCATAATGAGGATATTTAACTACTCCTGAACATGATAGTAGAGAGGACAGATGGGGACTGTCATCAAGTAGGTTAGATCCTCACTCTTGCTTGGTGAGATGGAATCAGGAATAGTTCTGTTTATCTGAGAAGTCACTAAATTCCCCTCAATGCTAATTGCGTGGGTCATCTTTTGTCACTAAGCACAACATGTTAACTGGGTGCCCTTTAGGTTTTCTTGTACTGCTGATATTTCATTAAGGAAAATACAAATCCACTGAGTGATAAACTGCGGAAGAAAACATGTCAGTCCGTGGCATAAGGATTTCAAGGATTGATAAACTAATTTTGTTCCTAAAGGTAAATGGTGGCACCCTGTTGTTAAATCTGTTGATTACATTCTGAACTGTCATTAGCAGTTGTCCTCTGAATACACAACCCTTATATTCTGAATCGTCAGTGCCTTCTTCTGCAGATGTCTCACAAAATATGCAGAGCGAGACGTGCTCTGTTTTTTTTGGAAAGGTGTGCTCTGCATTTTTGCTCCACGTGGTCAGCACCAACGTCTTGCCGAAGCAGCACTCAACGTGTCAGATCGGCTTCCCGCAACGCGGCTTCTTCCACACGGTGGAGCAGATCCTGCGCTCCCTCGACGTTCTCTCCAGTGAGGCGCTCTGGCAGGCCCACCTTCCGGCAGCAGAACATTGACGGCGAGTTCTTCCGCGGGTATGTATGCACTCTGGCTTTCCTTCTCCCATGATTACAGTTCAAATTTTTGACTCTGTTACAGTACACTGTACACGTACATGGTACTGAAGTATGAATTGTTCTATGAGAAATCTGTTTTGTCTAGCACCAGAGCATGGGAATATATTCATTAGGGTGGCATGTTCTGAATTTCTGAGGGCAGTAATGGTAGATTTGGCAAATGGAAACATGTAGCTGTTTCAGGCATAAGATTTGTTCAGGTTTAAGGCAAGATACACCAGGGTTGCTTGTGGCTCAACGGGTATGTCGATTTGTCAGTGCGTCATAGCTGCATCCAGTAAATTAGTTCAGATCTTGAAATTGAAGAGATAAACTAGGAGTGGAGTGCAATGAGAGTCAGACATTCTGTTCCTTTTTACTTTCCTTTGTCATTGAAGGCTTTTTTCTTTTTCGTTTTTGAAAAAAAAAACTGGAAATATTGTTTGAGAAACTGTGGTCGACTATCAGTAAGGTCGAGATGGAAAGAATTCTGAACATGATGGAACAGGGTCGAGATGGAAAGGAACCTAAAAGCATGAAATGGCTTATCAAGTTATAAGCAAACAGAAAGTTAAGTTTGTTGCTCCACAATTTACTTGTCAAATAAACTACTCAGCACATAGTCTATGTGTTGGGAGTTGGAACTTGATGTTGGGTTTCTTGAGTAGTCCAAGCCCAACAACTCAGCCAAAACTGTTGGGACTTGCGAGTTTTAAGTCTGTCGATGAATATGGAAAAGTAGGGAACTCATATGGTGATATAGTCATGCAGCACTTTCTTAGTTAGAGGTTCTGGTCAGCTTTAGAGACAGAAGATTAAGATGTCATGACTCAGCGCCAACAACATTACATAATGTCAGCCTCTGGTTTGAGCCAATGATCATGATGCTCATGCTATCTGAAGTCCTGAGGACCAACTTCGCTGTAAACTAATGTGTTGTACACCTGTATCATCCAATTGTTCAAAAAACAAAACTTGTATCATCCGTAGGTTTCCAGGATGGTTTGAAATCTGATGACCACCATTGTAAATTCCTTTTTGAGATTTACTCATTAGTAACACATACCACTTGCCTGCTGTTTGGTTCATGAACCCAAGTGTGCTGCAGCACCTTCTTACACCTACGGAATAGGTTATGGTATGGATTATAGGCCAATCCTACTATATTAGTACCAAAAATTCAGAATGCTATTCTTGGAAGTTAAGTCTTTGTCTGACAAGTCACTGAATTGTACCCAAGCCTAAGTGCAGAGATCACCTTTTGTCACAAAGCACCACATGCTACTTTCCAAGTTTTTGAACTGTACGCCTCTGTCTATCCACCGGACATGCGTGCCCCTTACATTTTGTTGTACTGCTGATATTTCATCAAGAAAAACATCTAGCCACTGCGTGTTATGCTCACAGTCTGTGGCATAAGGATATGAAGAATACTTTTGGTAACTGTAGTGTCATTGTTCGTTTATTCTGACTGTGCTATATTATACAAGAGTAACTATGCTCAGCACTTGCTCATTGTTCCTAAAATTGAAATGGTGGCACCCCGTTAATAAATTTGATGATTACATTCTGAGTTGTCATCAGCAGTTGTTTATATTCTGAATCGCATTATCTTCCTCTGCAGGTGTTTCACAGAATACGAACAGCAAGGTGTGCTCTGCTTTCCTGTTTACTGCGGCCACAGTTTCCAGGTGATCTGCATTGAGGTCTTGCCAAAGCAGCGCTCGATGTTTCTAGTCGGCTACCCGCAGTGTAGCTTCTCCCACATGGCGGTGCAGGTTCTGTGGTCGCTCGACGTGCCCTTCGAAACGCTCAATGTGCTCGCCGACGAGGCGCTCCGACAGGGGCGCAAGGAGTACTCCAGCTGTCCCACCTTCCCGCTGCTCTGCATCGGCGGCGAGTTCTTCGGCGGATGCGACATCACCGTCGGTATGCATATATGAGGTTTGCTCTCTGCCTTCCCTTCTCCCACAATTACGGTACCAAACTGTGAGACCTTCTGTTACAGTACACGCGCATGATATCGCAGTATGAATCTGTTATGTGAGAAACCTGTTTTGTTTAGCATCAGGCCATAGCAATTCATTCATTAATCTGACATACGTTAAGTCAAGGAAGACAATGGTTGATATGGCATGTGGAAACTCCATGTCCGTGTAGATGTTTCAGACATATAGTCTGGTCATAGTGAAGACATGGTACATTCTTCTTTTACCTGAAATTGTCTGTGGCAGTGTCAATTGTTTACTAATACGTAGTTGATGTCTGTACCAATTCATTCGATGATCTGACATACTCCCTCCGTAAAGAAATATAAGAGTGTTTAGATCATTACTTTAGTGAGTGATGTATACATGATAAGCTTTTAGGAAGGTGGAGATGGGAAAGAGTTGTGAACATGATAGAACAAGGTCAGTATCATTGAAATCCTGTAAATTAGAGCTCATATTCATTTTAAATATTTATGGTTCAGTGACAGTGATATGATTAATGAATGCCAGCCTCTGGGCATAAAGCTGACTTGCTTGATGCTCATTGCTCCGACTATCTGAAGTCCTGAACACCAATTTCTTTCTGAACCAAGGAATGGTGTCGCATCATGTGCAGGTTTATCAGGACAGGTGCAGAACTCCAACCACATAGTTTGAATTGTCAGTAAACTATTCACAGCTCCTTGTTTTTTTTTGCTAGAATCACAGTTCCTTCTCAGCTGCATGAGTAGCAGAAGGATCGTGTTTGGAGCATGTAATTCCTACCATTTTATCCCTGTTGTTACCTCATGAATAAATGAAACTCTCTGCTGCTAGCTAACAGTCTAACCTGTCTTGTGTATACTCTATATACATTAGCAACTGCTTCATCCTGGATGTCCACTGTGTCCTGAGCCTCTGCTGCACCCTCCCTCTAGCGGCTCAACCTACTGTGTCCGACAACCTCGCCATTTTCGACTCCGGCACTGCCTGGGCCCACACCGCTGCTGCTATTTGGGGCCGACGACACCGAGTTGCTCATCCACGCCCTGATGTGCTGCACGAGTGTTTAGCTCCTGCGGCATGGTTGGTAAACCTGCATGCAACTGTTGAATGAATGACTTGACAGACATGAACGCGGATAATCATCTTCCCTGTAAAAGAAGGCGTGATGATGATTCATGGCGTAGATGATAAATGTATTGATGAATGTAACACCACGACATGATCGACGGTTTAGTTTGTCTTGATGACACAAAACATCGAGGAATATATGGCTTGTTTCAACAGCTTGGTGTGCATATTTTGAGCCGTAAATGTATATCATTTCAAGGAGAAGTCTGGCGTTCAAGATGAAAATTCTTAATATGAATGGTATATATCATTTTGATGCCAATCTTCCGTTGGCCGTAGGTTTATGTTTGTCAGTTAGATCGTTGCCAATATGCGACAAACGTCTTAATAATTTAGTTACTCCTTTAGAACATCAGCCTTGTCAAAAAAAAAAAAAACCTTCAAAGCTAGCTTCACTATCTTAACAACTCATGATTTCTTGATGAATACAGTTAATATAATATGCTACTCCTATTAATTACCTGGATTAGTATTATGGATATAAAATGGGGATGTAGCTCAAATGATAGAGCACTTAATCAAAGCATGTAAGAGGCAGGGGATCGATACCTCCCATCTCGCGCGCTCGGCCGGTCGCCCTCGCTCGCTCGCTTTTCACGAGGGAAACAGGCTGGCCGCATGCGCTCGGTGGGCCTCAGCAAGGGTGACGTTCCTTTCCTTATCTCTTCCGTATCGCATTTTTTTACTTTGCTTCTTCTTGCTCTAGTCCGCTTCTTTTTCTCTCACCTTATGCACCGCATGGTGAGCTCGTCAGCGCCGACGGCGCGACCTCCTGCTGCTTCTGCAGCTCCTCCCCCATGCACCTCAAGCTGCTGCCCCATCAATGCTACAACCGGAGAGATTTTTTGCTGGAACCGTTCGTATTTTTTACTGGAACCAGCATTGCTTTTTGCTGCTGCGGATCTACAACGGTGAGTGTGTTTTGCTGCGATCGGTGATTCTTTTTGTTGGAACCGGCGATGAATTTTGCTGGAGCTGCGACCGGCACTACTGGAGCTGCAAACGATGCACCGGTTGCGTACCCCGGCGCCGCTGGCGAACGCTACAGCCGTGTTCCACAGAAGCTACTACTAGTTCTCGGCGTTGCTACAACCAGATCTCGGTGGGGTGCGACAAGCAATTCTCAGCAGTGGTGCTACAACCAGTTATGTGCAATCGCAAAGCTACAACTGCGCCTGAGAAAGATACAACCAGCCACAAGAAAGCTTCAACCGGAGATGAAAAAAGCTTCAATCAGGCACCATGTAATGAAAAAAGTTGCAATCGTGGATAGAAAAAGCTTCTATAGTAGACAAAAAAGCTTCAACCAGCGATTAAAGATGAAAAACAGCTTCCTGGAGGCTCGCGTTTCCATGAAAGCTGCACCGGCCCAGATGAACTGCTCCAACATGCTGCTGCGGCGGCGGCTAGCGGCTACTCTGAGGGCGGCCGGCGGTGGCCTTCAGGGCGTTCACATGGTGCTGCATGGCCTCGGGCGCTCGCGAGAGGAGCAGCATGAGCATGCCTGCGGGCAGTGGCGGATCCAGGAATTCAAGTTTGGGTGTTCAAATTTTTTTTCACCCTAACATCGATTTTATTTTTTTGCCATTCCAGCCTACAGTTAGCCTTCAAAAATTCATTTGTTCCTTTTTACTAATGAAATCAATCAAAGTAGCAGTGGCTATATCTAAATCCAAACAGAAACTACACGTATGTACTCCCTCCGTAAGGAAATATAAGAGCATTTAGATCATCTAGTGATCTAAATGCTCTTATATTTCCTTACGGAGGGAGTACATGTCAAGGAATGTAATTTCAGATTTGGAGGGGATTCACCTTAGAGTTGCAGATTGAAATTCTTGCAACTGGAGACGTGCCGCGTCATCCTCACAGCCTGACCCTTATGTGTGGATTTGGAGTTTTTGGACTGAAGCCGAGCAGAGTAGTCTCTCGTACGTGAGGACACTGGGCTCTGGGCAAAAGTTACTAGTTGCTGCTCCTGGGCTGCTGCGTAGTGGGCTACTGGCCTAATTTTCACGCGTGGGCTGCTCTCAAGTATGTATGCTACTAGTATTTTTTACCATATACTTCTATATACGAATTTTTTGCACAAAAATTTGGGTGTACATCTGTACACCCATGACCTGTGCTGGATCCGCCCCTGCCTGCGGGAGGTGGTTGGAGGATTAGGAAGGGCCGGCTGCTGATTTTGGACCCACCGTGAGTTACGCGACGCGTGCTAATAATGCAGCTCCGCTTAATTCAACGGCTGGCGTGCGTTCGCCATTTTTTTTGAGGGAATTTATCTGCAGCCGGCGAATCTGCAGGCTCCAGCTACTTGGGCCAAGAACAACCATTGACAACGTTTCTAAGAGCATCTCCAGCCGTTGATATAGCTGGTGTTGATGATCCGACGATCCTGGAGACAATCTCTTGCTCTGGCTCAGGACCTCAACCTCCACGATTTGGTAGTGGCATCGGATGCTAAGGATGTCGTTGGGGCCATCAACAAATCTAGCCAAGGATCAAATGGAGCCATCATTGCTAAGATTATTAGTTTACTATACCGTTGTTTAATAGTACTTTTACTTTTGAGGGTCGTGCCGTGAATGTGGAGGCACATAGTTTAGCCAAGCATGCCTTTTCTTTGGGTATGGGACGCCACATCTGGTTTGGCCAATCCCATGATCAACGTTGTATCCCACATAATGTGGCTTTCTCTGAATAAAGCTTGGTGTTACCGCTAAAAAAAAAAAATCTCCAGCCGTTGCGTCCCCCAGGAGGCATTATTTCAGCCTCGTGGGGTTGGTCCGGCGAAACATTTGGCACGGGGGCTCGAATTTTCCCAGCCGTCCCCCCAATAGGTTGTCTCTTTTCTTTTCTTTTTTGCTTTTATTGTGCATGTCATTACAACAAACACGTTGTGGGCACTGCTGGCCACGCGAGCGCCGGCGATGACTCCAGGCCACCTCTCCCGCCCCAGCCTTCCTGACTCACCATGGACGCCGAGCTCGACCTCCGCCACTATCCTCTGCAGGTCGTGGCCGCGCGCGGAAGCCAGCCGGTGGACGCGAGCTTCGCCCTGGCGCCGGAGCTCCAGCCGCAGCCGCTTGATGGCGGCCGGGGTGCCGTCGCCGAGCCGGCCGCGGAAGACCATGCCGTACGCGCCCCGGCCAAGCACGTTGCCCTAGCTAAACCCGTCTGTGGCGCGCTCCAGCTCCCGGTACATGAACACCTACGCGCCCCGGCTCCGCGGCTGCACCACCGCCAGCCCCAGCGGGTCGAGCCTCCCGCCGTAGATGCACCAGGGTCGCGGCACAACTGGCGTGCGAGGCCAAGCTGGGCTCTCGCCTCGCCGCCGCCCGCGTCCAGTGTGCTTGACTCGCCGACCTCCACGTTGAGCTTCTCCGAGGCCAAGTTGAGGGCTGTGGATGTGGCGAGCAGGCGGGGAAGCGGCGAGCACGGCGGCGAGCGGGAAGGCAGGCGCGCGGCGAGGGCGGCGGCGTGCCGGGCGAGGCTTTCCTGCGCGGGCGTGGGACTTGGTGGGGAGAGAAGGAAAAGAGAGCGTGCACGTGGGTGGGGCCCGGAGAAAAAGGGTGGAGAGAGGGAGTGGGAGGCTGACTGTGGGCCAAACGACATGCAAAACCTTCTCTCTCCTTCCCAAGTGCCCCCCGGTGGGCTGGGTTTGGCCTGGGAGCGCTGGCTCTAATTTTGGCCAAATCCGGCGAAAACTGAGCCTTTGGGGTGACGAGTGGGAAAAATTTTAGTCGCCGGCGCCCAAAAAGTGGTCCTGGGGGGCCGGCTGGAGATGCTCTAACTTCCTATGAGCCGAGCTAGCTCGCACGAGTAGTTCCTATTTATCGCCTAGGTCGATCTTTGTCAACTAAACGCGTATCCTCTGGGATGGTCGATCTTTGCGAAATCACTAATTAAGGAGTACTCTTTTCAAAAGTCACTCTCACCTCCCAGGTTGCGACAAATGGCGTACTGCATGTATGCCACTTGTCGCTGCATGTGAGTTCTCCTTTTTTCGCAGATTTATTTATTCAAAACATTTGATCTCTTAAACTGTGCGTCCAAATCTTGAACCATCTGTAATTTAAACTTTTTTTTCATTTTCGCTTTGTTTTTTTCTACATGATTTTTTTGAGGGAATTTATCTGCAGGAAATGACCGGCGAATCTGCAGGCTCCAGCTACTTGGGCCAAGAACAACCATCGCCTACGTTTCCATCTTCCTATGAGCCAGCTAGCTCGCACGAGTAGTTCCTATTTATCGCCTAGGTTGATCTTTGTCAACTAAACGCTCATTCTCTGGGATGTTTAATCTTTGCGAAATTACTAATTAAGGAGTACTCCTTGCAAAAGTCACTCTTACCTTTCAGGTTGTGACAAGTGGCGCACTCCTTTTTTCGCAGATTCGTTTATTCAAAACATTTGTCTCTTAAACCGCGCATCCAAATCTTGAACTATCTTTGATGATTTTTTTCCTAGAAAAAACCCAAAATGGGAGCATGTTTTTTTCCCTTTCAAAGAGGCACAACTGTACCTCTCATGTAAGCAAATCCGTGCCTCCATGAGAAGCAAATATGTGCCTCTTGCGGAAAAAATACATTTTCCCTCTTTTTTCCGAGAGGCATGACCATGCCTCTCGCGGAAGCAAATCCGTGCCTTCACGAGAAGTAAATCCATACCTCTCGCGGAAGAAAAAAATGCATTTTTTTTCTTTCTTTTTGAGAGGCATGACTGTGCCTCTCGCGAAAGCAAATCGGTGCCATCACGAGAAGTAAATTGTGCCTCTCGCGAAAGAAGAATAAAAAGGAAAACACATTTTGTTTTGCTTTTCCGAAAGGCACAACTGTGCCTCTCACGGCAGCAAATCCGTGTATCCACGAGAAATAAATCTGTGCCTCTCGTAAAAAAACACGTTTTTTCGTGCAAATTTTGTTTTTCGATTTTTTTGTCCAAAACCTAAGAAAAACCAGGGAAAAACCTGAAAAATCATCTAAAAGCTGAACACAAGTACAGAAAAATTCATAGGGAGCGCCCAGAGCGTGACACACATGGCGTGCTCACAACCCACCAAAAGTGACCCTTGCGGGGAAGGAGTACTCGCTGATTAGTTGCTCGATAGGTGAAAATGGGCCGTCCCAAGCAGCATATGCTCCCTCTTCCCTTTTTTTGTTGTTCCATTTTAGGTTTTTTTATTTATCTTTTTCATCTTTCATTTTTCATTTTTCATTTTTGTTTTTCTTTTCCTTTTTTCATGTTCCATTTTTAATTTTCCATTTGTTCCTTTTTCCTTTTCCTTTTCCTTTTTCTTTTTCATGTCGTGAGCATATTTTACAAATTCATGAACATTTAATGTTTGTCAAAATTCAAAAATTCATCAAATTCAAAAATGTTCATGAACTTAAATTTTTAATCAAATTAAAAATTTGTTCATCAAATATGAAAAATGTACATCAGATTTAAAACAATGTTCATTGATTTAAAAAAAAATCCGTGGACTTCAAAATTTGTTCGTCAAACTAAAATCAAAAGTAGAGATTCTAAAACTGTTCATTTAAAATAAAATAATGTTCATTGTAAGAAATTTGTTGGACATTTTTTTAAAATTCCAATTTTTTTAATAATTCGTGAAATCTTTTTTAATTTTATTTTTTTATTTTTGTGAAATTTGTTTCGAAATCATGAACATTTTGTGAAGCCCTGAACTAATTGAAAGAAGCAAAAAAAAAAAAAGAATAACAGAAAAAATGAAAGAGAAAACAGATGGTTATGCTTATGCTTCATTGGTCAGGGTCATGGAAGATAAATTCTTGATGTCAAATAGGGAGTGAGATTGTCCTCAATATTGTTCCTCTGTACAGATTTACACACAGTATATAGCTAGTGTTAGACAACAACAAAGATCCTCCTCTCCCCAACAAACACAGCAGCAAAGATCCTACTTGGGCAAGATTCATCTGCCCAACTGTACTCATGCCCGCCACAGGCTATGCCAGGGCAAGCCCTAGGCCACGGAAAAGGTGTGGTGGCCTAGGGACCATCCTAAACAAGGACCCAATATATACACATACGTAAATAAATTACAATAAATGTGAATTACAGAACATAACGTCAACAAGTGTAGGGGGGCTAGGCCCCCCCCCCTCAACATGTTGTATTTGTTTTAATAATTGTTTATAGTTGCGTACATGTATATTGTAATCAGCATCTGTATCATATAGTCACATATACATCGAAAATGCCCGACAGATCTCCCTGTATCGCTCAACCACACCGTGTATTCAGGTTCTCATAGCTATCAGGTGATGAATAATCTAGCTCGTCTCTCTCCTGCTTCAACTTCTTGTTTTTGTGACCTTCCTCCTCGAGCCAACGGTCGCGGTCCTCCACCTCCAGATTGAGGTCATGCTTCACATCATGAAGCTGCGCCTGATGCTCCTACTCTAGCTCATCTAGCTCTTGCTTCCTACGGAGCTCATGGTACTGCTGCAGTTGTGCAATCTCTTGGTGTTGCTGCTCAGAACGCACCAAGTCAAGCATAGTCTCCTAGTACTCATATGTGTGCAAGTCTACTAGGCCAAAGTTCAGAGTAAAGTATAGAGATTTAAGTACTTCGTAAGTCACTGAGCACCCAGCTTCATGACCATCCTCGCCATAGCCATAGAAGGTAGTGTATAAACGAGGATCATGTGAAGTGACCTGCACATCCACAACTCCTTGTATTCGCCCCTCCGAAAGAGCACTGTTAGAGATCACTGTTGGCTTTAGGTTGAAATAATCGACTACCTCATTGAGGATCTTCACAGTCAAGATGGAAGAAGGTTGGGCCATCCATCCCAGATTTCAACCATAAATATTAACACTAACCAAAAAATTCATGCATATATATGTGAAATACTAAATTTTAATATCAGTCAAAAACCTAAATGGAAGAAAATAAATGTTAGATTCACATATGGTAAGCATAAAAAAATGAATGTTTGGAACTTACACGCACAAAAAATACCATGGTTATCCCACATTAGTTGCAACAATTTTAATTTTATTTAATCTAGCTTTGATACCACTAAAGCTCTCACGCCCTGAAACATGACTCACACATAATAGCTGCCACGCATTTATAAACCGAAGCTTATGTGTGAGGCCTAAATTAAAACATTTCATGATATTACACATAACATGTATTCTTTATTCCGGGGATACAAATTTCTTGCTCAAAATTAACTCCTAAAGTACTTTTATTTATTCCCTACTGGCACTTGCTATACACCTACGGCTCAAAGTCATGCTCATGGTCATTACCGCTCTGCACCGCATAATGGAAATTAAGCAAGGTTGAGCACGACACGTCATACTCATCAAGTAACATTTCTCAAATGAACGTAAGGAGAAAGTTTTATGAATATCAAAATGGTGTAAATGGATTTCAAGAAAATGATAAGGCAACAATGTACAAACTTAATGGAGGAAAAATAAAGAGGTAACAACTTGATCAAAGAGAAACAAATAAGGTAATAATTAAGGATTTACCGGAAATGAATATAATGGCCTGGAATAAAATTTTACGGAAGTGAAAGGATATTACTAGTACCACACATGACCAGTAAGATTTTGAACCAGGGAGTCACAGGGGCGAAATTTCTCACTTTTACCCTCTTAATAGGGGTACTCCGAGATCGACAGTCTCAACTAGAACCACGTCGGTTACATAAAAGTAGATACATTGTTCGGAACAAGTGTTGCCATGGTGGAGAACTCGGATAGTCCCATACCTGAACTGTGACTGGTAGAATATGTTTACGGCCATGACACCAATATAGACGACGAGGGATATATGGAAATAATGAGGTCATGATACGATGAAGCTCATGTATCCATTCTCACGTCTCCACATAAGCCTAAATAAATCATGACGATTTCTTGCTTACTGGAACATATTTCTTCTTAACAGTACCATGGCCAACAAACAGAGAGCAAGTGTAGAGCAATATATATCTCACGGTACAATGCATAACAAGGAGATACTAGCAGCAGAATATCGGACGTGGAGTTTTGGCTCCCGAGCTTAGATGCTCCCGTCGATGAACAGTAAAACCAGCAAAAATAGCAGAAAAATAAAAATAATCTGATATTTTTTGGCATGCAAGATGCTCCTGTGCGTGATGCATGTGTAAATTTTATGAAGTTTGGACATTCGAGGAGCCCGTGCAAAATTTGATGAAGTTTGGACATTCGAGGAGCTCGTGGCAAAAAAGACAAATTTAAAATGTTTGAGAAAAGCACTGTTCGACGAGCCCATGCTTTGAGCGCTCCCAAGGATAGAAAATGCATGTACAATATGAGGAGACCATGTGTTGAATATTATTGGGCTTGATTCCCATGTGATGAAAGAGAAATATTCTTTCTATTTTAGAGTGCATTTCGAAGATAGAAGTACACTCTTTTGTAGACAAATTTCAAGTGATAAACCTACACTTATTTGAGGGCGGATGGAGCAGGTAAGTTCATTTACAGTGCTATGCATGCACACGTTTCTAACATGACATGGTACATACTAGAGTCGAGGAGGCACATTGCCATGCAACGAGCCTTTATCAACACCGTATGCAAAAAATATATACCGTGTCATATGGGACTAATAAACCAGGATAAAGGTAGCAGTACAGTGCTACAAGAAAGCTAGTTAGGGTTCGACACGCTATATGCATAAAGGAAACTGGGAAGACAACATGGATGCTGCAAGGGGGGCTTTCCCGAGATGCTGCAACACAGGCGCCATGCTGCAATGGCGCAGAGATATATTTTTTCATTAGAGGAGTTTGCAATAGGTGCCATTCTAAATCAACCATGCATGTATATGTTGCACATAATATTTAAGATGAACAATTACTTTATTTTATTTGTGAATAAAAGTTCAAAATTCAAGATCGTTGACTATAATAATTAAGTTGACACATTAACAGAAACTCGATCGAGAAAAAATATATTTAAATGCGCAACATTAGGAAGAGGTCATGCGTCATATCCAGAATGCAGTAGGTGGATTCTCAACTGCATCATCTTCGTCGTCAGCATCCTCAGCATAATGGGGCACAAGGTAGGAGCGGCCGGGTCGGCATGGTGCCATCAGGAGCTCGCCATCATTACCATGCTTAGCACAGAACATGGTGACATGGAGCAGGTGGTCATTACCATTGTACATGGTGCACCTGTTGCACTGACTATCCTTGGCCCCTGCTTCCGCAAGCGGCACCACCGGTCTTGCCTCGACGAGGCAGAACCTGCCACGCCCAGTGTGGAGGAGCGCGCAGCTTGATGCGCCCTTGAGGAACGTCAGCTCCTCCTTGCAAAGCCTCCACTCGGGCGTCGGCAATGGCTTGGGTGTCTGATCGCCGGCGAGGTTTGGGACCTCGCAGGAGCAGAGGTAGTTCAAGTCTTGGGTGTCGTTTCGGTATCCGATCCCAACCCACGCGTCTAGGTGACCATCGTAGTGAGCACGACCATGGAACGGCATGGCCCAGTCGCCCCGGTGTGTCCACTCGCCGGCCCCTTGCTGCTCGGTGTCCAGGGAGAAGGTGACGGGGCCGCACGAGACGAATAAGGTGCGTCCGTCCGGATGCACCGCGCATGACTGGACGTAGCCGCTGGCCGGGAGCGATGGGGCATTCTTCCAGGTCCACTCCATGATCTGTCCTCTCATACGTAACATGGTCCTGTCGTCGTTATGGCTGTCGTATCCGCCGTCGAACTCAACAGCCTGCTGCTCGCAGAGATAGTGCGGCGCACAGCTGCCGCCGCCAAACCTGTACAACTTGTTCCCGACGGCAACGACGTGGCAGCCCCAGTGCGTGAAACGGGCAGGCGGAGGCTGCTCCATGTCCAGCCTCGCCGTTTTGGTGTCGTAGACCAAGGTGATTTCGTCACGATAATCACCACGTCGTGTGTTCCCTGTGACGACGATCTTGCTGCCGACGGCTGCCAAGTGTGCCCATGAACCGACCAACGAATAGCCCAGCCGGAGGACCGGCTCGGGCAGCTGACACGGCTGCGTCGTCTGCTGCGGCACCCGCCGTGGGCTGTCCATGCCGGTCACCGCGTCCTCGTCGCCGCCGTCCAGGTCGTCCACGTCGAGTCTGTAGATACTGCGCCCCGTCTTCATCTCGTCCAGCACCACGTACAGATGCCGCCTCGACGTACGCAATGAGTTCGCAGCGTCGGCCTCAGCGGCGCTCGAGGCGTATGCACGTGGATGTGCGCCCGCGAGAGCGGCAGCGACCAGGGTGTCGCCGGCGGCGGCGCTGCTGCATCCAGAAGAGCCGCGCCGGATATGGGAAAGTAAGGGCTGAGATCGGGCGAGGAAGGGTCGCCACATTGCGTCGTTGATTGATTAGTTGTTTGTGTCGATGTGAATCCAGTCCCAGATCAACAAAATTAACGTGATCGCTTTGATTGGCCTCCTAAATTTTAGCAAGTGGAAGTTAGGAAACAAAATATTTCTGCTTATCTACCGTGTCTGGTGTACCGTGTCTACTATTTACTTGCAGCAAAAGGAAGGGCAACAAAGAATGCTTCAAACATTCCTGATTTGGCCTAGGATCTGTTTTGATTGATTTGACCTAGGATATCCTTGTTAACTCGTGTGTTTCGGAGTTTTATGGACTTACTAATAAAGTGTTCTCGACCAGGGTTGGTTACTGAATCAACAATTTTTAGGCGGAGGGCCTGTGCGTCTATCGTGGTTACCCGAAAATACCGTGCATTTACAGCTCCAACTTTTCCAAACGAAGTTTTTAATTCTATGTAGCTTTTTTTTTGAGAGAGAAGACAATCATGGCTAGCTTGTATGAGCAGTTCTTATTTATCGCCTAGGTCACGTGTGTGGACCAAACGCTCACCCCCGGTGTTCGCTAGGTCGACGTTTGTGGACCAAACACTCACCTCCTGGATTAGTATTATTTTATAATGTTCATTTTCGTTTTTTATGTTTTTATTTCTCCTTTTCCTTTTTATTTATCATTTCGCAACATTTACCCAAATCCAGGAACATTAATTTAAATAGTGAACAATTTTGTTCATCAAAATTCAAAAAATGTTCATCAATTTCAAAAAATATTAATCCAATTAGATAAAGATTCATCAAATTCGAAATTTCATCATAAAATATGAAAAGTGGTCATCATATATTAAAAATTGTTCATCAAATTTAAAGTTAGTTCATCAAATTCAAAAAAGTTCAATGATTCAAAAACTATTCATCAAATTAAAAAAATTCATCAAAATTAAAATAGTGTTCATTATTAGAAATCCTTGCACAATTTTTGAATAGTTCTTAAAGTTCATGAAAATTATTTTGAATTCATGAACATTTTTTTAAATTAGTGAACATTTTCTGAAATTTGGAAAACCAATTCAAATTTATGAGCTTTTTTATTTCCTTTTTTAATAATTTGGTGATTTTTTTATAAATGAACAACTTTTGAAATTCCAAATTTGATTTAAATAAGAAAAAAAAAAACAAAAAGAAAAACAAAACGGATGAGAAAAATGGGGCACCCCGCACCGGACCGCACATAGGCCGGCACAAAGGGCCGCGCGGGGGGGGGGGGGGGGGGTGTTGTATTTCATCGCTTCCCATCGTGCTGGTCGATAAATCGGAGGTCGTCAAGCTCACACGTGCAGATGGCTGGCGGGTCTGTTATCTTTGTGAATTATAAACCAAATCAACGCAACAGGCCGGCAAACAAGATTTTCGGTTTCTCCATATTGCTGAATCGTATATGGGCTCTTATTTTTTTCCAAAAAATATTCAGGTCTATTATAAAAGTGTGTGAGTGCGATGTCTTTATACCGAATTATGGGTAGCTATAAAGAACTATTGGTGCTGCGGTATGTATGCATACCAAATATTTGTCTCATGCTGATTTTATAACCAAAAAACAATTGTCCTTTTCATAACCAGATAAAAATATTGGAATGTGCCATGTGGAATATAGTTTCAAAGATTTCGCCGTCGGGTGAAAAAACATTATTTTTTATCTGGACACTTAAAGCGGAATGCATTTTCAAAATTTCAGGAATAATTTTGCATATGCGAACTGAGCGTAGCTCAGATGGTTAGATTTTTTCTGGTGGAATAACTCAACAAGGTTTAAGTCCTAGACTTGACACTGATGTACGCATTTTTTTCTTAATTTTTTTCAGCATTTCCGGTGATGTTCGTTTAGTGGGAGAAGATGTTCATGTGTCCGTGGTAACTTCATCAATTTCAAGATTTTATGCCGGCTCAGTATCTCGAAGGTGCTTATATGAACAAGGTGTGCATGCGTGCGTTCATAGAGATAAGTGATACTCGTTCAGTGGAACGAGATGTTCCGTTGACCATGAGACGCATGCGATGACTTCGCCAATCTCAAGATGTTACGCCGACTCAGTATCTCGAAGGTGCTCATAAGGATAAGGTATGTGTGCACGTCTTCATAGAGATGAATGTATGCACATGTATATAAGAGTGTGTGATTGTACCGTGTTAATTTTTTATATTTTGTATATGATGACCCCATAATTTTCTGCCCAAGGTGTGTGGTCGCATACTGATTTTTCTGCCCACGCGCAAGGGCAACAAAAAGCAAGCGCACGCATGCTGGGAAGCAATTGGGTTAATTTTATTGAACGAGCAAAAGTTAACATCACTATAAAGAAATATCACTGTGCGTTAATTTTATTGAACGTTCTGAACGCTCCCTGCTGGCCCATCTGGCACACAAAGCAGTCAGCCCAAATACAGAAAAAAGTCAGAACATACAAATTTGCGAGGGAAAGAAATTAAAATTTTCCATGGCAATGAAGATTTAATTGCAAAGCTGAGATGTAAAAAGCAGTCATGTTGTCAACAGGTAAAAATGTTATGATAAATTTTCATACATTTGTCATGTGACTATTCCCAAGAAATCGTGTTCAGATCTTGCTATGGTGTATGAGACACACTTTTTTGAAAAAATTGCCATATGACCATTCCACACATTTTTTGGCCTTGTGTGCTGAATGAACTAGAGCATGTACGGGTGTATTAAAAAACCGAAAAAAGTTGCCATGTCAGATGCATGTTAAAAATTGACGTTTCATTTTTATTATAATTTTCATGCTTTGTGTAAGAAAATTGACATTTTTTTGCTATGATACATAACAAAAGTTTCCATGGTACTTGAATTAACCATGTCATGGTACAAAAATTAAGTTTGCCATGATGCATAAATTAAGTTTGCCATGTTTGTGAAAAAAATGAAAATGATTCTTTATTAAAATTTCCAGGGCCCATGTAATAATATTGCGATGATAAGAAAAAAGAGCTTTCCATAGTCCATTAATTAAATTTGCCATGGTAGTATAAACAAAATTGCCATGGTGCATGAAGTAAATTTGCCTACATTACGCATATGACCATTACAAACAAATAACTAGAAACTTGCTATGGTTTTTAAGACACAAAATGTTTCTAAAACTTGCCGTGTAAATGAACTGAAAAGAATGAAAATTTGCCATGATGGAAAAAAATTCCATTACGTTCGAAGTGTTACAAAAAAACGTCTTTTGACATGGCAAAACCTATGTTGGTGACATGGTGGAAACACATCACACCGTGAAAACTCCAAACTTGCCATGATAACACATCTTGAAGTTGCATGACCATTGTTGAAATGCCGAGTGGAAAAAACTCAAAACTTGCCACGGAACACATCTTGATATATGTAATGGCCACCCCTGATACGTCCATTTTGCATCATGTTTTCCTACTGTTATTTATAATGTTTTTATGCATAATAATGCCTTTTGGAGTAATTCTAATGCCTTTTCTCTCATAATATGCAAGGTTCAAACAAAGAGGGAGAATACCTGCAGCTGGAATTCTGGACCTGAAAAAGCTACGTCAGGCCACCTATTCTGCACAACTCCAAATGAGCTGAAACTTCACGGAGACTTTTTATGAAATATATAAGAATTAATGGAGTAAATAACTTTCTAGGGAGGAGGAGTTGAGCGTGGCCGAGGTCGAGGTAGAGAAGAGTCTGTCCGTCGAGGAATCGGCGGTGGAGTACCAACGCGAGCTCTGGCGCAGCCACTATTACGAGTACTACAACCTTGAGAGCGGCGCCGAGGACGAGGACGAGGACGAGGTCGACTTCAGCAGAGGGAACGCGGAGTCCACCAACGGCGGCATGTCGCCAGGACAAGTTATCGACGTCTCATCTCACACTGGCGATGCATAGGCCGGCGCGGTGGCGGCTTTGTTAAAATTATGCGTACTTAGGCTTTGTTTTTAATGCTGGTCTTTTGTTAGAGCAATGTTTAGGTCAACTGGCTCTGTTTAATTACTAAAATTGCTCGATTCAGTAAGTGTGGTCTGTATGCTGCATGCTCTTTTGTGTGTCCAAATTAGCAAGCGATATTAAATTATGCAATGACGTGGATGAGGACAGTACCCAGGGAAATTTTCACCAAAATTTGAATTATCAAACTCATCCCATGCGCGTAAAGCAGAAGAATCGTTTGCGATGCACACAATCGTTCAAAGTGAATGGTGTCCGGCGACACCGCGCGCAAAGTTTCCCTCCACATTTTGAAATTTTTGGCCTACCGCCAAAATATCTACCCCCGCCCCCCTTCCCCACCCCCTTTTCTCCCCGACCACAAGTCACATTTTCCCTATTTCCTCCTTCCTTCCTTCCTAAGCTATAACCGCTTCCTCGCTCTCGCCGTCTCGCATCCTACCGCCGGGGTCGCCATGGTCTTCTTCAATGACTTCCCCAGCGGTTCCTCCTCATCCGACGACTCCTTCACCACCCGGGTATGCCTCTCTTCTCTCTCTCGGGCTATGACTTGGAATGAAGGATTTTAACCCAGCGGTCGATTTGAGTCATTTCTTCCTCTTGTAGCTCCCTAGGACCATCAGTTGCAACAAATGGAGTGGGGTGGCTGAAGATCTGTCTGCTCGTTGTCACCATCAATCTCCATGCGTGAAGCTAGTTGCGTTTGAATCTGTGGACAGTGGGAGGAAGTTTCTGGCATGTGCAGAGAAGGTTAGCCCCACTTTCGTTGTTACAAATCATTTGTTAGATGTGATTCAGACACTGTCACGGTCCCAACCCATTCATACCACACCTTCAATCAAACGCATTCTAAGACAGTGTCACAGTTTGTACCTAGTATCTAAAAATGTTGTCATCTCATCAGCGGTGCCATTAGAAAATTATTTGGCACTGCTTCAGCAGTTTGTGCAGCCAACTTTGGTCCACACATCCGAGCAGCCAAGTAGTAAAATACTAAATCTTTATGGCACGAAGGAACTAGGCATCGGAGCAACTAGGTGCTCCGGAGTCCGGGTCCCTGATTTTTTTCCGCTGCATCGGCTCGCCAGTGCAGGGCACCGGTGCGAAATGTAGCAACAGTTGTCTTTACACCGGTTTTGGCATACATAGTGGACGGCCTTAGTGCTATTAGTTCTATGTTACTAAATTTGTGCATGTACACACCTGTTAGTATCAATTTGCTGTCATCCAAACACTGTCGCTATGCTGTTGCAGTTATATTTAGTTTCCTCATAAAATGTTCAATTTGTTATTTATAGTACATGAGTAAGAACTTGTAGCATTGTTGTAGTTAATTATAGCTTCTGATGTTTCAGAATTTGGTTGTTGTCTCAGTAGCAATTAATTCATTTGCACATTGATCTTTTTGAGAAGATATGTCATAATTAACCTGTTTCTTCAGTTTTTCAAAATATGTATTGGTGATTTTCTATGTTACTATAAACCCATTTCCCCTACAATTGTTACTGATCTAGTTTTAAATATTATAGGATGAACGAAAGTGTTCTTATCTGGAGTGGGTTGATCAAGAGTGGCCACAGTCTTTGAAGATGTGCCTAGCAAAGCTCTGGAGCATGTATGAGGAAGAGAACAGAGGTAGGCTTAGAGAAAGTGTTGTCAACGCTGAAGAATATTTGAAGATGCGGGATAAAAAGAGAAAGGTAGAGAATGAGCTCAGATTTTTTAAATCAGACTTTGCTAAGATGGTGTTGGCGAAGTAGGAGTTACTTTCCCAGTTGGCCAGTGCAAAACAGGTTCTTACTGAAATAAAAGCAGATGTGGATAAGACGAGCCTGGATGATCTCGATTAGGGAAATGAATATATTGTTCTAATATTGTTCTTATGAAGCTGAACTAGCTATATGTTGTACTGTGCTGTTTTTAGGTAGCTATCGTACTGTGATGTTAAAATATATTTATGTGCCTGATATGAAATTGGCAAATAGCTGTTCGATATGAAATGTGAATTTGTGTAATACTGAAATTATTAATTGTAAACTAATAAACCTGCTAAATGGGTCATGGAACTTTGCAAACGATTCTAGCAGTAAAAGCGCTTGTGATGGATAGCCCAATGCCACACAGTTTTCTTCATCAAATCATGTGTGATGTAGTTGAATAAAAGCAAACGGTTAACTGAGACAGAGCGTGTGTGATCGTTATACCTATCACACACGAGCCTATACATAAAACTATGTGGGATGTACATACGAACAGAAACGTTTAGCCTGGATTGACTGTGTGGGATGTACATACGAATGGAAATATTTTCCCTGGATTGACTGTGTGGGATGTACATAAGAACGAAAACGTATTCCTTGGATTGACTGTGTAGAATGTACATAACAAACGGAAACGTTTGTTTGGGACTGACTATATGAGATGTACTTACGACCGGAACCAATTGGGCTTGTATAATCGTATTTGATCGCTCGCCCGTCGCACACGACCTCATTTTGCCGAGCGTGTGTGCCAGGAGAGCCTATCCCCGACGGTTTCTGGGTCGTGTGGCAAGGACCCCCCTATCGCAGTCACTCACTAGGCGACGGTTCAGAACGCCGTCGCGGAAAGGGGTTAAATGTAACACCCCTATGTAATAAACACTGTGACACTTTGCTAAGTATGCCAAGTCATCTTCATTTGCAGTGTCTAGCCACTTTGGTTAAATATTCAATTCAAATTCTATTCTGGAAATCAACTCAAATTCAAAAGTGCAAAATAAAGTTGTTCAAAACCTGTCAGAAAAATGTTCATTAATTAGCAAATAATCCAGAAGCAATTATAAAAATATAAACAAAAATAATTGAGTTAGCCAAATGATTCTAACAACATGAAGCAGCACCAAAACAAAAGTATTTGATTCATTTATAATTAAATCAAATCCAAATGAAATCATATTTTCCCCAAACTAGTTTTTGGTGAAAGTTAACATTGCACTGTAATATTTGGGCCAAGTCTCACATTTTACAAAAGTGCAAATGTGGTCTAACAATTAACAAAACAGGAAAGAAATAAAGAAACAAAACATAGAAAATAATACGAGGCACTATGCACTGGGCCTAAGTGCACAGTGCCCCGAGCCCATCCCACCACGGCCTCTTTCTCCCTCCTCCCCTCTCTCTCTGTCGCCATGTCGCCCCGCCCGTGGACGCGCCGGCGCTGCTCCGGCCTTTCGTCGACACGCCGACGCCACCGACACCCGCGAGGGGATAAGGCCGAGCCGGTGCTTCCCCCCTGGCCTCCCCATTCATTCCCTCTCCCTCTCCGTCGCTCTCCCCCTCGTTCTCCATCGTCACCGAACGCCACCACCGCCGTGCCTCCATCGCTCTCGTGGCCACAGCCACCACCTCGCTCTGCCGTCATGCCGAGGAGCTCCGCCTTCGACTGCTCCATCGACCGGTGACCGCAGCTGGAGCCTGGAGGCACCGCAACGCCGGAATTCCTCCGTCCCCATCTCCGGTTGCCGCCATCTTCTTCGTCTCTGGCGCCGCCTCTGCAGCTCCTAAACCGTCACGGGCCTACGTGTGAGCCGCGCGGTGAGCTCCTCCGCCTCCTGCTCCTCCTCGTTACTCCCCTAGCGCACCGTAGCTAGCTCGCCTGCATACCGAGCTCCGCCGTCCGCCATTGTCGCCGTTACACTCGCCTCCGAGCTCTTCTGCTCGGGCCAGTAGCTCCGACGACCTCTTGGAGCGCCTTAGACCCCGCCTAGCCTCTTCTTTTGCTCAAACGAGCGCCGTAGCTCCGATTTCCAGCTCCGGGCGAACGCGCCGCCCGCCGCCGTCGATGAAGCGCTCAACTCCGGCCGAGTTAGGCCGCGGGACCGCCGTAGATCGATGCGGCGTCTAGTCCTCGTTCGAACGCATCAAACCCCGCGCGTTTTGGTGCTGGGTTGCGCGATTCCGACGCGCTCCAGCGAGCCCCGCCGCGATTTTGGTCGCCGGAGTTGTCTCCGGCGCCGACGCCGACGTGGCTCGGTGGCCCCCGCCCCTGGGTCGCTGACCAGTGGGTCCGGGGGGCCCTGTTGACTGGTTCAACCAGTCAACGTGCTGACTGGGCGCCCACTGTGGCACTGACACGCGGGCCCCACCGCCCTTTTAATTAACTAAAATGATTTATAAATAAAAATAGATTAATTAAGTTAATTAGTCTATGACAGGTGGGGTCCAGTAGTCAATTAGATTTAGTTTAGTTTACAATAAACTCTGTTTTATAACAGAGGCTCACATGTGGGTCCCACTGGACCCACAGGTCAGGTTTGACCCTGGTCAGCCGACCTGTTCACTGCTGACGTCACTCCTACACAATACTGACGTCATATTTCCTTTTCTGGTAATAAAAATAATTTCAGAAAATAGCTTAAACTTTGAAAATTCATAATAAATAAACGGTAGCTCAGATCGAAAAACTTTGTACATGAAAGTTGCTCAGAACGACGAGAACCCCCTACGTAGGAGAACCCGTAACTTTTAGCCCGATTCTGGTATATGAATAGTGCAAATTCATCGGTTAATAAATCCAACTTAAATCCTAAAATAACTATAATGACTTAGACAAATCTTTAGGCAACCCTGCACTGCATCCTAGGCATGGCATGCCCTGTATTGCATTGTTTGCTGTGTATTTATATGTTTCTTCCCCCTCTTCTCTCTCGGTAGACCCCGATGTTGACGTAGCTCCCGAGACCGACGCAGCTTCGGAGGTCGACTACGCCCCTGACGATCAGACTCTTGCCGCAGAGCTTCCAGGCAAGCACCCCCCTTTTGAGCATTCCAATATCGCCCACTCTCTTCTCTCTTATGCTTGCATTAGAAGTTATTGCTGCTGCTGTTATCCTATTTCTGCTGCATAGCCTGTTATTTTAACCTGCTATTGTTACCTACGTACTTATCCTAAACTGTATAGTATAGGTTGGGTAGAGACCCATCAGAGACCCCACTAATCCCGACTGCCCCGCTGGATTAACAGAAGACCCGATCAACGGGATCGAAGACCAGGCCCCGGCACCGCACATCACTTTCTCCTTAGTTGCTCGACACTACTGGGTTACTATCGAGTGCCGAGGGTGATACCTCGTCAGCACCTCTGATGATAACCTTGTAGGTTAGTTATTCGGTTGTGGTCAGCGAGGGTGATTCCTCCTACACCACCCTCGATAACGACACTGTCGCGCAACTCCTCAAGAGTGGACCTCGAGGGTGATTCCTCCTTCGTTCACCTTGATGTTTACATCAGGTGGGAATCCAACGAGGGTGATGCCTCGGATTCCTTCTTGATATGGTAGCCACACGGATGCCTTTACATTACTGTTGATACTGCTTATTCTGGATAAAGACGGGTCGGCCCTGAGGGGTACCCGCACGAGATTATGATGAGAGTGATATGGAGTCGGGTTGACCTGGAAGGTGCCCGTGAGATATCTACGAGGCGTTGCCGGGCATTCCTAGCCCTTGCCGCAAGTCCTCGAGACGGGGCGACGGGGTCACATCCTTCGTGAGTCTCTGCTCGTTACCGCACTACCAACACACTAACGGTTTGGATATTTGATCCGAGGGGCCTCTGGCCTGATAGCACTAACCATCACGTGGGCATAGTATGGGCGTTCTGCGTCGTATACATCAGCCGAAGCTTAATAGACGTCAGCAAGGAGCGGCGCGCGCTGGATTGGACTGGTTAAGCCCGCGCTTGTATTAAGGGGGCTAGGTCCGCTTTCAGCCGCCCTCGCAACGCACAGGAGTTCCCGGGGCGAAGGCCCAAGACCCCTGGGTGCATAGGTTTAGTCCGGCGTGCTGACCTCTCTATTAAGTATTTGGTCGGGTTGCAGCGTATCGTTTGGCCGAGGCCGGGCATGACCCAGAAAAGTGTGTCCGGCCGGAGTTAAGCGAGCGTGGTGGGTAAGTTGGTGCACCCCTGCAGGGAAGAAACCAATCTATCGATAGCCTGTCCTACGGTAACGGACACTCGGAGTTGTATCCCGATCGGTACAACTAGAACTGGTGACTTGAGATGAAATGGATAGTATGGCTCTGGGATTGCTTTCTCGCAGGGAGTCGAGGAAGAATCTCTGGGCGAGGTTGATGATACTACTGTTGCTTTACATTATGCTATTCTGCACTCTGCTAATGCTGCAAGACCGATGAAGATGCTTGAAGATGCTAGTCTTCGATAGGACTAGGCCTTCCTCTCTATTCTGGCATTTCTGCAGCCCAGTCCACATATACAGCCTCCTTTGATAATGTTGCATATGTAGTGTAGATCCTTGCTTGCTGACTACTTCGGATGAGTACTCACGTTGCTTTGCTTTCTTTTTCTCCCCTTATCCTTTTGACGCAAACAGATGGCGGAGCCCCTGAGACCGCCGACCCTGTTGATGACTACAGCTACTACTACCCTCCCGGCGAGTACTACTACGAGGAGCCGACCGACGACCAGCAGTAGGTTCGGAGGGTCCTAGGCAGGAGGCCTACGCCTTTCGATCGTAGTATTTTATTTTGCCCCGCCTTTCTAAAGGCCTATCTGTAACTCTGTTATATCTGTACCCAGATATCTGATGCTTCCGCTGACATTTGTATGCCATCGAGCTATGTATTCGAGCCCTCGAGGCCCTGGCTTGTAATATAAAGCTTGTATGACTTTATTTATGTTTTAGAGTTGTGTTGTGATATCTTCAAGTGAGTCCTTAGGCTTGATTGTGTGCATTTGCGTGTATGATTAGTGCACGATTAAGCCGGGGTCGTCACAGGTTGGTATCAGAGCCGACTGCCTCTAGGAATTCCCCTTTCCAACTCCTTGGCCGAAGTTGAGTCTAGTGGTCCAAAACTGTTTTACTAACTTGGCTGTGTGGCTTACGGGCCCACGTGGCCAACTGGGTGGTATTAGGATCTTTTATTCCTCGTCTTTACTCTGGGACTCTGATCACGCTTCTATTCGGGTTTAATATGTTTACTAACGTCGACACTTAGGATCTCGTAAATTTCGTCCACCCGGAGAGCTGGATATCTGTGCAATTTCCCTGTCATTTATCTGATTAGTCTGATAATCATTTTCCTTTCCATTGTTTTGTTTAACCTTTCTCTTCGAGATCTGTTATAGTTCTCATCGTCAAATGACAATCCTGAATTTCCTTTATTTCAGATGGATCGTCTGTTTCCACCACGTCCTACGACGCAGCTTGTGCTTCGCACTTGGGCTCGAGATGCCCCTGGTTTTCCAGCTGTCCTGATCGCCCTCCTGACCAGACTGGGTTACCGCTGGTACCCCGAGTACATGGTCTATGAGGTTTACCGCGAGTTCAACCAGGAGCAGTACTATGCTGATGTTCGTATCTATGATCAGCAGGATGACTCAGACACTGAGCTGTACCTTTTCCACGGTATCGGCGTGACGATTGAGATGGCAGTCCATGATGCCGCTTACTCTGCTGTCGCACGTCTCCGAGGAGAGATCAGCGCTAGCTTGGATGCTTATGAGTTTCGATACATTCCGTATGCCCCTGCTGGAGATGCTACTGGATACTACACAGCTATCTGTGCCCCATACGAGCCTCGTCGCTACGATCCGCGAGTTCTGATTCAGTGCACTCAGGCTCTAGATCGCACTGTTCGGGCTCTTGCCGTCGAGTTGTTTGCCACTCGAGCTCGCCTCTACGATGCTATGACGCAGTTGCTACCAGCTATTCATGCAGGGATACATCCGGAGCACATCCTTTACCCGCGCAGGACCGAGATGCCACCAGGGATCGATTGGCCTGCTGTGGGAGGTCACACACCAGCACGTGGACCTCTTCTTTCAGTTCGAGACCGGGTTCTGCATCAGAGTGCACATGGAGCGCAGGATCCTTCCGCGACGAACATCCGTCGTCCGCACTTGTAGCTACCCCGTTTCAGTGGCTTTCTCCGACGTTGATGTAGCCTTTGCTATGTCTCGTTGTGTACTTCCTTACCGCGTGCCTGCGTGCCGCCTAGCATGTCTAGCTTTTGAATTTGCGCCGTTATGCTGTCTGTTTGTAGCCGCCTGTGTATGGATCTGTATGTCCTAATGACTACTATTAAGCATCTGTTACACTACTTAGATTCCATCATGTTACATCATGCTTGTTGCTAAACACTCGCAATAGCCTCTGCTAAACTACCACAGTTGAATTTAGTAGGATGGGTGATAACAATCCACCACCGCCGCCACCGCCTGACTATATGGCCGCTATGATGCAACAATTTGAACTCAACCGTCAGTTTATGATGGGGATTATGGATCAATTCCCCCGTCCCAATGCCAACCAGCATCCAGCTTCAATTACGCTGCCAGAGTTTGTGCGTCTCAATCCATCGGTATTCCGCAACACAGTGAATCAGCTGGATGCCGATGACTGGCTGCGTGACATCTTCTATGAGATGGAGTTAGCTGATGTTCCCCCTGTCAGCTATGTCACGTTCGCGACATACTTCCTGAAGGGACCCGCAGCACAATGGTGGGCCACTCACAGACATACCCTACCTCCTGGAACTGTTGTCACTTGGGTGGAATTCAAGACTGCTTTTCGTGCCCGGTATATTCCGCAAGGAGTTATAGATCGGAAGAAGGCCGAGTTCCGCAGCCTCGTTCAAGGCAACAAGATTGTAGAAGTCTATCAGCGAGAGTTCCTTGACTTGTCTCGCTATGCTGAAGAAGACATCCCCACTGATGCCTGTAGGCAGGAGAAGTTCCGTGATGGGCTACACCATGACATTCAGCTAGCCCTGCTCATCCAAGACTTTCCTGACTTTGCCACCTTGGTGAACAAGGCCATCATGGTCGAGATTGGTCTAAAGAAGCACAAGGAAGCAACCAGACGCACCCGTGAAGCGGGCTCATCTTCGGGCTCGTCTTCTCAGAAGCGCCGTATTTGGATTCCACAAAGCATGTACCGTCCAACAGCTCTAGTGTATAGGCCTGCTTATGCTGCACCTCGCCTGCCTCCTCTACCGCCGAGGCAGCCTCTTCGAGCTGCACCACCTCGAGCTCCTGCACCACGTCCAGACAGTGGACTTTGCTTCAAGTGTGGCCAGCCAGGTCACCATGCCAGAGACTGTTCTCAGAGTCAGAATTAGCTTGTGCCTCTTCCTGCTGGCCGTGGTAATGGCCGTGGAATTCCTCAGCAGCGTAACAACAATGTCAGGCCTTCTCATGGTCGTGGACAGTACTACCACGTCAACATGACTGAAGCTCAGGATCAACCAGAAACTGTGATGGGTACACTCCTTGTTAATTCAGTACCTGCATCTGTTTTATTTGATTCAGGAGCATCGCATTCATTCATGTCGGAAGATTTTGCATTCATGCATGGCATTAAATGTGAAAACTTGCAACATCCACTAGCGGTAAACACTCTCGCGGGCCAGTGCCGAGCCTCCCTATTCAGCCCCGAAGTCACTATTGAAATTGAACGGTTGAAGTTCCAGGCATTCCCAATTATCCTGAGATCTTCCAAAATTGATCTTATTTTGGGAATGGATTGGTTGAAGGCTCACTATGCCTCAATCAATTGTGCCACTAAGGTTGTACACCTCCTACACCCATCAGATGAGTTAGTGAATTATCATGCTCACCTCACTCAGAATGCCGAGGCTCAGATTTATGCCTTGAATGCGATGAACGCTTCTCCACTTGAGGGGATCAAAAACATTCCAGTCGTCTGTGACTTCCAGGATGTTTTTCCAGAAGAACTTCCAGGAATACCCCCTGCTAGAGCTGTCGAATTTGTCATTGACTTGAAGCCTGGCACCACTCCTATTGCGAAGCGTCCGTACAAGATGCCTCCGCACCACCTTCTCGAGCTTAAAGAAGAAATCGACAAGTCACTTAAGAAGGGCTTCATCCGCCCTAGTTCCTCTGCCTGGGGAGCACCGTCTCTCTTCGTCAAGAAGAAAGATGGTACGAATAGGCTGGTCCAAGATTACCGTCCTATCAACCAGGCAACCATTCAGAATAAATATCTGCTTCCTCGAATCAATGATTTATATGATCAACTTGCTGGATCTTCGGTGTTCTCTAAACTCGACTTGAGGTTGGGTTATCACCAGATCCGTGTCCGTGAAGAGGATATTCCGAATACCGCCTTCGTTACTCGTTATGGCTCCTATGAATACACCGTCATGTCATTTGGCCTAACAAATGCTCCAGCTACGTTCTCCCGCCTGATGAATTATATCTTCATGGATTACCTTGACAAGTTCGTCGTGGTTTATCTGGATGATATCCTGGTATATTCGAAGAATAAGGAAGAACATGCCGAACATCTTCGCCTTGTTCTAGAAAGGCTTCGAGAACACAAGTTGTATGCCAAGTACTCCAAATGCGAATTCTGGCTTTCTGAAGTGACCTACCTTGGACATGTGATTTCCAAGGACGGTATCATCGTTAACCCGGAGCGTGTTCAGGCTATCCTTGACTGGACTCCTCCGAAGAACGCCAAGCAAGTCAGAAGTTTTCTCGGCCTTGCATGCTATTGCCATCGATTCGTCGAGAACTTTTCTAAGATCGCCAAGCCCCTGACTAATCTGCTCCACAAAGGCGTTAAGTTTGAGTGGACAGACAAATGTCAGGAGAGTTTCCAGACCCTCAAGGACAAGCTTACTTCTGCTCCCGTGCTTGCTCCTCCCGATTCTCGCAAGGACTTTGTGATATATTGCGACGCCTCTCGTCAGGGATTAGGCTGTGTCCTAATGCAAGAACGAAAGGTAATTGCATATGCCTCACGACAATTGCGTCTGCATGAAGAAAACTATCCAGTGCATGATCTCGAACTCGCTGCTGTGATATATGCCTTAAAGCAGTGGCGACACTACATCCTTGGTAATCGGTGTGAGATTTATATCGATCATCAGAGTCTGAAGTATTTGTTCACACAACCGGATCTTAATCTCGGTCAACAGCGATGGTTGGAAACAATCACGGACTATGACTGTGGTATTTCTTATACCCCTGGCAAAGCTAATGTGATGGCTGATGCCTTGAGCCGCAAGTCCTATTGCACCAACCTCATGGTTAAGCAAGCTCAACCCCAACTTTATGAAGAACTGCGCAAGTTGAATGTCTGTATCATTCCGCAGGGTTCTCTTAATAACCTTGTGGTACAACCAGACCTTGAGAAAGCTGTTAAGGATGCGCAAGCTAAAGATGCCGAAGTAGATCTAATGAAGAAAGAGCTTCACCTCGAGAAGTACAGGGATTTCTCAATTGCTGAAGACGGAACCTTGTATTTTAGAGATCGAATTGTGGTACCTCGCTTCGAACTTATGACTGACAAAGTCATGAAGGAGGCACATGATACACCGCTGTCTATCCATCCGGGTAGCACTAAGATGTATCGTGATCTTTGTCAAAGGTACTGGTGGTCTAAAATGAAGCAGGACATTGCTCGATACATTGCTGAATGTGATGTTTGCCATCGCGTGAAAGCAGAACATCAGAAGCCTGCTGGAATTCTTCAACCACTTCCTATTCCTTTGTGGAAATGGGATAAGGTTCAAATGGATTTCATTACTGGTCTTCCCAAGTCTCAGAAGGGTCACGATGCTATTCTTGTCGTCGTCGACCAACTTTCCAAAGTTGCACATTTCCTGCCTGTCAAGGAGACTATCACTGCTAGCCAGTTAGCAGAATTGTATATCTTTAGAATCGTTTCACTCCACGGTATTCCGAAGGAGATCAGTTCGGACCGTGGCGGTCTTTTCACTTCCAAGTTCTGGGAAAGTTTCCAAGAAGCTATGGGAACCCACATTACCTGGAGTTCAGCTTATCATCCCCAATCCCAAGGCCAAGTCGAGCGAGTCAATCAAGTGCTTGAAGACATGCTTCGAGCTTGTGTTATTTCTTTCGGTAAGAAGTGGGAAGAATCTCTTCCATTTGCTGAATTCTCTTATAACAACAGTTATCAAGCCATCTTGAAAATGGCCCCCTTCGAAGTGCTTTACGGACGTAAGTGTCGAACCCCTCTGAATTGGTCAAAAACTGGGGAACGACCACTTGTGGGACCGGACATTGTTCAACACGCCGAAGAGCAAGTCCGCATTGTCCGAGAAAAACTCAAGGCGGCTCAGGACCGCCAGAAGAGCAACTATGATAAAAAACGATGGGGCTTGACCTATCAACCTGGTGATCAAGCTTATCTTCGTGTCACTCCTATGAAGGGCACCCGTCGTTTCGGAATCAAGGGCAAGCTAGCTCCACGCTACATCGGCCCCTTTCGCATCATTGCCAGACATGGACAGGTGGCATATAAATTGGTGTTGCCACCGCAATTCTCTCATATCCACGACGTCTTCCATGTGTCGCAACTTCAAAAATGCTTCAAGGAATCTCCGCACCGAGCAGTGGATCACGAGGTGCTCAAATTGCAAGATGATCTTTCTTATAAGAAGCACCCGATCCGCATTCTCGATGAAGCTGAACGTCGCACTCGTCAGAAGACAACCAAGTTATTGAAAGTGCAGTGGTCAAATCACACTAAAGATGAGGCCACTTGGGAACGCGAGGATCATCTTCGGGAAGAATATCCCGACCTCTTCCCTACTACCTCCTAAATTCTCGGGACGAGAATTTCTTTTAGAGGAGGAGAATTTGTAACACCCCTATGTAATAAGCACTGTGACACTCTGCTAAGTATGCCAAGTCATCTTCATTTGCAGTGCCTAGCCACTTTGGTTAAATATTCAATTCAAATTCTATTCTGGAAATCAACTCAAATTCAAAAGTGCAAAATAAAGTTGTTCAAAACCTATCGGAAAAATGTTCATTAATTAGCAAATAATCCAGAAGCAATTATAAAAATATAAACAAAGATAATTGAGTTAGCCAAATGATTCTAACAACATGAAGCAGCACCAAAACAGAAGTATTTGATTCATTTATAATTAAATCAAATCCAAATGAAATCATATTTTCCCCAAACTAGTTTTTGGTGAAAGTTAACATTGCACTGTAATATTTGGGCCAAGTCTCACATTTTACAAAAGTGCAAATGTGGTCTAACAATTAACAAAACAGAAAAGAAATAAAGAAACAGAACATAGAAAATAATACAAGGCACTGTGCACTGGGCCTAAGTGCACAGTGCCCCGAGCCCAGCCCACCACGGCCTCTTTCTCCCTCCTCCCCTCTCTCTCTATCGCCGTGTCGCCCCGCCCGTGGACGCGCCGGTGCTGCTCCGGCCTTTCGTCGACACGCCGACGCCACCGACACCCGCGAGGGGATAAGGCCGAGCCGGTGCTTCCCCCTGGCCTTCCCATTCATTCCCTCTCCCTCTCCGTCGCTCTCCCCCTCGTTCTCCATCGTCACCGAACGCCACCACCACTGTGCCTCCGTCGCTCTCGTGGCCACAGCCACCACCTCGCTCTGCCGTCGTGCCGAGGAGCTCCGCGTTCGACTTCTCCATCGACCGGTGGCCACAGCTGGAGCCTGGAGGCATCGCAACGCCAGAATTCCTCCGTCCCCATCTCCAGTTGCCGCCGTCTTCTTCGTCTCTGGCGCCGCCTCTGCAGCTCCTAAACCGTCACGGGCCTACGTGTGAGCCGCGCGGTGAGCTCCTCCGCCTCCTGCTCCTCCTCATTACTCCCCTAGCGCGCCATAGCTAGCTCGCCTGCATACCGAGCTCCCCCGTCTGCCATTGTCGCCGTTACACTTGCCTCCGAGCTCTTCTGCTCGGGCCAGTAGCTCCGACGAGCTCCTGGAGCGCCTTAGACCCCGCCTAGCCTCTTCTTTTGCTCAAACGAGCGCCGTAGCTCCGATTTCCAGCTCCGGTCAAACGCGCCGCTCGCCGCCGTCGATGTAGCACTCAACTCCGACGGAGTTAGGCCGCGGGACCGGCGTAGATCGATGCGGCGTCGAGTCCTCGTTCGAACGCATCAAACCACGCGTGTTTTGGTGCTGGGTAGCGCGATTCCGACACGCTCCGGCGAGCCCCGCCATGATTTTGGTCACCGGAGTTGTCTCCGGCGTGGACGCCGACGTGGCTCAGTGGGCCCCGCCCCTGGTCGCTGACCAGTGGGTCCGGGTGGCCCCGTTGACTGGTTCGACCAGTCAACGTGCTGACTGGGCGCCCACTGTGCCACTGACACGCGGGCCCCACCGCACTTTTAATTAACTAAAATGTTTTATAAATAAAAATAGATTAATTAAGTTAATTAGTCTATGATAGGTGGGGTCCAGTAATTAATTAGATTCAATTTAGTTTAAAATAAACTCTGTTTTATAACAGAGGCTGACATGTGGGTCCCACTGGCCCCACATGTCAGGTTTGACCCTAGTCAGCCGACCTGTTCACTGCTGACGTCACTCCTACGCAATGCTGACGTCATATTTCCTTTTCTGTTAATAAAAATAATTTCAGAAAATAGCTTAAACTTTGAAAATTCATAATAAATAAACCGTAGCTCAGATCGAAAAACTTTGTACATGAAAGTTGCTCAGAACGACGAGACGAATCTAATCGTGTCGTCTGTTTCTCTGTCGGAACCCCCTACGTAGGAGAATCCATAACTTTTAGCCCGATTCCGGTATATGAATAGTGCATATTCATCGGTTAATAAATCCAACTTAAATCCTAAAATAACTATAAGGACTTAGACAAATGTTTAGGCAACCCTGCACTGCATCCTAGGCATGGCATGCCCTGTATTGCATTGTTTGCTGTGTATTTATATGTTTCTTCCCCCTCTTCTCTCTCGGTAGACCCCGACGTCGACGTAGCTCCCGAGACCGACGTAGCTCCGTAGGTCGACTACGCCCCTGACGATCAGACTCTTGCCGCAGAGCTTCCAGGCAAGCACCCCCCTTTTGAGCATTCCGATATCGCCCACTCTCTTCACTCTTATGCTTGCATTAGAAGTTACTGCTACTGCTGTTATCCTATTTCTGCTGCATAGCCTGTTATTGTAACCTGCTATTGTTACCTACCTGCTTATCCTAAACTGTATAGTATAGGTTGGGTAGAGACCCATCAGAGACTCCACTAATCCCGACTGCCCAACTGGATTAACAGAAGACCTGATCAACGGGATCGAAGACAAGGCCCCGGCACCGCACATCACTTTCCCCTTAGTTGCTCGACACTACTGGGTTACTATCGAGTGCCGAGGGTGATACCTCGTCAGCACCTCTGATGATAACCTTGTAGGTTAGTTATTCGGTCGTGGTCAGCGAGGGTGATTCCTCCTACACCACCCCCGATAACGACACCGTTGCGCAATTCCTCAAGAGTGGACCTCGAGCGTGATTCCTCCTTCGTTCACCTTGATGTTTACGTCAGGTGGGAATCCAACGAGGATGATGCCTCTGATTCCTTCTTGATATGGTACCCACATGGATGCCTTTACATTACTGTTGATACTGCTTATTCTGGATAAAGACGGGTTGGCCCTGAGGGGTACCCGCACGAGATTATGATGAGAGTGATATGGAGTCGGGTTGACCTGGAAGGTGCCCGTGAGATATCTACGAGGCGTGGCCGGGCATTCCTAGCCCTTGCCGCAAGTCCTCGAGACGGGGCGACAGGGTCACATCCTTCGTGAGTCTCTGCTCGTTACCGCACTACCAACACACTAACGGTTTGGATATTTGATCCGAGGGGCCTGTGGCCTGATAGCATTAACCATCACGTGGGCATAGTATGGGCGTTCTGCGTCGTATACTTCAGCCGAAGCTTAATAGACGTCAGCAAGGAGCGGCGCACACTGGATTGGACTGGTTAAGCCCGCGCTTGTATTAAGGGGGCTAGGTCTGCTTTCAGCCGCCCTCGCAACGCATAGGAGTTCCCGGTGCGAAGGCCCAAGACCCCTGGGCGCATAGGTTTAGTCCGGCGTGCTGACCTCTCTATTAAGTATTTGGTCGGGTTGCGGCGTATTGTTTGGCCGAGGCCGGGCATGACCCAGAAAAGTGTGTCCGGCCGGAGTTAAGCGAGCGTGGTGGGTAAGTTGGTGCACCCCTGTAGGGAAGAAACAATCTATCGATAGCCTGTCCTACGGAAACGGACACTCGGAGTTGTATCCCGATCGGTACAACTAGAACTGGTGACTTGAGATGAAATGGATAGTATGGCTCTGGGATTATTTTCTCGCAGGGAGTTGAGGAAGAATCTCTGGGCGAGGTTGATGATACTACTGTCACTTTACATTATGCTATTCTGCACTCTTCTAATGCTGCAAGACCGATGAAGATGCTTGAAGATGCTAGTCTTCGATAGGACTAGGCCTTCCTCTCTATTCTGGCATTTCTGCAGCCCAGTCCACATATACAGCCTCCTTTGATAATGTTGCATATGTAGTGTAGATCCTTGCTTGCTGAGTACTTCGGATGAGTACTCACGTTGCTTTGCTTTCTTTTTCTCCCCTTATCCTTTTGACGCAAACAGATGGCGGAGCCCCTGAGACCGCCGACCCTGTTGACGACTACGGCTACTACTACTACCCTCTCGGCGAGTATTACTACGAGGAGCCGACCGACGACCAGGAGTAGGTTCGGAGGGTCCTAGGCAGGAGGCCTACGCCTTTCGATCATAGTATTTTATTTTGCCCCGCCTTTCTAAAGGCCTATCTGTAACTCTGTTATATCTGTACCCAGATATCTGATGCTTCCACTGACATTTGTATGCCATCGAGCTATGTATTCGAGCCCTCGAGGCTTTGGCTTGTAATATAAAGCTTGTATGACTTTATTTATGTTTTAGAGTTGTGTTGTGATATCTTCAAGTGAGTCCTTAGGCTTGATCGTGTGCATTTGCGTGTATGATTAGTGCACGATAAAGCCGGGGTTGTCACATTAAAAACCATTTGTATAGCACCTCGTTGTACCAGTGATGGTTAAGGTTTCCTAACCATAGACATGTGTTGTCATTTGATAACGGGATTACATCATTAGGAGAATGATGTGATGGACAAGACCCATCCGTTAGCTTAGCATATGATCGTTCAGTTTATTGCTTTTGCTTTCTTGATGACAAATACATATTCCTTCGACCATGAGATTATGCAACTCCCGGATACCGGAGGAATACCTTGTGTGCTATCAAACGTCACAACGTAACAGGGTGATCATAAAGATGCTCTATAGGTATCTCCGAAGGTGTTTGTTGAGTTAGCATAGATCGAGATTAGGATTTGTCACTCCGAGTATCGGAGAGGTATCTCTGGGCCCTCTCGGTAATACACATCATAATAAGCCTTGCAAGCAAATGACTAATGAGTTAGTTATGAGATGATGTATTATGGAACGAGTAAAGAGACTTGCCGGTAACGAGATTGAACTAGGTATGAAGATACCGATGATCGAATCTTGGACAAGTAACATACCGATGGACAAAGGGAATCACGTATGTTGTCATAAGGTTCGACCGATAAAGATCTTCGTAGAATATGTAGGAGCCAATATGGGCATCCAGGTTCCACTATTGGTTATTGACCGGAAATGTGTCTCGGTCATGTCTACGTAGTTCTCGAACCCGTAGGGTCCGCACGCTTAACGTTCGTTGACGATATAGTGTTATATGGAATTGGTGACCGAATGTTGTTCGGAGTCCCGAATGAGATCACGGACATGACGAGGAGCTCTGGAATGGTCTGGAGGTAAAGATTGATATATAGTACGATGATATTCGGACACCGGAAGAGTTTTGGAGTACACTGGGTAGTCATCGGATCGCCGGAAGGGGTTCTCGACAACCCCGGGAGGTCTATGGGCCTAATGGGCCAAGGGGGGAACAGAACAGCCCACAAGGGGGCTGGCACGCCCCTCTCCCTGGCCGGCCGGCCCTAGGGGAAGGAAAGTGGAGGGGTGGCCCCTCCTGCCTTTCCCCTCCCCCTGCCTTCCTCCCGCACTCAAATAAGGAAGGGGGGGGGGGCATGGCTTGGGGAAGACCCCAAGTAGGATTCAGCCTACTTGGGGCGCCTCCTGGCTGCTCTCCTCTTCCCCCACCTATATATATGTGGGAGCGCGGGGGGGGGGGGGGGTGCCACACATAACCACGACAATCTATTAGCCGTGTGCGGCGCCCGCTCCATAGTTTCGTCCCTCGGTCATATTTTCGTAGTGCTTAGGTGAAGCCCTACGGAGATAACATCACCACCACCGTCACCATGCCGTCGTGCTGTCGGAACTCATCCACTACTTCGTCGTCTTGCTGGATCAAGAAGGCGAGGACGTCACCGAGCTGAACGTGTGCTGAACGCGGAGGTGCCGTACGTTCGGTACTCGATCGGTTGGATCGCGAAGAAGTTCGACTACATCAACCGCGTTAATAAACGCTTCCGCTTACGGTCTACAAGGGTACGTAGACACACTCTCCCCCTCGTTGCTATGCATCTCCATGGATAGATCTTGCGCGTGCGTAGATTTTTTTCCATGCAACGTTTCCCGACAGTGGCATCCGAGCCAGGTCTATGCATAGATGATATGCACGAGTAGAACACAAAGAGTTGTGGGCGGTGATAGTCATACTGCTTACCACCAACGTCTTATTTTGATTCGGTGATATTGTGGGATGAAGCGGCCCAGACCAACCTTACATGTCCACGCACATGAGACCGGTTCCACCGACTGACATGCAACTTGTTTTGCATAAAGGTGGCTGGCGGGTGTCTGTTTCTCCTACTTTAGTTGAATCAAATTTGACTATGGACGTTCCTTGAAGAAGCTTAAAACAGCAAACTTGATAATCACCGTTGTGGTTTTTGCGTAGTTAAGAATGGTTCTTGTTAGAAGCCCGTAGCAGCCACGTAAAACTTGCAAGAACAAAGTAGAGGACGTCTAATTTGTTTTTGCAGGGCATGTTGTGATGTGTTATGGTCAAGATATGATGTGATATATGTTGATGTATGAGATGATCATGTTTTGTAATATTGACAACCGGCAGGAGCCTTAGGGTTGTCTCTTAGTTATTGTATGAAATGCAAACGCCATGTAATTGCTTTACTTTATCGCTATGCGTTAGCAATAGTTGTAGAAGCAATAGTTGGCGAGACGACCCCGACGCAATGATGGAGATCAAGGTGTCGAGCCGGTGACGATGGAGATCATGATGATGCTTTGGAGATGGAGATCAAAAGCACAAGATGATGATGGCCATAATATATCACATATTTTGATTGCATGTGATGTTTATCCTTTATGCATCTTATTTTGCTTAGATCGGCGGTAGCATTATAAGATGACCCCTTCAGTAAATTTCAAGATAAAAGTGTTCTCCCCGAGTATGCATCCTTTCCAAAGTTCGTCGTTTTGAAGCACCTCGTGATGACCGGGTGTGATATACTCTACGTTCACATACAACGGGTGTAAGACAGTTTTGCACATGCAGAATACTTGGGTTAAACTTGACGAGCCTAGCATGTACAGACATGGTCTCGGAACACTGGAGACCGAAAGGTCGAACATGAGTCATATAGTAGATATGATCAACATAGAGATGTTCACCATTGATGACTACCCCATCTCACGCGATGATCGGACATGGGTTAGTTGATTTGGATCACATATCACTTAGATAACTTGAGAGATGTTTGTTTAAGTGGGAGTTCATTAGTAATTTGATTAATTGAACTTAATTTATCATGAACTTAGTCTTAATAGTTTTGCATATATATGTTGTAGATCAATGGCCTGAGCTACCGTTCCCCTGAATTTTAATGCGTTCCTAGAGAAAGCTAAGTTGAAAGATGATGGTAGCAACTACATGGACTGGGTCCGTAACTTGAGGATTATCCTCATTGCTGCACAGAAGAATTATGTCCTTGATGCACTGCTAGGTGACAGACCTGCTGTAGGAGCTACTGCAGATGTTATGAACGTGTGCCATGCTTTACAGCCTAGAACCGGGACTTCAAAGACGTTTTGAACGTCATGGAGCATATGAGATGTTCCAAGAGTTGAATTTAATATCTCAAGCAAATGCCCGGGTTGAGAGATATGAAGTCTCCAACAAGTTCTATAGCTGCAAGATGGAGGAGAACAGTTCTGTCAGTGAACACATACTCAAAATGTCTGGGTATCGTAACCACTTGACTTAGCTGGGAGTTGATCTTCCAGTTGATAGTGTTATTGACAGAGTTCTTCAATCACTGCCACCAAGCTACAAAGGCTTCGTGATGAACTATAATATGCAAGGGATGAATAAAACGATTCCTGAGCTCTTCCCAATGCTTAAGGCCGCGGAAGTAGAAATCAAGAAGGAGCATCAAGTGTTGATGGTTAACAAGACCACTAGTTTCAAGAAAAAGGGCAAGGGAAAGAAAGGGAACTTCAAGAAGAATGGCAAGCAAGTTGCCACTCCCGGGAAGAAGCCCAAAGCTGGACCCAAGCCTGAAACTGTGTGCTTCTACTGCAAAGGGAGAATTGTCACTGGAAGCGGAACTGCCCCAAATACTTGGCGGATAAGAAAATGGCAAAGTGAACAAAGGTGTATTTGATATACATGTTATTGATGTGTACCTTACTAATGCTCGTAGTAGCGCCTGGGTATTTGATACTGGTTCGGTTGCTCATATTTGTAACTCGAAACAGGAGTTGCGGAATAAATGAAGTTTGGCTAAGGACGAGGTGACGATGCGTGTCGGGAATGGTTCCAAGGTCGATGTGATCGCCGTCGGCACACTACCTCTACATCTACCTTCGGGATTAGTTTTAGACCTCAATAATTGTTATTTGGTGCCCGTGTTGAGCATGAACATTATATCTGGATCATGTTTATTGCGAGACGGTTATTCATTTAAATCGGAGAATAATGGTTGTTCTATTTATATGAGTAATATCTTTTATGGTCATGCACCCTTGATTAATGGTCTATTCTTGTTGAATCTCAATCGTAGTGATACACATATTCATAATATTGATGCCAAAAGATGCAAAGTTGATAATGATAGTGCAACATACTTGTGGCACTACCGTTTAGGTCATATTGGTCTAAAGCGCATGAAGAAACTACGGATGGACTTTTGGAATCACTTGATTATGAATCATTTGATACTTGCGAACCATGCCTCATGGGCAAGATGACTAAAAATCCGTTCTCCGGAACAATGGAGCGAACTAATGACTTATTGGAAATAATACATACCGATGTATGCGGTCTGATGAGTGTTGAAGCACGCGGCGGGTATCGTTATTTTATGACCTTCACAGATGATTTGAGTAGGTATGAGTATATCTACTTGATGAAACACAAATCTGAAACATTTGAAAAGTTCAAAGAATTTCAGAGTGAAGTGGAGAATCATCGTAACAAGAAAATAAAGTTTCTATGATCTGATCGCGGAGGCGAATATTTGAGTTACGAGTTTGACCTTCATTTAAAACAATGTTGAATTGTTTCACAACTCACGCCACCTGGAACACCACAGCGTAATGGTGTGTCTTAATGTCGTAACCATACTTTATTAGGTATGATGCGATCTATAATGTCTCTTACCGATTTACCACTATCATTTTGGGGTTATGCATTAGAGACAGCCGCATTCACGTTAAATAGGGCACCGTCTAAATCCGTTGAGACGACACCGTATGGACTGTTGTTTGGCAAGAAACCTAAGCTGTCGTTTCTTCAAGTTTGAGGATGCGACACTTATGTCAAAAGGCTTCAGCCTGATAAGCTCGAACCTAAATCGGAGAAGTGCGTCTTCATAGGATACCCTAAAGAAACTATTGGGTACACCTTCTACCACAGATCCAAATGCAAGATCTTTGTTGCTAAGAATGGATCCTTTTTAGAGAAGGAGTTTCTCTCGAAAGAAGTGAGTGAGAGAAAAGTAGAACTTGATGAGGTAATTATACCTTCTCTCGAATTGGAAAGTAGCACATCAGAGAAAACCATTCCCGTGATGCCTACACCAACTAAAGAGGAAGCTAATGATGATGATCATGAAACTTCAGATGAAGTTACTACTGGACCTCGTAGGTCGTCCAGAGCACGTTCCGCACCAGAGTGGTACGGTAATCCTGTCCTGGAAGTTATGTTATTAGACCATGGCGAACCTATGAACTATGAAGAAGCTATGATGAGCCTAGATTCCGATAAATGGCTTGAGGCCATGAAATCTGAGATAGGATCCATGTATGAGAAAAAAGTATGGACTTTGGTGGATTTGCCCGATGGCGATGATCGGCAAGCCATAGAGAATAAATGGATCTTCAAGAAGAAGACTGACGCTGATGGTAATGTTACTGTCTACAAAGCTCGACTTGTCGCGAAAGGTTTTCGACAAGTTCAAGGAGTTGACTACGATGAGACTTTCTCACCCGTAGCGATGTTTAAGCCTGTCCGAATCATGTTAGCAATTGCCGCATTTTATGATTATGAAATCTAGCAAATGGATGTCAAAACTGCATTCCTTAATGGATTTCTTAAAGAAGAGTTGTATATGATGCAACTAGAAGGTTTTGTCAATCCTAAAGGTGCTAACAAAGTGTGCAAGCTCCAGAGATCCATCTATGGACTGGTGCAAGCATTTCGGAGTTGGAATATACGCTTTGATGAGGTGATCAAAGCATATGGTTTTATACAGACTAACGATGAAGCATGTATTCACAAGAAAGTGAGTGGGAGCTCTGTAGCATTTCTAATAATATATGTGGATGACATATTGTTGATTGGAAATGATATAGAATTTCTGGATAGCATAAAAGATACTTGAATAAGAATTTTTCAATGAAAGACCTCGGTGAAGCTGCTTATATATTGGGCATCAAGATCTATAGGGATAGATCGAGATGCTTAATAGGACTTTCACAGAGCACATACCTTGACAAAGTTTTGAAGAAGTTCAAAATGGATCAGTCAAAGAAAGGGTTCTTGCCTGTGTTACAAGGTGTGAAATTGAGTCAGACTCAAAACCCGACCACTGCAGAAGATAGAAAGAAAATGAAAGTCATTCCCTATGCCTCAGCCATAGGTTCTATCATGTATGCTATGCTGTGTACCAGACCTGATGTGTGCCTTACCATAAGTTTGGCAGGGAGGTACCAAAGTAATCCAGGAGTGGATCACTAGACATCGGTCAAGAAGATCCTGAAGTACCTGAAAAGGACCAAGGATATGTTTCTCGTTTATGGAGGTGACGAAGAGCTCGTCGTAAATGGTTACGTCGATGCTAGCTTTGACACTGATCCGGATGACTCTAAGTCACAAACCGGATACGTATTTATATTGAATGGTGGAGCTGTCAGTTGGTGCAGTTCCAAGCAGAGCGTCGTGGCGGGATCTACGTGTGAAGCGGAGTACATAGCTGCTTCGGAAGCAGCACATGAAGGAGTCTAGATGAAGGAGTTCATATCCGATCTGGGTGTAATACCCAGTGCATCGGGCCCAATGAAAATCTTTTGTGACAACATTGGAGCAATTGCCTTGGCGAAAGAATCCATGTTTCACAAGAGAACCAAACACATCAAGAGATGCTTCAACTCCATTCGTGAAAAGGTCAAGGATGGAGACATAGAGATTTGCAAAATACATACGGATCTGAATGTAGTAGACCCGTTGACTAAGCCTCTTCTGCGAGCAAAACATGATCAACACCAAGACTGCATGGGTGTTAGATTCATTACAATGTAATCTAGATTATGGACTCTAGTGCAAGTGGGAGACTGAAGGAAATATGCCCTAGAGGCAATAATAAAGTTGTTATTTTATATTTCCTTATTCATGATAAAGGTTTATTATTCATGCTAGAATAGTATTGACCAGAAACTTAAATACATGTGTGAATACATAAACAAATACTGTGTCCCTAGTAAGCCTCTACTAGACTAGCTCGTTGATCAAAGATGGTTAAGGTTTCCTAACCATAGACATGTGTTGTCATTTGATAACGGGATCACATCATTAGGAGAATGATGTGATGGACAAGACCCATCCATTAGCTTAGCATATGATCGTTCAGTTTATTGCTATTGCTTTCTTGATGACAAATACATATTCCTGTGACTATGAGATTATGCAACTCCTGGATACCAGAGGAATACCTTGTGTGCTATCAAACGTCACAACGCAACTGGGTGATCATAAAGATGCTCTACAGGTATCTCCAAAGGTGTTTGTTGAGTTAGCATAGATCGAGATCAGGATTTGTCACTCTGAGTATCGGAGAGGTATCTCTGGGCCCTCTCGGTAATACACATCATAATAAGCCTTGCAAGCAAATGACTAATGAGTTAGTTATGAGATGATGTATTACGGAATGAGTAAAGAGACTTGCCAGTAACGAGATTGAACTAGGTATGAAGATACCGACGATCGAATCTCGGGCAATTAACATACCGATGGACAAAGGGAATCACATATGTTGTCATAAGGTTCGACCGATAAAGATCTTCGTAGAATATGTAGGAGCCAATATGGGCATCCAGGTTCCGCTATTGGTTATTGACCGGAGAGGTGTCTCGGTCATGTCTACATAGTTCTCGAACCCGTAGGGTCCGCACGCTTAACGTTCGTTGACGATATAGTGTTATACGAGTTATATGGAATTGGTGACCGAATGTTGTTCGGAGTCCCGGATGAGATCACGGACATGACGAGGAGCTCCAGAATGGTTCGAAGGTAAAGATTGATATATAGGACGAAGATATTCAGACACCGGAAGAGTTTCGGAGTACACCGGGTAGTCATCGGATCGCCGGAAGGGGTTCTGGACAACCCCGGGAGGTCTATGGGCCTAATGGGCCAAGGGGGGACAGACCAGCCCACAAGGGGGTTGGCGCGCCCCTCTCCCTGGCCGGCCGGCCCTAGGGGAAGGAAAGGGGAGGGGTGGCCCCTCCTGCCTTTCCCTTCTCATGAGAGAAAGGAGGGGGGGGGGCACCTCCCCCTGCCTTCCTCCCACACTCAAATAAGGAGGGGAGGGGGGGCGGCTTGGGGAAGACCCCAAGTAGGATTCGGCCTACTTGGGGCGCCTCCTGGCTGCTCCCCTCTTCCTCCCACCTATATATATATGGGAGGGGGGCGCCACACATAACCACGACAATCTCTTAGCCGTGTGCGGCGCCCCCCTTCACAGTTTTGTCCCTCGGTCATATTTTCGTAGTGCTTAGGCGAAGCCCTGCGGAGATAGCATCACCACCACCGTCACCACGCCGTTGTGCTGCCGGAACTCATCCCCTACTTCACCGTCTTGCTAGATCAAGAAGGCGAGGACATCACCAAGCTGAACGTGTGCTGAACGCGGAGGTGCCGTACGTTCGGTACTCGATCGGTTGGATTGCGAAGAAGTTCGACTACATCAACCGCGTTAATAAACGCTTCCGCTTACGGTCTACGAGGGTACGTAGACACACTCTCCCCTCTCGTTGCTATGCATCTCCTTGATAGATCTTGCGTGTACCAATAAAACTCCTAAAGTACTTATATTTATTCCCTTCCGGCACTTACTACGCCTCTACGGCTCAAAGTTTGCTCATGGTCATTACCACTCTGCACTGCAAAATAGAAATTATGCAAGGTTGAGCACGACACGTCATACTCATCAAGTAGCATTTTTCAAATGAATATAAGGAGAAAGGTTTATGAATATCAAAATGGTGTAAATGGATTTCAAGAAAATGATAAGGCAGCAATGGACAAATTTAATCGAGGAAAAATAAAGTAGTGCTAAAGAATTGGTTTCAAAGAGAACAAATAAGGTAATAATTAAGGATTTACAGGAAATGAATATAATGACCTGGAATTAAATTTTACGGAAGTGAAAGGATATTATTGGTACCACACATGACCAGTAAGCTTTCGAACCAGGGAGTCACAAGAGCGGAATTTTTCACTTTTACCCTCTTAAGAGGGGTACTCCGAGATTGACAGCCTCAACCAGAACCACGTGGGTTACACAAGAGCTGATACCTTGTTCGGAACAAGTGTTGCCCCAGCAGAAAACTCTGACAGTCCCGTACCTGAATTGCGACTGGTAGAATATGTTTACGGTCGTGACACCAATATAGACGACAAGTGATATATGGAAATAATGAGGTTATGATATGATGAAGCTTATGTATCAATTCTCACGTCTCCACGTAAGTCTAGATAAATCATGACGATTACTTGCTTACTGGAACATATTTCTTCTCAAGTCTCAACAGTACCATGGCCAACAAACAGAGAGCAAGTGTCGAGCAATATATATCTCACGGCACAATGCATAGCAAAGAGATACTAGCAGCAGAATATCAGACGTGGCGTTTTGGCTCCCGAGCTTAGATGCTCCCGGCGATGAATAGTAAAACAAAAAAAAAATAGCAGAAAAAGAAAAATAATCTGATTTTTTTGGCGTGCAAGATGCTCCTGTGTGTGATGCATGTGCAAAATTTGGTGAAGTTTGAACATTCGAGGAGCCCGTGCAAAATTTCATAAAGTTTAGACATTCAAGGAGCTCGTGGCAAAAAAGATAAATTTTGAATGTTTGAGAAATATTTGAGAAAAACACAGTTCAAGGAGCCCATGTTTGAGCGCTCCCAATGACAGAAAATTCATTGGGAAGGCACAACCCGCTATCTCCCTCTTTAATTCCCCCACATTCAGTGAGCTAAGTGCATGTACAAAATGAGGAGCCCATGTGTTGAATGTTATTGGGCTTGATTCTCGTGTGATGAGAGAGAAATATTTTTTTCTACTTTAAAGTACATTAGGAAGATAGAAGTATTCTTTTGTGGAAATATTTCAAATGCTAAACTTACACTTATTTGAGGACAGATGAAGTAGGTAAGTTCATTTACGGTGCTATACATGTAGACGTTTCTAACATGACATGGTACATATCAGAGTCCAAGAGGCGCGTCCATGCAACCAAGCCTTATCAACATCGCATGCAAAAATAACTACCGTGTTATATAGGACTGATAAACCAGGACGAAGGTGGCAGTACAGTGCTACAAGAAAACTAGGTAGCGTATGATTTGAACAAAGCACAGCTACCTGCGAACAGGACTAGTCGACAAGCTACATGCATAAAGGAAACTGGGTGTAGACAACATGGATGCTGCAAAGGGGGCTTTCCCAAGATGCTGCAACAGAGATACTGCAAAGTGACGGTCGCTGGAGAAGCCGCAACACAGGCGCCATGCTGCAATGGCGCAAAGATTTTTTTTTTCATTAGAGGAGTTTGCAATAGGTGCCCCTGTTGCAAATTCGCACGTTCACAACATCACCTCTGCTGCGAGCTCGCCGGTGCTGCGACGACGGCAGCACCGTCGCAGCTGTTCGCAACATCGCCTCTATGCTCACTCGGTGTTGCCATGTAAGAAGCATCTTCGGTGCTGCATTGGTGGCGTCACCGTCGCTGCCGTTGACAACATCACCTCTGAGATGAGCATGGCAGCAACCGGATGGTATGCACCAGCTACGTACTCTTTGCTGACAGTCCGACCCCCACCTCCTTCGCGCCCTGGTCGGAGTTGTCGCTCGTGTGACGTTGCACGCCTGTTATAACTGGCAAGTCTCCAACTCGTTTCCGTTAAGTGAACTGGAAAAGTTTCTTTCTTGAAGGTCAAGTTATAAGAAACAGGATTCGGACCCAAATTAAATCTGATCGTTCCTAAACTACTATAAGTACAAGACCCGGCACCGAGGCGCTGGACCCTAAACCCACGGAGAAACTCTCGAGGCCTAAGAAACCCTAGCGATCCTCCTCTCATCGATCGACCCAACCGAGAGCGGCGGCCAGCAACACATGGCGTTGGCGATGACGACGTGGACGGCCGTGGCGTCGTCGGTGGCTGACCAGGGGCGGAGGCTGGCGCGGGTCGCAGGGCCGGCGTGCTCGACCGCGGCGGAGAAGGGGCGGCAGGCGTGCTTGACCGCGGCGGAGACGGGGCGCCAGGCGTGCTCGTGCGCGGCAGAGGTGGGGCGCCAGGCAGGGACGGTGGCCTGGAAGCTGACGCGGAGCACGGGGAAGGCGGCGTGGATCACGGGGACGAGCTTCCTGGTGCTGGTGGTGCCGATCATCATCATGGTGGACCGCGAGGGGGCGGCCCAGCTCCACGAGCAGAACTTGGAGGAGATCCAGCAGGCGGCTTACCTGTTAGGTGGCAGGAGTGTCTGATCCCTCCTCCCCCTCTCTTCCCGGCATCGACGGCAAAAGTATTACCAGTTGTGGTTATTGACCTATGGTTTGGATCGAGTTGATTAGTCGTAGATCGTGTGTTGTGATGGAGTCTGTTGACAACTAAGCAATTTGTTCAGTTAAGTTGTGCATGCAAATATAGTAGTAGTAGCATCAATCTTTCTTCCTCTTCTTCCTTGCTCGTATCTCCAAATCTGGGATTTGTACTGACGTTTATGAAATTAGTTGGAAGAAAAGGCCTAACTTTATGTTGGGTTCCTTTTTTTTTCTTTGCGTTTGTCGATTTGTGTGACTTTCTTCTTTGTCGGAATGCTAATCGGCCTCGCAACCATTGATCAACAACAATTTTGATAGTACGCACGTACAGTGAAGACTCGACCACAGCAGATTTTTCTTTCTTGTAATCTATATATGTTGATACAGAAAACCTACAAGTAACAACAGCCGCCTTCCTCCCTCGCTCCGACACTGCTTGATGAAAGCGGCGGTGGGAGGTATCTAATCCGGTAGCCTAATTCGGCGGCGAGATGCGATCTATGCAGCGGTGGCGGTGGTGTTTTCGGTTGGGCTGGCAATCTCTGGTGGTGAGGCGTCGGTGGCTACAGGTACCCAAGCGGCAGCAGCCTATGGGGCAGCAGGCGTGCGCGGCGGAGGCGAGGCGCCGGGGATGGTGGCCTGGAAGCTGACGCGGAGCACGGGGAAGGCGCGGCGTGGATCGCTGGGACATCCTTACTGGTGCTGGTGGCGCGCTCATTTTTCTGGAGGAACGCGAGGGCAGGCTCAACGAGTTTGCGAGCGCGCAGCAGACCCGCCTTAGGACCGCCTGATCCCTCTTCCCGCTCCCTTCCCGGTACTTGTCGCGGCCAGGCCGCAAAAGTAGTAGTAGTAGTGGTGATGGTGGTGGTGGTAGTAGGGGTTTTGGATCTGGTAGACTTTTCACTTGTTTAATTTGCTTTTCTGGAGCAGGAAAAGTAGTAGCAGTTGTGGTTGTTTTGGATCGAGAGAACTCTGGATTTTGCTTGAGGATTTGTTTGTCGGTTGATATCCGATCAAATATCAGTACATGTGTTCATTAATTTTACTTCCTCTTGATCAGTTAATCTGCCGACATGAAGGAATTTATTTTTTTGCGGGTAAAATCATGCATTACTCAACTCAAAAGTTCTTTACAGTCAATCGCAGCGAGGTCTATAGCAAACTGAGGACCAGAGCCTAGCCAAATCATGGTTCTTCCCTCTAAACTCACGAATAGATATGGGATATCTAATCTCCTTAATGAGCGACGAGTAGATCGATCTATCAACTTCCTTTGCTTGGATCAATTTCACCGCAATAAGCGAGTCCATCTCGATCTCCACTAGCAAGTCACAACTATGAATGATGAACGGCAGTCCTTCCATACATGCACATAATTCAGCTTCAAGTGCATCTCAACACGAAAAGAGTTGCCTGCACGAAGCGAAAATGATAGCACCCTCGTCATCTCTTAACACCATACCAGCGCCCGCCGATACATCCTCCGCACAAGAACTGTCGGAACTTAGCTTCACCCAACCAGCCTTAGCTACGAGCGCCCACTTGGGAAGGAATTGGTTCTGACCCGCTTTCACTCATAACATCGCATACCATCTCTTTGTTGGGCACAACGTTGATCATTACTTCTGTTAGTAAGGGCATGTACAATGGTTCAATCTTAGGAATGACACGTAGGATAAATGATGAGGTGGAGGGGAGAGAAGCCATAAGAAAAGGCTTGTCTTCTTTTATTTAAGAGAAGACGAGAGATGATCTCTTAGCACAATATGTCTCATCATATTTTTAGGAATAGCTAGTTATTGGAGATAAGGTTAAAAAATGACCCATTGTAGATATGGTTTTTTGTCATCTCTAAATTACATGCAAGACTTAAGATAAGACTATCTTATCAACCATTATACATGCCCTAAGTATCACTTCTGCTTCGGTATAACCCTGCTAAACACATCAACGGAGGAGATCCCTCCACACCCCTTCATAATAAAAGGGTAAGATGGTCTTTTCCAAAGAATATGTTGCCCGAAGTGTCGCCTTCTAAATCCGCCTTGGGCCGGCCGATTACTGAGTGGGTACTGTAGTGCAAATTGAAAATTCAAAAAAATTGGGCGCCTACAAGGATTCGAACCCAAGAACTCCAGCAGATGTAAACTCGCCCATAGCAACCCAGCTTTGGTGATAAATATGTAGCGTAATTACTTGTCACGTAAAATAGACCTACTATAAGTCTATAACAGATCAAACCGGCACTGTACAACCTGTCCAGTACTGTAGCTAATGCATTTTTTATATAGCTAAAAAATCTAATGCGTTTTCGATTTTCCAAATATTTTGAAAACACAAACATTTTTAAAAATACGGAATGTTTTTCAGATTTGAACTTCTTTTGCAAGCACAAACATTTTTAAAAATATGCGAACCTTTTTTTATTAAAGATACAAATATTTTTTGATTTTGTGAACATTATTTCAAATTTAAGAACAATGCTTCCGAATTGTGATTTTTCTGAAAGTGCGAACATTTTTTTAAAAAAAGACAAACTATTTTTCCAATTTGCAAACATTTTCATGAAAAAGTGAACACTTTTTAAACTTTATGAACATTTTCTTAAAATACGAACACTTATTCAAATTTGTCAGCATTGTTTAAAACATTTATTTTTTCAAAATGTTGATTTTCTTTCGAATTTACTAACATTTTCTGAACATATTTTTTGTTTTCTTGGGCCTAAGTTTTTTTTCGTTTTCCTTCTCTTTTTTCGTTTATTCATTTTTCTCCTTTGGAAGTTTATTATAATTTTTTTAACTTGCTCAAAAGTTTGGACAAATATTTGGAATCCCAGAAAATGTATTTGTTTTCAAATATTATTTACAATTAAAAAATATTAAGAAATTTTATAAAATGTTCCAGTTTTTGAGTTTCTTCTTCACAAATTTAAGAAATATTTGCGTTTAAACAAAGTTGATACTTTTTCATTACAATCTTTCATCAATTGCTGGTAACAATCTTGGAAAAGAGATTCAAGTTTGTAAAAATTTGGAAAAATGATTCAAGTTTGTAAAATTTTCATACATAATTTGAAATTCCAAAATTGTTTAAAAATTTCAAGAAATCGGTACGACATAAACAAATGTTCATGGGTAATGAATTTTTTTGCAAATAACAGAAGTATTTTAATTAGTTAAAACTACATGCTCACAAATGCACTGGTTGGTATAGTCTGGCACACTCCACTCAACTGTTGTTTTTGGGACTATACTTAAATGACCCCAACTCCTTGTAACACCCTAGCACGGACATATGAGGTATCCATGCCAGGTTTAAATCACTTCTGAAACCGTTTACATGTTGCAATACGTTTGACCATTTATCGGTTCTTTTTCACCGAGAAAACACTAGAAAATGCAAAGAAAATTCAAAAATCCAAACAACTTGACATGATGAATTAGTCATAGAAGCCGATGGAAAAAATTTCAGACCATTTGATGGATATCAAAAAACAACGAGCGTTCTAGCGGACCCTTCTGGCCTACCTGAAGACCCTTCGTTGAATATGGTCTATTTTTGGACATTTCTGAAATGACCCCCATTTTTGCAGGAAGGTGGGCATGCCCATGGTAGGTATTCATGCTTGGTGTGGATGACTTTCCACACTGTATGCAAGTTCTGACACGCCTGGCCATTTATTTGCCTTTTCTAACCTAGAAAACTTCAGAAAATGCAAAACTTGACGAAAACTAAAACAATTTGGCATGGTGCCTTGAATTGGACATACAAGGCCAAGAAAAATTGGAGCCATTTAAGGGATGTCGAGAAACGTGGTGCTCCCAAACGGGTTCTTCTGGCCTATCCAAACACTCGGACAGACCCCAACTTTTGCAAGCAGGTGGGCATGCCCATGTGAAGCATCCATGCCTGATTTGAATGATTTCCGACACCGTACGCACATTGCGACACGTTCTGCCATTAATCAGACTTTTTTCACCGAGAAAATTTTGAAAAATACCAAACTTGTTGAAAACCCAAACAACTTGCATGGTGCCTTGAATTGGTCATACAAGGCCCTGGAAAAAAAATTGGGGATATTTCAAGGATGTCGAGAAACAACTTGCTCTTAGATGGACCCTTCTGGCCTACCCGATCATGCTTCATTCAACATGGTCTATTTTCGTACATTCTTGAAATGACCCCAAAATTTTGCCACTAGTTGGGCATGACATGGTAGGCATCTGTGTCAAGTTTAAACGATTTCCGACACTGTATGCAAGTTGCGACATGTATGATCATTTATCGGCCTTTTTTTTTACTAAGAATACTCTGAAAATGCAAAACTGTGGAAAACCCAAGCAACTTGGCTTGATGCCTTGAATTGGTCATACAAGGCCATGGAATTTTTTTTGGGGGTATGGATGCCTACCATGGGCATGCCCACCTGCCAGCAAAAGCTAGGGTCATTTCAAGAACGTCCAAAAAAAAATCATGTTCAACGCAAGGTGTCCGGGTAGGCATCCATGGTAGGCATCTGTGCTGGTTTGAAGGAAAAATATATTTAAAATCATAATTTAAACAAGTACTTCAAACTGTCGTTTAAGTTTTTAACATAAGTACATAACTAATAAATACTCCCACCGTTCCTAAATATAAGTCTTTTTAGAGATTTCAATATAAACTACATACGAATGTATAAATACGTATTTTAGAATGTAGGTTCACTCATTTTGCTCCGTATATAGTCCATATTGAAATATCTAAAGAGACTTATATTGAACAACAGAGGGAGTACAAAGGAATAAAATGAAAATAGTAAATGCTTTTTTAGAGAAGCATTTAATAAATATTTAATGTACAAAAGAATTTAAAACAATTACTTCAAATCGTAATTTTGGTATTACAAACAATATTCCAAAGTTTTGAACAAGTTTCAAAATGAATAATAAAGTTGAAATAGGATAAATACAAATTAATGAAAAAAGAGAAGAAAAATGAAAAAAAGAAAAGAAATAAAAATGTTTAGGCATTGCCCAACTAAACGTTGGCATTGCACCTGCTGGTAGCCTTTTCGAACTTGTTCGGAATTTAAAAATTGTTCTCATTTCCAAAAAAAAAAAAACAGTTCACAAATTCAAAAATCTTTGAGAAAATTGAGGACACTTTTCTTATTTTAAAAATTGTTGTTCATATATCTGAAATGTTTTGAAATTCAAAATTTTGTTCTTGTTTTCTGAAAATGATTGTTTTCACAATTTTGTTCGTGCTTTTCAAAACAAATTTTGGCGTTTTGACATTCTGAACAATATTTGAAATACATGAACATTTATTTGAAATTACCTTACATTTTTTTCAAAATTTAAATATTTAAATTTATTAAATTTTTTGAAAATAACTAACATTTTTTATATTTAAAGGCGTCACTGTTTTTTGAAAATTAAAGAAGAAACTTAACAAAAAAACGAAAAAATGAAAAGAAGAAAAAAACTGTGGAAGAAAGACCGGCTCGCAAAGTGTTTGTAAAATGTTTTTAAAATTCCCAGCCCGTTGGATACTAAAAGCATCAGGCTTCAAGTTGTTCACTGAAGTTGGGTGGTCGAAGTGGCTATTCGCACATTTTATTACCTAGGACGTTGCGTGTTCGATTCCATGTTGGGCCGGCCCGTTTACCACTTTTCTCTTCTCTTTAAAAGACGCAAAAAACTGCAGGCGTGCGCGATTTGAACCTGCGATCTCCCGTTAAGAGTTAGCGCTGAAAGCCAGCTGACCGACCAGCCTTGTCGTGATTTGTTACTTCCTTTTACTTCTTTTCCTCTTTTCTTTTCTCTTTTTCCTTCTTCCTTCTGTTTTTTCAAAATGCGTAATTTTTTTATCAGAATCGATGAACCCTTTTTCTGATTCCGGTGAACTTTTTCTAATATTTGATGAACTTTTTTTGAAATCATGAACATTTTTTAAATCAATAAACATTTTTCAAATTTGTGAACTTTTTTTTACCAAAACTGATGAACTTTTTTAAATCTGTGAAGTTTTTCCAAGTTCATGAACTCTTTTATCAAAATCGATTAACTTTTTTCAAATCCGTGAACTTTTTTTTATCAAAATCGATGAAATTTTGAAATTCGTGATTTTTTTTCATAATCGATGAACCTTTTCAAAATCTGGTGAACTTTTTTTCAAATTGATGATTTTTTTGTGAACATTTCTTTGAAATCCGTGACCTTTTGTCAGAATCGACGAACTGTTTTAAAATTCGTGAATTCTTGTTCAAATTTTCCTTCCGTTTTCTAAATATGTTTGTTCTGGGGCTCAAACATGGGTCAAATAGTACTGTTTTCTCACAAATAACACAACAAACCATCCTAGTGTAGTGGTAGAAGCGCCAAGTCCGTCAGCAATTACCTGATACATATTTTCTTGACGATTGTTTTTTGAGCATATTGTGCGAGCGATATTGGGCCGGCCCACTACCGCGCTCCTTCGAGCGCCAACTACCTTAGCGGGCGCTGAGAGCGCCGAAGAGGAGCGCTCGATCCTTTTTCCTTATTTTTCATCGCCTACCACCGCAAATGGGCCGGCCCAAGTGAGCTGCCATTGCGAGCGTGGATTTGTTTCTGTCTTTTGTTGAATCTTTTTCACGGCTCGATAGAGAATTTGATAAGCCAATAATTTTTTTCCGTCTTTCATAATACGGTAACCACCATGTTAACTAATCGATTACAAAAAATTAGATCGAATTTTGCAGTTCTTTTTTCTGCAGTACCTCGACGTGACATGAGCATGAAAGAGGTTCACAGTACAGCATATACATTCAAGTGGGAAAGGTCCATACTACCCATTATACGTTTTGGGAGAGGAGGTTATACCTCCATCCCAAAATTCTTGTCTTACATTTCTTAGTTAAAGATGTATCTAACACTAAGACATGACTAGTTTCGTATAACTACAATTTTGGGATGGAGGGAGTACGCACGTATTGTATGGTGATTGTGGGTGGCTCAACCCTTCTTTGCAACACTTGAATGATTATGAATATGTCTCCGTCTCCGTCGCGTTTCTTTGGCATGTCTGTTGTTGCCTGGTGCTCTGTTATGTATATGTACCTTTTCTTCTCTCTCCATTCAGTACAAGGAACATAACCAGGTCAGAATTGTAGGTTTCCACACCTGCACATACAAATATGTCGCAGAATTACTGTGCATTTGGTACTCCATTTTGTCTATGATTCAGCAGTGATGGCTTAATTACGATTGTTGACACAAGTGGATGGTCCACGCGCGAGGATGCCGCCAACGAAAACTAGCAGAACGAGGAGGATCAACATCAGCCGAACCAAGGAGGCCGAGTAGTTCTTTGCCATTGTTGCTAGTTGATGAGATGGGCCTGGTTTGCTTCCTTCCTGTATGTAGTTGGAGTGGCTGGGCAAAGCCCGTGCGGGGGGATGATGGCGGCGGCGGGGCGTCCCTCCGTCGGGTCTTGGAGGCGTGGCTGTGACAATGGATCTTGAGTGGGCGCCTCGGGACGACGTGTGCGTGGCCATGGCGCCGGTCACGCAGCGATGAGAGCTCCTCTACCTTTGGCTGTCTTCATCGTCGGTCCAAAGAGATCTAGTCGGTGGGTGTTGCCTCGCGGTGGCTTCCCGGCGACGGATCAAGTGGAGGAGGAGATGGTGGCCTAGCTGCTGAAGCGGGTGAGGATGCCACCGTCGGCGGCGGCGCCCGCGGGTGTCGTTTTCCTCGTTGGAGGCGATGGTGGGGGCGTCCCTCGCTCCATTGTTTCCGGGGGAATCAGATCTGGAGGAGACTACCATTGACGGTGGCGCCCGTGGGCGTCGTAGCCCTCGTTGGAGGCGTTGAGGGGTCTCCTGGATCGGATGATGGCGACGTCTTCGTCGTCACCCCCATGGGGGCATCATCTTTGGAGACATTCATCGGCTGGACGGGCATGTGGACGGCTTGGTGGTTGGACGTTGGTAGGTGGTGGAGCGGTGCTTCATCCTACACATCGATATCAGCGGATGTCGGCGGCGTGGCGCAGTGGAGACTCGGCGTTCGATGGGTGGCGATGGACTCGTGCAGAAGGACGACGCTGTTTGGCGTCGTGGTGACGTCGATGGCAGAGAGGCCTGGGAAGGTCGATGCGTCAGTATCTGATCTCAGGATGGATCGGTGGATGAAGGAGGTGTCGGTCATTGCAGCGTGCACATGTGGTGCCCGCTGAAAGTGCGCCGGACCGGTGTGTAACCCAGTCCAGGTATATGGCTTGGATGGGGCATCCGGCATTAGATGTTAGGTGTTGGTGCGATGTCTGTTTGATATTAGGCTCGGACATTCTGCACCCCTTCATCACGGGAATAGGAGTAGCGACAGGTGTTGCCAAGATGGTGGCTTCAGGCTTACTGATGTATTACCTTTGTAAGGGCTTTGTGAATAATTAATAAAATCGCAACATGCATCATCCAGATGCAGAGGCCAGGGGTACATCCTTCTTTTCAAAAAAGAAAAAAGAAAATGTAGTTGGAGTGGCAAACTAGCTGGGTGGCCTTGCAAATTAGCAAGCACTTATATAGTGGTCGTTAGGTGCAAATGGGGGTTGGTGGAAGGAGGTATGCATGCATGACTGCCGGACAAGGAAAGAGTATGAACACACGTGCTATGAATTGGAAGAGAGAGGTGCCGGACAGGAATTTAAGAATCCAACATATATACATTGACTAACTTTATCTATTCTTCATTACACTTTCCTGGACTGTCTTTATCGGTTCTTTCTAAATGGTCCTACATTGTCTCCTCTAGTCATTTTTATCGGCATTCATCTGACAAGGATCAAGTGGACAAGTGGGAGTGATGATTGGAATCATGGAATGAAGCGATGGTTGAGGTCGGTGGGGAAAAGGAAGTCAAGTCTCATGTAGCATGCAAAATTAAGAGGATGAAAATTCAAACCCAAATCCAAACTTTGTACAGAGAAACAGAAATACCAAATTCATTCGTGAATAGTGTCTTTTGTGCCTTTTATCTTTTTTGACGCTACTGCACTTCGGAGTGTTGTTGCACAGGCGGCGGGCATGAAGCCGGCACATGTAGGTCCTCGCAGAGCGGTGCCAATGATGGCTTGTGAATGTCTTGCCGGTACTATCTTGACGTGGGCTCATGCATGATACCGACACATGTCCGAATTGGCGGTGCGGTGCCCCTGCCTAGGGGCCTGATCTGGCCAATCAACGGGGCAAGGGTGGCGGAAGTTGGAGCAGCGGCCTCCGACCCCTAGGATGTGGTCATCCATGACCTGATCTGGCTGTGTCGGGAAGTGGGATGGCAAGGTCCTCAACCTGCTTCTAGCGTTTTTAGCAGTGGCGGCATCAAACTCTCTCATCGCCTGAGTTCGGATAACTAGTTATTGTCATCAGGTAGAAATGTTTCTAGAAGTGACAAATTCGTCAACAAGTATGCATGGACTCCAGGTGAAACCGAGGATCTTGCCACTTCGGCTTGATCAAGCAATGTCAACGTGCGTGTATTGTGCCCTTATAGAAGACGTTGGCTCAAAGCTTGGCTTCGACGATGAGAATCCCAAGTTTGAAAATTGGTTAAACAAGTCAACACTGGCGAATGTGCCACGACCTCTTCTTGTAAGCTTTGTCCGGGGTTAGCACACTTGTCATTGTTTGGTCACATGTCATAGATTGTGTAGTGGGATAGTGGAGATAATATCCTTTTTTGGATGGTCTCTAGTAGTTTTTTGTAAGCTAATATGTTTGTCATCATTCAATAATTAATAATATATGGTTGTGTGCATCAACCAGTACATAGCCCCGGGGTTATCATCCATCTCAAAAATAAGTTTTTTTAAAGAAAAACACTCATAAACAATTTGATATATTCAATAAGAATTATTTCAAATACCTCAGAAAAATCTCCAAAAAATAATCTGGGGTGCAAGGGATCGGATTTCTACGAAGTAAAGATCATATACCCATAGGGCGACACAAACACTTCATTAATGAAACATACACCGAGTCACCGGCATATAGTTACATACTGTTAATGAAATATACACAGAGCACCGAAAAGATCATACACCGAGCATTGTTGGTGAAGCATTTCGAAAATAAGGGTTTCTTAAAAGAAAAACACTCATAAACAATTTAATAGATACAATAAAAATTATTTCAAATACCCTAAAAAAAGAATTATTTCAAATACCCCGGGAAAATCTCCAAAAAGTTATTCGGGGTGCAAGGAATCCGATCCCTATGAAGTAAAGATCACATACTCCAAGGGCGGCACAAATACTTCCTTAATGAAACATACACTGAGTCACTGGCATATAGTTACATACTGTTAAAAAATACACTGATATATACCAATGGATGGCTCTGCATATTTTTATTTATTTTTGGCCACCAGATCCAATAATCAAAGTCCAGCATGGGCAGGAGACACTAGTTGAAAACAGGGCACTTGTCCCGGTTCCAGAGGGCCTTTAGTCCCGGTTCTGCAACCGAGACAAAACGATCGGGACTAAAGCCTCTCACTTTTAGTCCCGGTTGGCCTACGAACCGGGACTAAATGAGGTCCACGTGGCCACTGTGGGGCGCCAGGTAGGAGGACCTTTAGTCCCGGTTGGTAACACCGACCGGGACTAAAAGGCAGCCACACGTCAGTAGCTCCCAGGTGCTGGGGTTTTTTTTTGAAAGGGGGAGGGGGGGGTGGGGGGGTTTAGGATTTTGGAGGGTTTAGGGGTTTCATATTGTGTTAGCTAGCTACTACATATAGAGAGAAGTGACCTCTCTTTCTCCGTGCTTGGTCGACGCTAGCTACTACATATAAAGAGAACTCGACGCTAGCTAGTAAGCAAATGAAGGAACCATTAATTACACAAGATCGTCATGAACATATATAGAGAGAAGTGATCTCTCTTTCTCCGTGCTTGGTCGAACAACAAGTTTTCGTATATCTATCCGAAGCTACTACATATATACAATATAACATCTCTTACGATCCCTGACATCATTTACCGAAAATCCATTTGAATTTCAATATGGTATTCTCCCTTTTCATGTATGACGTGGTCAAGAAAGAATCCCGCCAATTCCTCTTGAATTGCTTGTATGCGATCACTTGGTAGGAGTTCTTCCCGCATCTCCCACATCTAATTTAAAGAAGGGGGTCAATACATATATATGAATGAAACTCAACACAATTGATGGTAATAAAATAAAATTGTGAATATTGTTTACGTACTTCAAATTGTTTGTCAGAGTAGCCCTGCTCAGAGGTCGAGTGGCGCATGAACTCGCAAACGTAGTATCCACATAAATTATTCCCGCCTGCCTGCCACAAGCACTTTACGAGAATAGAGTTCAATCAAACTGGTAATCAAGCATGATAATGGTATTGATGAAACTAGAATCAATAAGAGATGCGCGGAACTAGCTAGTACTACTTACTTTGGGGGTGTGTAAATCGTAGCTCCTTCTTCAGACCCGGAACCATTATGGTGAACTTTTTCCAAACCCTGCCCGGCAAAGAAAATGATTACTTGATATCAGGAAATGAACGAAAGTTGCCGATATTGTGCGATAATGATTGAACTTACTTCTGGAGCATTTCAATCATGTCCGCATAATCCTTAGGATCTTTACGTCTCGAGTCTAAGACAGTTACTACTCCCCCGTCAAGCTTAATGGATAGCAGAATAAAGTGGAAGCTGCACACGCATAACTCATCAATTACAGTACTTAACCTCGAGTAAGCGAAACCGAATATGCACAAGACAGTAACACTCACTTGAAGTTGTAAGGAAAGAGTATTTACCTCTTGTTTTGATGTCGAAGGAACGCTTTTAGCAAGTTTTCCTCAGTTTCTTCAACTCTGTTTTGTACCGTCCATTCATTTATGGTATTTGGGCTAATGAACCCAACGTCATAGATTTGTCCTCTTTTGCATTCGACGATCTTCAATCTGCATAATATAGTGAGAATAATTATATATACATGCAATGAACGAGCTGAGCTAGAGACTAAATTACAGAAATAATACTTACAGACAGTAGCAAGACATAAGTTGTTTGTCGAGGGCGTCTTGATTGAATAACTGAAATAATTCCACAAATTCAACAGGCATCACCTCAACTCCAATGAAGTCGTGCTCATCTTTAATTCCTAGCAATATACTGTCAGTCCCATCCTTGCTGCAGGTTTCCAAGTACCAGTCATGCAATCTTCGCATTATCGTTGGTAGATGCGGGAGCTGATCAGGTTTGACAAGAGGCTTCCCGTGCTCGTATGTAAAGGGCGCTACTACCTCAGCAATTTCAAACTGTACATCATCGCCCACGTAATCACCAAAAGTGGTATCGGGCACTAGTCCTGGATGATTAGCGATATCGCTAGACACCTTGAGCGGGGGGCACGATTGCTTCTCCTGTTCGCCGAGCTGGGGAATTGTTTTCCCACTTCGTCTTGCAGCACTGGTAGTAATTCCAGACCGCCGTGCTTCATCATATGTCTTTACAATACAGCGGTCATAGTTGGATTGCGGCGGAGGCGGTGGTGGTCGCTTAAGGGCTTCCAGAGTGCGCTTCGCTTTCACCGGATCTACTTTTTCCTTCGGAGGTGGACGTTTCTGTTCAAAATGGGCCTGCACTTCGACAGCACTGATGTCCTTGTTTTCCTCGTCAGTCCTCTCATATGGTAACTTTGGAGGAGCCTTGAGGCTTGGACCAGCTTTGATTTCTTTCCGCCTTTTGTACTGCTAGCCGCCGAAGCGGCGGCGGCTCTCTTCCACCGTTGCTGAGGCAGCGGAGTCCGCTGACGCGCCGGAGGAGGCGGAGTCCGCTGACGCGCCAGAGGAGGCAGAGGCGGAGGCGGAGTCCGCTGACGCGCCGGAGACAGCTGTGGCGGAAGAGGACTCTGCTAAGGGGCCTCCTCCGCCGGAGACGGCTGAGGTGACAGAGACAGCCCACACGCCGGAGACGACCCAGGCAGCTGAGACGGCTGAGCTGGACTGTGAGGAGTCTGCTGAGGGGCCTCCTCCGGCTGAGGCGGCATCCAGTTTGGAAGCTTGATGTTCTCCTTTCTCCATAGACAGGTACTCCTTAAGGCATTTTCCAGAAGCATATCCCCTTCACCTGTAGGGTACTCAAGCTCTAGCCCCTCAAATCCTTCCATTATTTCATCCACCCGGACAATAGCAAAGCCATGTGGAGTCGGACGGAAATGGAAAGTTCCCTCAGCTCGAGGAGGTAAGACAGAGCCGACCGCCACCTTCACTGTCAAGTTATGGCATTTCGCCATTAGGACACGATGTTCATTCTCCGTGATACGATCCACGGGGTAGCGAGGAACCATGATATCAGGCTGAACGAGCTCCGTGGAAGCCATACTGCTTCTCCGCTGAGATGGTGGGGTAGCTTCGGGGACAGTGTCGAACGAAGGATCTTCGTGCCGCTGAGATGGTTGGCCGGTAGCTGATACGTCTCCAACGTATCTATAATTTTTGATTGTTCCATCCTATTATATTATCCATCTTGGATGTTTTATATGCATTTATATGCTATTTTATATTATTTTTGGGACTAACCTATTAACCTAGATCCCAGTGCGAGTTTCTGTTTTTTCCCTGTTTTTGAGTTTTACAGAAAAGGAATATCAAACGGAGTCCAAACGAGCTGAAAATTTACGGTGATTTTTTATGGACCAGAAGAAGCCCATGGAGCATCGGAGTTGGGTCAGAAGAGTCCCGAGGTGACGGCAAGGGTGGAGGGCGCCCCCCCAGGGCGCGGCCCCCTGTCTTGCCGCTGCCTCATGGACCCCCCTGATGTGAGATCGACTCCAAAAATTCCTATAAATCTCGAAACCCCCAGAAATAAACCTAGATCGGGAGTTCCGCCGCCACAAGCCTCTGTACCCACGAAAAACCAATCGGGAGCCCGTTCCGGCACCCTGCTGGAGGGGGAAACCATCACCGGTGGCCATCTTCATCATCCCGGCGGTCTTCATGACGAGGAGGGAGTAGTTTAGCCTCGACGCTGAGGGTATGTACCGGTAGCTATGTGTTTGATCTCTCTTTCTCGTGTTCTTGATTTGGCACAATCTTGATGTACCGCGAGCTTTGTTATTATAGTTGGATCATATGGTGTTTCTCCCCCTCTACCTTCTTGTGATGAATTGAGTCTTGCTCTTTGAGGTTTCATTATGTTGGATTGAGTATTGGATTTGAGAACACTTGATGTATGTCTTGCGATGGGATATTTGTGGTGACAATGGGATGTTCTATTGATTCAATTGATGTATGTTTTGGCACTCAACTCGTGGATTCCCAAGGTGACATTGGGGTAATCTATGCATAGGGGTTGATGCACGTTTTCGTCCTACGTTCTCCAATAGGAACTTTGGAGTGATTCTTTGTTGCACGTTGAGGGATTGTTATATGATCCGATTATGTTATCATTGTTGAGAGAACTTGCACTAGTGAAAGTATGAACCCTAGGCCTTGTTTCCAAGCATTGCAATACCGTTTTTGCTCACTTTTGTTACTAGTTACCTTGCTGTTTTTATATTTTCAGATTACAAAAACCTATATCTACCATCCATATTACACTTGTATCACCATCTCTTCGCCGAACTAGTGCACCTATACAAGTTACCATTGTATTGGCTGTGTTGGGGACACAAGAGACTCTTTGTTATTTGGTTGCAGGGTTGTTTGAGAGAGACCATCTTCATCCTACGCCTCCTACGGATTGATAAACCTTAGGCCATCCACTTGAGGGAAATTTGCTACTGTCCTACAAAACTCTGCGCTTGGAGGCCCAACACGAGTCTACAAGAAGGTTGCGTAGTAGACATCAGTAGCTCGCTGGCTCTCAAGTTCCTCTAGTCTCGCTAATGTTTCATTCATCTTCTGCATTTCACTTGCTTCCTCTTTCTTCTTTCTCTCCCGTCTTCTATAACCACCGCTGTCGGGAAACCCATGCACCCACGGAACGGAGCCTGATGTGCCTCGTGTTCGTCCAGGGTGTTCAGGATTCCCGAGGGCATGTGTCAGCTCGTCCTTCTCTCTGTCGGGATGGAACCTCCCTTCCTACGCTGCATTGATTGCTTCCTCAAACTTCTTGACGGGTATTGCAAGCTGAGCTTTCGTCCAAACACACTTCCCTGATTCTGGGTCCAAAGTTCCCCCAACCCGGAAGAACCAAGTCCTTGACCGATCTGGCCAGTGCAATGTCGCTGGTGGGACCCCTTTAGCAAGCAGGTCTTGCTCAACTTTGTCCCATGTAGGCCGGGCTGTGATGTAGCCACCTGACCCCGTAACATGGTGATACTTCTTCTTTGCAGCATTTTGTTTATTTATCTATGACCTTTGCTGAGCTTTCTCCGATTTCTTGTAGGCCACAAATGCGGGCCAGTGATCTTTGATCTTCTCATATTGACCGGTGAATTCTGGAATCTTGTCTTTGTCGACAAACTTTTTCTTCAAATTTTTCTTCCAGTTCTTGAATAGTTCTGCCATCTTCTTAAGAGCAAACACCTTGACCTTCGGGAGAATAACTTCAGGGTCCTTCTCTGGCGATAGGCTGAAATTTGTCATCAGCGAGGTCCAAAGATCATCTTTCTGTCTATCCTGGACTTAAGAAACTTCAGGGTCCTTCTTCTTATTCCATTCTTGGATGCTGATCGGGACGCTGTCCCTAACAATAACTCCGCACTGATGCATAAATGTGTCCTTGGTCCGCTTGGGAGCAATCGGTTGGCCATCTCGAGCGACTTCTTCGATCGTGAACCTTTCATCCTGGCGCAACCTTTTCTTCGGGCCTCGTCTCTTTACGGAAGTTTGGCTCGATCGGGAGGGCTAAAAGAAGAAAGAAGCGTTAATATATGTACATACAAAACAATTAATGCATCAAGTCAGCAGAGGCTTAATTAATATATATATACCTCACCGGACTTTGCAACAGTTAAGGCTCCCTCCTCCGTTCGGTCACCGGAGCCGTCATGATCTCCTTCCTCCTCCATTCGGTTACCGGAGCCGTCATGATCTCCTTCCTCCTCCATTGGATCACTGGAGCCGCCTGATGACCCACAAGTATATGGGATCAATTGTAGCCTTTTCGATAAGTAAGAGTGTCGAACCCAATGAGGAGCAGAAGGAAATGACAAGCGGTTTTCAGCAAGGTAATGTCTGCAAGTACTGAAATTGTAAGTAGCAGAGTAGTTTGATAGCAAGATAATTTGTAACGAGCAAGTAACAATAGTAGTAACAAAAGTGTAGCAAGGTAGCCCAATCCTTTTGAGGCAAAGGACAGGCCGAAACGGTCTCTTATAATAAGCAAAGTGTTCTTGAGGGTACATGGGAATTTCATCTAGTCACTTTTATTATGTTGGTTCGATTCGTGTTCGCTACTTTGATAATTTGATATGTGGGTGGACCGGTGCTTAGGTGCTGTTCTTACTTGAAAAAACCTCCTACTTATGATTAACCCCCTCGCAAGCATCCGCAACTACGAGAAAAGTATTAAGAATAAATTCTAACCATAGCATTAAACTTTTGGATCCAATCGGTCCCTTACGGAATAGCGCATAAACTAGAGTTTAAGCTTCTGTCACTCTTGCAACCCATCATGTAATAACTACTCCACAATGCATTCCCTTAGGCCCAAATATGGTGAAGTGTCATGTAGTCGACGTTCACATGACACCACTAAGGGAATCACAACACACATACTATCAAAATATCGAACACATATCAAGTTCACATGATTACTTGCAACATGATTTCTCCCATGACCTCAAGAACAAAAGTAACTACTCACAAATGATAATCATGCTCAAGATCAGAGGGGTATTAAATAGCATATTGGATCTCAACATATAATCTTCCACCAAATAAACCATATAGTAATCAACTACAAGATGTAATCAACACTACTAGTCACCCACAAGCACCAATCTATAGTTCTGGTACCAAGATTGAACACAAGAGATGAACTAGGGTTTGAGAGGAGATGGTGCTGTTGAAGATGTTGATGGAGATTGCCCTCCCCAAGATGGGAGAGTTGTTGGTGATGATGATGACGATGATTTCCCCCTCTGGGAGGGAAGTTCCCCCGACGGAATCGCTCCGCCAGAGGGCAAAAGTGCTCCTGCCCAAGTTCCGCCTCGAGACGGTGGTGCTCTGTCCCAAAAGTCCTCTCCTTATTTTTTCTAGGTCAAAATGACTTATATACTAGAAGATGGGCACCGGAGGTGCGCCGATGGGAGCACAACCCACCAGGGCGCGCTTGGGCTTCCTGGCGCGCCCAGGTGGGTTGTGCCCACCTGGTGGGCCCCCTCTGGTACTTATTGGCACCAATATTTCTCATTTATTCCATAAAAAATCCCCGTAAAGTTTCAGCTCATTTGGAGTTGTGCAGAATAGGTAGCCTGATGTAGCTTTTTCAGGTCCAGATTTCCAGCTGCCGGAATTCTCCCTCTTTGTGTGTACCTTGCATATTATGAGAGAAAAGGCATTAGAATTACTCCAAAAAGCATTATTATGAATAAAAACATCATAAATAACAGTAGGAAAACATGATGCAAAATGGACGTATCAACTCCCCAAGATTAGACCTCTCTTGTCCTCAAGCGAAAACCAAAATCGAAAAACATGTCCACATGCTTAGAGAGAGAGAGAGAGGTGTTGATAAAAACAAAATACGGACATAGAAGCATCATGTAATTTTATTATAACAGCAACGAACTTTAACATAAAACTTTTATCATAGACTTCTCATGAATAAGTAACAATTCATCACACAATCGAAGTATAAAGCATAAACTCTATTAGAAACCAACAAACTATGTTCTCAGTCAACTTTGCAACTACAATTCATCATCTTTTCAGGAAGGGTCACGTATCGGAGCCTTTAGGCAAGTCCACATACTCAACCATCATATAGTCTTCTATGATTGCTAACACTCACCGCATACACATGAGCAAAACGTTTCAACCGGACACATAGAAAGATAGGGGCTTATTGTTTTGTCTCCCAACGTATTCACCTTGAGGGTGATGTCAACAATAATAACTCATGCTACTCATATCCAACTGGATATATGTGCCTATATCTTTCCTCACCACATGATGCTTGCCAAAAGACAAAATAAAAAGGAATAGAGAGAAGAACTTTGACTCTTGCATAAAAGTAAATACATAAAAGTAAAAGATAGGCCCTTCACAGAGGGAAGCAGAGGTTGCCATGCGCTTATTCGTTTGTATGCTCAACCCCTTAATGCAAAAGAACGTCATGTTATATTGCCCCTTGTGATGGCAACCTTTATTATGCAGTCTGTCGCTTTTATTCTTCACCATCACAAGTTCGTACAACGCTCAATTTTATCTTACACTAAATGATCTCACACTTTTAGAAGCAATTTTTATTGCCTTATTGCACTGATGACAACTTACTTGAAGGATCTTACTCAATCCATAGGTAGATATGGTGGACTCTCGAAAATAAGATTTGGGTTTAAGGGTTTTTTGGATGCACAAGTAGTATCTCTACTTAGTGCGGAATTTTTGGCTAGGAAAGATGGGGGGCAAGCACCACATGTTGAAGGATCTATGACAATATAACTTCTATGTGAATATGAAAAAACATAAATCATTAAGTTGTTTTCCTTGTCCAACGTCCACAATTTTGGCATATAATATTTTGATGGGGGCTCACAATCACAAAAGATTTCCATGATAGTGTATTTATATGTGAATATTCTCTTCCCTTATTAATTCTTTCATGAGTTGCATCATTGACTAATGTTATGTTTGTCAATCTCTAATAAAATTTTCTACTTATACTTTTCCTTATGTGGTGTTATCACCTAACATAGGACTAGCATATGATCTTTTCATTTATTTCCTTTCTGTTTATTGAAACATGAAAGTAAAGAAATCAAAAACTGAAACTAAACTTTATTATATATCTCGCACATGATTACAAGGATGGATTACTAAGCAAGCTCTCAAAAAGAAAGGATCGAACTAAACTTTTATTCATCTAAAGCAAAAGATAACCATGGATCGAACTAAGAAAAGTAAAGGCAAAAGATAGTGGGGGTGATACGATACCTGGGCACCTCCCCCAAGCTTGGCGGAAGCCAAGGGGAGTGCCCATACCCGATACTCAATTTTCTTTTGGTGATGAAGAAGGAGGTGGTGGTGATGATGAAGTAGAAGCGATCTTGTCCTTCAAGATCAAGAGATTCTCCAATCTACGGATGACCCTCCGGAGGAAGATGATGTGCTCTTGATGCAGAATATTTTCACGAGTGAGATAGTTATTTTGCACATGAACCGTTTCGATGATCCGAAAGGCTTTAATCTCAGTAGGGGTAAGATGAGCATAGTAAGGTTTAAGGATATCTTCTTCTTCCTCCTCGGCAGGCAGTGCTGGTTCGATCACCAGTGTTTGATCTCCGGTAGCCTCCTTGCCCTTGTCCTCCTTGGCTGCTCCAACGGCCTCTTCCCTCTTTAGCTCGATCTTCATCAACCAAGCATCCTCTTCCACGTTGTTAGAGGAAGAAGAAGACATGATGCATGGCTTAACAGATCTGACAGAAAACAGCAAGAAAAGAGAACAGGAGATTTCTCCGCGATACGGAGGTCAATAGGTTCGGGGGGTATATAAAGATTTTTTTTCTTGGGAAACAAGCAAACGGAAGAAAAACGGAGTCCGGAAGGTACCCGAGGTGGGCACAACCCACCTGGGCGTGCCTGGCAAGCCAGGCGCGCCCTGGTGTCTTGTGCCCACCAGGTGTGCCTTCCTGGTTGCTTCTTATTTTCCTAATTTTCTAAATATTCCAAAACTGCCAAAAAATATTTTTGCAGATTTTTTGGAGTCCGTTTACTTACCGTATCATGTACCTCCTCTTTTTCACGATTCTGGAGTGTTCCGGAAGGACTCTTTTATGTGTTCTTCCGATGTCATAGTTTGGATAATATTACTTTCAACATTAATGGGCGTACCTGAGATATAATGTTTTATTCGTTGCCCATTAACAACCTTCGGGTTAGTACCTTCGGCATTATTTATTTTGATAGCTCCAGACCGATAAACCTCCTCGATAACATAGGGTCCTTCCCATTTGGAGAGGAGTTTTCCTGCAAAGAATCTGAAATGAGAGTTGTACAAAAGAACATATTCTCCAACTTTGAACTCACGCTTTTGGATTCTTTTATCATGCCATCTTTTAACTTTTTCTTTAAATAACTTAGCATTTTCATAAACTTGGGTTCTCCATTCATCTAATGAGCTAATATCAAATAACCTCTTTTCACCGGCAAGTTTGAAATCATAGTTGAGTTCTTTAATTGCCCAATATGCTTTATGTTCTAACTCAAGAGGCAAATGACAAGCTTTTCCATAAACCATTTTATAAGGAGACATACCCATAGGATTTTTATATGCTGTTCTATAAGCCCAAAGTGCATCATCTAATTTCTTAGACCAATTCTTCTGAGACCTATTAACAGTCTTTTGCAAAATTAATTTTATTTCTCTATTGCTAAGTTCAACTTGACCACTAGATTGAGGATGATAGGGTGATGCAATTCTATGGTTAACATCATACTTGGCAAGCAGTTTACAGAAAGCACCATGAATAAAGTGTGAACCACCATCAGTCATTAAATATCTAGGGACTCCAAACCTTGGGAAAATAACTTCCTTAAGCATTTTAATAGAGGTGTTGTGATCAGTACTAGTGGTTGGAATAGCTTCTACCCACTTAGTAACATAATCAACAGCAATCAAAATATGAGTATACCAATTAGAGGAAGGAAAAGGTCCCATGAAATCAAATCCCCAAACATCAAATGGTTCAACAACAAGAGAATAATTCATAGGCATTTCTTGAAGCTTACCGATATTACCTATTCTTTGACATTCATCACAAGATAAGACGAACTTACGAGCATCCTTGAAGAGAGTAGGCCAATAAAAACCAGATTGCAATACCTTATGAGCAGTTCTGTCTCCCGCATGATGTCCTCCATAAGCTTCAGAGTGACATTTCCGTAGGATTTATCCCTGTTCATGCTCAGGTACACAACGTCTAATAATACCATCTACTCCTTCTTTATACAGATGTGGGTCATCCCAGAAGTAATGTCTTAAATCATAGAAGAATTTTTTTCTTTTGTTGGCATGTAAAGCTAGGTGGTAAATATTTAGCAACAATGTAATTAGCATAATCAGCAAACCAAGGAGTGTTATTAGAAACATTTATTGTAGCTAACTGCTCATCAGGAAAGCTATCATCAATAGGTAGTGGGTCATCAAGGACATTTTCAAGCCTAGACAAGTTATCAGCTACGGGATTCTCTGCTCCTTTTCTATTAGTAATATGCAAATCAAATTCTTGTAGCAAGAGAACCCACCTAATGAGTCTAGGTTTAGCATCTTTCTTTTCCATAAGATATTTTATAGCAGCATGATCGGTGTGAACAGTCACTTTAGAATCAACAATGTAGGATCTAAATTTATCACAAGCAAACACAACTGCTAAGAATTCTTTTTCAGTAGTAGCATAATTTTGTTGGGCACTGTTTAGAGTTTTACTAGCATAATGGATAACATTTAGTTTCTTATCAACACTTTGTCCTAGAACAGCACCAACAACATAATCACTAGCATCACACATAATTTCAAAAGGCAAGTTCCAATCAGGCGGTTGAACAATAGGTGTAGTAATTAAGGCTTTCTTGAGTGTTTCGAAGGCTTTTAAACAATCATCATAAAAAACGAAAGGAGTGTCCTTTTGCAAAAGATTTGTAAGAGGCCTAGAAATTTTAGAAAAGTCTTTGATAAATCTCCTATAGAAACCAGCATGACCAAGGAAACTACGAATACCTTTGATATCTTTAGGACATGGCATTTTCTCAATTGCATCAACCTTAGCTTTGTCCACCTCAATACATCTTTCAGAAATTTTATGGCCCAAAACAATACCTTCATTAACCATAAAGTGGCACTTCTCCCAATTCAAGACAAGATTTGTTTGCTCACATCTCTGCAAAACTCGATCAAGATTGCTTAAACAATCATCAAACGGCTTCCCATAAACAGAAAAGTCATCCATGAAAACCTCAACAATCTTTTCACAAAAGTCAGAGAATATAGCAGTCATACATCTTTGAAAGGTAGCCGGTGCATTGCATAAACAAAAAGGCATACGTCTATAAGCATAAGTTCCAAAGGGACAAGTGAAAGTGGTCTTTTCTTGATCAGGTTGAGAAACAGGTATTTGTGAAAAACCAGAATATCCATCAAGGAAACAAAAATGTGTGTGCTTTGACAATATTTCTAGCATTTGATCAATAAAGGGCAAAGGGTAATGATCTTTTCTAGTTGCTTTGTTTAATTTTCTAAAATCGATTACCATTCTATAGCCTGTAACAATTCTTTGTGGGATGAGTTCATTTTTATCATTAGGAACAACAGTAATTCCTCCCTTCTTAGGGACACAATGAACAGGACTTACCCACCTACTATCAGCTATAGGATAGATTATACCTACTTCCAGAAGTTTTAATATTTCCGTTCTTACCACTTCTTTCATCTTCGGATTTAGCCGACGTTGGTGATCAACAACGGGTTTAGCATCAGGTTCCATATTAATTTTGTGCTGACATAGAGTGGGACTAATGCACTTAAGATCATCAAGAGTATATCCAATAGCAGCTTGGTGCTTCCTTAGAACTTTCAATAGTCTTTCTTCTTCATGTTCTGAAAGGTTAGCACTAATAATAACAAGATATATCTTTTTCTCATTAAGATAAACATATTTCAAAGTGTCTGGCACTTGTTTTAATTCAAACACAGGATCGCCTTTAGGTGGAGGAGGACCTCCTAGAGTTTCAATAGGCAAATTGTGTTTAAGCAGAGGACGTTGTTCAAAGAAAATCTCATCTATTTCATTTCTTTCATGCATATGTAAATCATTTTCATGGTCTAGCAGATATTGTTCTAAAGGATCAGTAGGAGGCACAGCAATAGAAGCAAGACCAATTATTTCATCCTTACTAGGAAATTCTTTTTTATGAGGTTTTCTACTAAACTTGGAAAAGTTGAACTCATGAGACTCATCACCAAAACTGACACAGACAGTTTGTTTCTTACAATCTATTTTAGCATTAACGGTGTTCAAGAAAGGTCTACCAAAGATAATGGGACAAAAATCATCTTCTGGGGAACCAAGAACAAGAAAATCAGTAGGGTATTTTATTTTCCCACACAAGACTTCAACATCTCTAACAATCCCAATTGGTGATATGGTGTCTCTATTAGCAAGTTTAATAGTAACATCTATGTCTTCTATCTCAGCGGGTGCTATGTCATTCATAATTTCTTGATATAAGGTAAAGGGAATAGCACTCATGCTAGCACCTATGTCGCATAAACCATGATAACATTGATCTCCTAATTTGACTGAGACAACAGGCATGCCAACAATGGGTCTACGAATATCTGACTTATCAGGTTTGACAATTCTAGTAGCTTCATTACAGAAGTAAATAACATGCCCATCTATGTTTTCTTCCAGGAGATCCTTAACCATAGCAACACTAGGTTCTACTTTGATTTGTTCATCAGGTTTAGGTGTTCTAATATAACTTTTATTGACCACAGTTGAAACTTTAGCATGTTCTTTTATCCTAACAGGGAAAGGTGGTTTCTCAATATAAGCAGTAGGAACAACTAGATCAACATTATAAATAATAGTTTCCTCTTTAGCTGGTACCGGTTCTTTAATTTCCATTTTAATAGGTGGGTGATATTTAAACCACTTCTCCTTGGGAGATCAACATGAGTAGCAAATGATTCACAAAAGGAGGCTACTATCTCAGAGTCAAGTCCATATTTAGTGCTAAACTTTTGAAAAGCATCGGTATTCATAAAAGATTTAACACAATCATACTTAAGCTTAATACCTGACTCTTTACCTTCGTCGAGTTCCCAATCTTCAGAGTTGCATTTAATTCTTTCCAAAAGATCCCACTTGAATTCAATGGTCTTGTTCATAAAGGAACCAGTACAAGAAGTATCAAGCATGGATTGATCATCACGAGAAAGCCGAGCATAAAAATTCTGAATAATAATTTCTCTTGAGAGCTCATGATTGGGGCATGAATATAACATTGACTAAAGCCTCCCCCAAGCTAGAGAAATACTTTCTCCTTCACGAGGCCAAAAATTATATATGTAATTCCGGTCACGATGAACTAGTTGCATAGGATATTTTTTTTGGTGAAACTCCAATTTCAATCGATTTCAATTCCAAGATCCAATATCATCGCATAGCCTATACCATGCCAATGCCTTTCCCTTCAAAGATAAAGGGAAAGCCTTCTTCTTAACATCATCCCCGGGTAAACCTGCAAGCTTAAACAATCCACAAATTTCTTCCACATATATCAAGTGCATATCAGGATGTTCGGTTCCATCTCCTGCATAAGGATTAGCTAGCAGTTGTTCTATCATACCCGAAGGAATTTCATATTCAATATTTTCAGTAGGTGCAGTAGGTTGAGGGGTAACTAATTGTGGTTCTGGTCGAGGTGAAGATACCCTGAACAAACCCCTCAAAGGATTGTTTTCCATAATAACAAGTGACAATAAATTTCAGCACATAGTAATAAATTTTCCTTACCAATTTCCACTTACCAAAAGTGCTTCACTCCCCGGCAACGGCGCCAGAAAATAGCCTTGATGACCCACAAGTATATGGGATCAATTGTAGCCTTTTCGATAAGTAAGAGCGTCGAACCCAACGAGGAGCAGAAGGAAATGACAAGCGGTTTTCTACAAGGTAATGTCTGCAAGTACTGAAATTGTAAGTAGCAGAGTAGTTTGATAGCCAGATAATTTGTAACGAGCAAGTAACAATAGTAGTAACAAAAGTGCAGCAAGGTAGCCCAATCCTCTTGAGGTAAAGGACAGGCCAAAACGGTCTCTTATAATAAGCAAAGCGTTCTTGAGGGTACACGGGAATTTCATCTAGTCACTTTCATCATGTTGGTTCGATTCGTGTTCGCTACTTTGATAATTTGATATGTGGGTGGACCGGTGCTTAGGTGCTGTTCTTACTTGAACAAACCTCCTACTTATGATTAACCCCCTCTCAAGCATCCGCAACTACGAGAAAAGTATTAAGAATAAATTCTAACCATAGCATTAAACTTTTGGATCCAATCGGTCCCTTACGGAATAGTGCATAAACTAGGGTTTAAGCTTCTGTCACTCTCGCATCCCATCATCTAATAACTACTCCACAATGCATTGCCTTAGGCCCAAATATGGTGAAGTGTCATGTAGTCGACGTTCACATGACACCACTAAGGGAATCACAACACACATACTATCAAAATATCGAACACATATCAAGTTCACATGATTACTTGCAACATGATTTCTCCCGTGACCTCAAGAACAAAAGTAACTACTCACAAATGATAATCATGCTCAAGATCAGAGGGGTATTAAATAGCATATTGGATCTCAACATATAACCTTCCACCAAATAAACCGTATAGTAATCAACTACAAGATGTAATCAACACTACTAGTCACCCACAAGCACCAATCTATAGTTCCGGTACCAAGATTGAACACAAGAGATGAACTAGGGTTTGAGAGGAGATGGTGCTGTTGAAGATGTTGATGGAGATTGCCCTCCCCAAGATGGGAGAGTTGTTGGTGATGATGATGACGATGATTTCCCCCTCCGGGAGGGAAGTTCCCCCGGCAGAATCGCTCCGCCGGAGGGCAAAAGTGCTCCTGCCCAAGTTTCGACTCGAGATGGCGGCGCTCTATCCCGAAAGTCCTCTCCTTATTTTTTCTAGGTGAAAATGACTTATATACCAGAAGATGGGCACCGGAGGTGGGCCGAGGGGAGCACAACCCACCAGGGCGCGCCTGGGCTTCCTGGCGCGCCCAGGTGGGTTGTGCCCACCTGGTGGGCCCCCTCTGGTACTTATTGGCTCCAATATTTCTCATTTATTCCATTAAAAATCCCCGTAAAGTTTCAGCTCATTTGTAGTTGTGCAGAATAGGTAGCCTGACGTAGCTTTTTTAGGTCCAGATTTTCAGTTGCCAAAATTCTCCCTCTTTGTGTGTACCTTGCATATTATGAGAGAAAAGGCATTAGAATTACTCCAAAAAGCATTATTATGAATAAAAACATCATAAATAACAGTAGGAAAACATGATGCAAAATGGACGTATCACCGCCATCCTCTCTTTCCTAACCATCGGTGTCATTGAGAAACGACAAGGTGATATCACCTCCGTCGCGGATTATATCCCCCAACAACTCTTCTGTTTCTAAGTCTCTGTCCATAGTTTCTGCAAATATTACAACATGGCAATATACAAACATGAGAGATGGATTAGTGGCAAACATGGACTTAATCACAACAAGGAATCATATGCATATTACCAATGGATTAGTGGCAAACATCATGCAAATTTCACAAGTTTTATAACAGTCTGTTTCAGACGATCGTCGAGGACTCCTCCCCCCTCTTGTCTGAGTTATCGGGGATATGTTGAATTCCCGAGAGAGTTAGGGGTGTTCTAACGCGGCACTACATGATATATAGCTGAAGGAGGATAACATCCGGGAATGTTTTCCCGAAGTCTGCATTTTCGGACAGATGAACCAGAGGGGGGTGGTTCCAGGTTCGCTATGCTAGCTGCTTGTGACAGTTAGTTTCAGACGATCGTCGAGAATTCCTCCCCCTCATGTCTGATGAATAGTCCTATCTTTCGAGAGAGGATATTTAGCGGACCGCCTCTCTCATGGTCGTCGACGATACTTGCGGACCCCCCCTCATCTCGAAGTTATCGGGGATATGTTGAATTCCCGAGAGAGTTAATTAGGGGTGTTCTAACGCGGCACTACATGATATAGGTGAAGGGGGATAACATCCGGGAATGTTTTCCCGAAGTCTGCATTTTTGGACAGATGAACCGGAGGGGGACGGTTCCAGGTTCGCTATGCTAGCTTTAACAGAGAACATTCATCGAACAAACTTAATATGAGTTTTAACATAGAACATTCATCGAACAAACTTAATATGAGTTTTAACAGAGAACATTCATTGAACAAACTTAATATGAGTTTTAGCAAGATCATCATGAACAAAAAATTCACACTAATTTCTATGAACAAAAAAAAATCCACACAACATCTCATCTCATCTCCACAAAACATCTCATACATCTCATGTCATCTCATTTTATCTCATCTGAAAAAACAGAGCACATCTAAAAAAATAGAGCACATTTCATACATCATATCATCTCCACATGAACAACTATCTATCTATTCATCTAAAAAAAATAGATTTTTAGCAACGGCCAACGGCGACCATGGAGAAGCTGTGGCAGCAAGGTGCTCAGGGGCACGCGGCGACGGGGAGCAGGGGACCATGGGAAAGGGGGAGCTCACTAGGGGGGCGCGGCGATGGAGCTGGAGAGGCCGGTGACGAGGACACGCGGCGGCGACGGGGAGGAGGGCGTCGGGGCACGTGGCGGCGACGGGGAGGAGGGCGCGTGAGGAGGTCCGGTGCATCGGCGAAGGCGTCGGGGAAGCGGGTCGGCGAGGGCGTCGGGGCAGGGCTCGGGGAGGCAACGGTGCTGTCTGGCAGCCTGGCGGCGTCGAGGTGGTCGTCGGCGCCGTCGGGGGAGAGGCAGAGATATCGAAGAAACTGAATGGAAAACTTCTAAGTGCTGCTTATATACCCAGAGCATTGGTCCCGGTAGGTGGCACCAACCGTGACGAAAGGCCCCCCTTTCATCTCGGTTGGAGCCACCAACCGGGACTAAAGGTCAATTTCACCAGCCCAAAGGGCGGGAAGCAGAGCCCTTTAGTCCCGGTTGTTGGCTCGGACCGGGACGAAAGGGGGGCCTTTCGTCCCGGTGCGAGCCACCAACCGGGACTAAAGGGCTCTGCTGCCGCATCCATAATTTTAGTCCCACCTCGTTAGTTGAGAGGGGCTCGGAGTGGTTTATAAGTGCTGCTGTCGGTACCCTCTCGAGCTCCTCTCTACTGCAGGCTGTACATGCCTATCTGACGCCCTGTTGGGCCTGCTTGCACTGCAGGTCTGCATCCTGGCCCATTTCTAGGGTTTCTAGTCGTATGCAGGCCGTGGTGGCTAGTAGGTGGGCCTTTATTTTTATTTTTTTGCATATATTATGTTTTTAAATTTTTAATGTTATTTTTTGCATATGTTATTTTTCGTTATATAATTTTAGTTGCGTAAATTTTATATAATTTTAGTTGCATAAATTTTATATAATTTTAGTCGCATAAGTTTTATTTTTTATTGATTCTTTTTAGTTGATTCCTTTTGCTATTAGAGTTTTATAAAAGCTTTTTCGTTTTCTATTAAAGTTTGTAACAAAAAATACTTTATGAAAATCTTTTTACTATTAAAGTTTTTAACAAATAAATACTTTGATAATTTTAGTTAATATTATTTTGATTATTTTTAGTTGATTCTTTTTGCTATTGAAGAATATTATATTTAATTGATTCTTTTTAGTTCATTCTTTTTGCTATTAGAGTTTTATAAAAGCTTTTTAGTTCATTCTTTTTGCTATTAGGGTTTTATAAAAGGTTTTTAGTTCATTCTTTTTGCTATTAGTTCATTCTTTGAGTTAAATGGCTCTGAAATTGAAAAGCACTACAAATGAACTCTGAAAAGGTTGAAAGTTGGCATGGTATCAAAATTTCACCCACATAGCATGGCTAAAAAGTTGAGAGGGTTACAGGAAAAACTGGATGCACTTCGTGTACAAACTGGACAATCTCTTTCGAAGTATCAGGGTTTCGGACGAAAAACTCATCTACTACAAAGGGATTTCCTTTTTTTAACTTATTTTAACTCCAGACTTTTTGTGTGTTCAAAATGCACCATTCAAAGCCCATACTCAATTTTCAACCCTTTTGTGACTTCATTTGCTATTTTTCATGTATTTAATGATTTATTTTGAGCTAAATGACCCTGAAATTGTAAAGCACTACAAATGAACTCTGAAAAGGTTGAAAGTTGGCATGGTATCGTAATTTCACCCACATAGCATGTGCTAAAAAGTTGAGAGGGTTACGGGAAAAACTGGATGCACTTCGTGTACGATCTGGACAATCTCTTTCGAAATATCAGTGTTTCGGACGAAAACTCATCTATTAGAAAAGGGATTTCATTTCTTGACATGTAACTGCAGCGATATTCTAGATCAAAGCCATCATCAGAATAGTTGTGGAGAGAAAGTCTTCACTTTTTCTTCGCGTGTGTCCCTTGCTTATTGCGCCGTAACCATGGATAATCTTCATCGTTTAACAGGGTGCTTGGGTCAGCCTTCACTTTGAAGGGAGGAATTTCATGAAACTTTTCATAATCTTCAGACATGTCTGTCTTGCACTCTGATCCCATGATGTCTCTTTTCTCTGAAAGAACTATGTGGCGCTTTGGCTCATCGTATGATGTATTCGCTTCCTTATCTTTTTTTTTCTCGGTTTGGTAGACATGTCCTTCACATAGAAAACCTGCGCCACATCATTTGCTAGGACAAATGGTTCGTCTGTGTACCCAAGAATGTTGAGATCCACTGTTGTCATTCCATTCTGCGGGTATACCTGTACCCCGCCTCCTAACAGATTGACCCATTTGCACCGAAACAAAGGGACCTTAAAATCATGTCCATAGTCAAGTTCCCATATGTCCACTATGTAACCATAATATGTGTCCTTTCCCCTGTTGGTTGCTGCATCAAAGCGGACACCACTGTTTTGGTTGGTGCTCTTTTGATCTTGGGTGATCGTGTAAAATGTATTCCCATTTATCTCATACCCTTGGTAAGTCTAGACAGTCGAAGATGGTGTCCTGGCCAACGAGTACAACTCATCTCCAACAATGTTGTTACCCATGAGATGTGTTTGCAACCAACTGCCGAAAGTCCTGATGCGTTCACATGTAATCCAGTCGTCAGACTGCTCCGGGTGTTTCGAGCGCAGAATATTCTTGTGTTGATTGACATACGGGGTCACCAAGGTAGAATTCTGTAGAACTGTGTAGTGTGCTTGAGCCCAAGAATGCCCGTCCCTACATATTATTGAATCCGCTCCTAGCGTGCCTTTTCCAGTCAGTCTCCCCTCATACCGCGATTGAGGGAGACCAATCGGCTTAAGGCCAGGAATGAAGTCAACACAAAACCCAATGACCTCCTCTGTTTGATGGCCCATGGAGATGCTTCCTTCTGGCCTAGCACGGTTATGAACATATTTCTTTAAGACTTCCATGGACCTCTCAAAGGGGAACATATTGTGTAGAAATACAGGACCCAGAATGGCAATCTCGTCGACTAGATGAACTAGGATGTGCGTCATGATATTGAAGAAGGATGGTGGGAACACCAACTCGAAACTGACAAGACATTGCACCAAATCATTCTTTAACCTTGGTTGGATTTCTGGATCGATTACCTTCTGAGAGATTGCATTGAGGAATGCACATAGCTTCACAATGGCTAATCGAACGTTTTCCGGTAGAAGCCCCCTCAATGCAACCGGAAGCAGTTGCGTCATAATCACGTGGCAGTCATGAGACTTTAGGTTCTAGAACTTTTTCTCTGCCATATTTAGTATTCCCTTTATATTCGACGAGAAGCCAGACGGGACCTTCATAATCAGCAGGCATTCAAAGAAGATTTCCTTCTCTTCTTTGGTAAGAGGGTAGCTGGCAGGACCTTGATACTGCTTTGGATGCATGCCGTATTTTTCGTGCAAACGTTGTTGGTCCTCCCGTGCCTCCGGTGTATCTTTTGTCTTCCCATACATGCCCAAGAAGCCTAGAAGGTTCACGCAAAGATTCTTCAGCACATGCATCACGTCGATTGCAGAGCGGACCTCTAGGTCTTTCCAATAGGGTAGGTCCCAAAATATAGATTTCTTCTTCCACATGGGTGCGCGTCCCTCAGCGTCATTCAGAACAGATTGTCCGCCAGGACCCTTTCCATAGATTACTTGTAAATCCTTGACCATATCAATTATGGCATCACCAGTACAAAGGACGGGCTTCTTCCGGCGATCTGCCTCACGTTTGAAATGCTTGCCTTTCTTTCTTAAGAGATGGTTGGTCGGAAGAAATCGATGATGTCCCAGGTACACATTCTTCCTGCATTTGTCCAAATATATATTTTCTGTATCATCTAAACAATGCGTGCATGCGTGGTATCCCTTATTTGTCTGTCCTGAAAGGTTACTAAGAGCAGGCCAATCATTGATGGTTACAAACAGGAACGCATGTAGTTCAAATTCCTCTTGTTTGTGCTCATCCCACACACGTACACCTTTTCCATTCCACAACTGTAAAAGTTCTTCAACTAATGGCCTTAGGTACACATCAATGTCGTTGCCGGGTTGCTTAGGGCCTTGGATGAGCACTGGCATCATAATGAACTTCCGCTTCATGCACAAACAAGGAGGAAGGTTATAGATACATAGAGTCACGGGCCAGGTGCTATGATTGCTGCTCTGCAACCCAAAAGGACTAATGCCATCTGCACTTAAACCAAACCATACGTTTCTTGTGTCACCTGCAAAGTCCCGCCACCTTCTCTCGATTTTTCTCCACTGCGACCCATCAACGGGTGCTCTCAACTTCCCATCTTTCTTACGGTCTTCTTTGTGCCATCGCATCAACTTGGCATGCTCTTTGTTTCTGAACAGACATTTCAACCGTGGTATTATAGGAGCATACCACATCACCTTGGCAGGAACCCTCTTCCTGGGGCGCTTGCCCTCAACATCACCAGGGTCATCTCGTCTTATCTTATACCGCAATGCACCGCATACCGGGCATGCATTCAAATCCTCGTACTCACCGCGGTAGAGGATGCAGTCATTATGGCATGCATGTATCTTCTGCACCTCCAATCCTAGAGGGCATAGAACCTTCTTTGCTTCATACGTACTTTCGGGCAATTCATTATCCTTTGGAAGCTTCTTCTTCATTATTTTCAGTAGCTTCCCAAATCCGTTGTCAGATACACCATTGTCTGCCTTCCATTGCAGCAATTCCAGTGTGGTACCAAGCTTTGTGTTGTCATCTTCGCAATTTGGGTACAACCCTTTTTTGTGATCCTCCAACATGCGATCGAACTTGAACTTCTCCCTTTCACTTTGGCATTCTCTCTGTGCATCAACAATGACCCGGCGAAGATCATCATCGGGCACATCGTCTGGTTCCTCTTGATCTTCAGCTTCCCCCGTTGCAGTATCACCATATTTAGGGGGATAGTTGTCATCATCCTCTTCTTCTTCGTTGTCTTCCATCATAACCCCTCTTTCTCCGTGCTTGGTCCAAACATTATAGTGTGGCATGAAACCCTTCTCAAGCAGGTGGATGTGAAGGGTTTTCAAGTTAGAATGATCCTTCGTATTCCCACAGACAGTACATGGAAAATACATAAAGCCATTTTGCTTGTTTGCCTCAGCCACTTCGAGAAATTTATGTAGGCCTTCAATATACTCAGAGGTGCGTCGGTCACTGTACATCCATTGCTGGTTCATCTGCGTGCATTGTATAATTAAGTGTATCAAAAACCATTACAGAACATCATGAATAGAGAAGTGACCAAATTAGTACAAGTTCATCATCACATTAATACCGAAGTACAATAGTGATCAAATGTTATTACTGAAAAAAATAAATACATAAAGTTCATACATAGTTCTCATAGAACAACATACAGCTCTCTAGAGCATCTAATTAAAACATACATTGAAACTAACATACAACTATGTAAAACATTTAAATGCAACAACAAATGCGATCATAATCGCAACTAAGGTAACAATTGATCCAACAACATAATGATACCAAGCCTCATTATCGATGTCATATTTTTTTATGTTTCTAATCTTCATGCGCATTGCATCCATCTTGATCTTGTGATCATCGACGACATCGGCAACATGCAACTCCAATTTCATCTTCTACTCCTCAATTCTTTTCAATTTTTCTTTCAAATACTCATTTTCTTTTTCAACTAAATTTAACCTCTCGACAAGAGGGTCGGTTGGAATTTCCGGTTCACATACCTCCTAGATAAAAACATTTATGTCACGTTGGTCGGCATAATTGTCATAAACAATAAATGAAACAAATAGTTATAAAAGATAATATACCACATCCGAATCATAGACCGAACGAGGGCCGACGGGGGTGGATACCAAAACCATGGCACTATATAATAACAAACAATAATAAAAGTAAGAAAATTATACAAGTATCTATCTAAATCATACAAGTAAGAATTTTTTTCTTTTAAAAAGAAGATAAGAACAAGAGGCTCACCATGGTGGTGCCGGCGACGAGATCGGCGCGGGCGATCGACGGCGGTGAGGACAGGGACGGGGACGACACCCTACACATGTGCAGACTCTAAGAAGTTAATTTCAGCTCAAATTGTGCATCTAAATCAAAAGAACTCCCACATACACTCCTCCACTAAAACCCACAAACCACTCTACTTCTAGAGCATTTGAAATGAGCTAAACTAGCAGTGAGAGATGAAATGATAAAGTTGCTAACCTTTTAGAACACTTGTGCAGTTGGTGCACCTCCAAACCTAGACAAATCTTGGGGAAAATGTAGCTTCGAGAGGAGAAAGCTTAAGTGTGGCTCGGGCATTTCATCAAACACCTCATGTGCTTAGGAGGTGAGAACAGAGTAGCACAAAGCTCCCACCCTTCCACGGCCAAAAAACAGAGGAGATGGGGGGGGGGGGGGGGGCGGGGGCGTGGATATATATAGGAAAAACTTCAGTCCCGGTTTGTGTCTAAAACCGGGACTAAAGGCCAACCTTGGGTCCCGGTTCCTGCCACTAACCGGGACTAAAGGGGCTGCGCCAGGAGCGAGGCCCTTTAGTCCCGGTTCGTGTCTGGAACCGGGACCAAAGGGGTCAGACGAACCGGGACTGGTGCCTGCCGTTGCCCGGCCGGTGCCCTGGCCTCACGAACTGGGACTGATGCACCCATTCGTAACAGAACCGGGATTGATGCTTTTATCTGGCCTGGACCAAAGCCCTGTTTTCTACTAGTGAGAACTCCGCCACCCATTGTATTGATAAATCAGGCCACAATACAAACAAGAATACGGGGAACATACGCGCACCAATCGACGCCTCAAGAACATACAATATTATCCGGTTCACATCGAAATCGACGCCCGTGAACGCGAGAGCCGGCCTACTAAATTCCGTGCTTCATGCGTAGAAATGGTCCATATTTCATGCTTATTATGAGCTTCCACTAGGGATTGGCGGGCAATTTCGCTGAGCAGCAGCTGCCACAAATGATGGAAAAAAAACAAGTTGATCAGCTAGAAAGAAAGGAGTACGTAGTACATGGTTAAATTTGGTTGGTTCACATGCATGCATGTGCATGGAAACAGTCAAATAGCGGCTGTGGTAGCTTGCTTACGGTTGCTGCAGGTGGTCGGCCCACCTCGCGCGAGGATGCCGCCAACGAAAACCAGGTGTTCGCACATGAACACATCACCGTGTACCCTCGACACGGGTTGTGATGCACCGCAGCTCACATCGAAGGAGACCCGTCGGGAAGCGCAGTACGCAAGCAGTCCAGCGGGTGCTTTTGTAGACCCGAAATCCCACACGCCCGGGAGGGACCCCGTAAGGGCGCGCAACAGCTATGGGCTGCCCTAGGTCGACCTGATCGCCCCTAGGGCCTCGTGGATCACCGCCCTACAACTAGAAGAACGGGCGAAGAACAAGGAAGAAAAAGAATAAGGGAGAGGGATAAAGGTAAAGGTAAAAAGTGATATATTGATAGATCGATTGTGTGTTGTTCAATCGGCCGTCACCTCTTACGTATATATTAGGCGGCTGGGCTTTCCGTACAAGAAAAGGACTCAAATCCCGTCCAAAACATCAAAAGTTAACCTAACTCGGACTAGGAGGGCCGGAAGTTCCGGTCGGCCCGGAAGTTCCGGGCTAAAATTACATCAAGTAGCCCTCTTGCACCCCTCATGCAGGTTGCATATGGCTTTAGATGGTGATGGTCCCAAAAGCAAAGTTGTAGATCTTGCAATGGAGAAAAACTCTTCTTTTGTTCACTTTTTCAACAGAGGTCTTCTTGAGGTCGAATTCAGGCAAGCAAATCTGCAAATAATGTTGAAACTCCAGTTTTCGGGCACACCGCATGCAAACTTTCTGTTTAGCCCGGAACCTCCCCGGAAGTTGCCTGGAACTTCCGGGCTGATTTCTACAGCACACCATTTTGGCTCTAACTTTTGCATACAAACTTCGATTGAGACATTTTTCATATCAAAATCAATCGTTTCGATGAGATGCACAACTTTCGTGTAGAAACTTTTTCCGTACGAGGCCATCTTAATTGGGTTTCAAGTTATTCTTTAATCTGGTGTCAACATGAGCATCTCTGAACTTGTCATAACTTTTGCATCCGAGCTCCATTTTAGACCATCTTCATATCCATCTTGATCTTCTCGAAGAGAGCCATCCCGTGGTGACTTCCAATAATAAGTTTGAATTAATCTTGACATAGCTTCAAGCTACTCTTTATGATCATGCCACTTTTGAGTGTCAACACATGCCCCCTATTTTTCGGCAAAGCTAGCATGCCGAAAAATAACCTGTACCGTGTTGGTTCTAAGGACGATGTCAACACTCTATCGGCCATTTATATGCTTAGGATGATTATTATATATCGGCCATTATTTGTTTGAATCCTTGATGCAAACTTGGGCGAAACCTTCTTAACTTCATTAACAATCTGATGATAAAGTTCCATAGATATGTATCTCAAGGTCATCCTCCGAACCATATTGTTCATCCTTTTGCTAGGATTTTGCAGATAATCAACAATAAACTTTATCCAATCCTTACTTTCGCCTGCATAAAAATTTCACTACTGGCCGAAGCGGTGGACTTCGGTTCGGCCTTACCTATGTTGAAGAGACTAAACATCGGCTATTGATAGAAATGCAATACACCATGATTAACATAGTGGCCGGATGCTTGCTGTGCCAACTCTTTCGAATTGTCATGTCTAGATATATGAACAATTTTAAAGCAACACAAGGTAAATTTTGCATCTAGACATACCCCAAGATAAACTATAAGTGATTCATCAAAACATTGATAACTCTTGGATATTTGTTGCACTACTCATAACGAATCACCGAAAGCCTCAATATGTATAGCACCTATAGCAAGTAAAAGATTCAATCTGAATAACAATGCATATTTGGCTTTGATTAATTGTGCAGAAAGTATTCTAAGCGGCACGAGGCTTCAAAAATAGTACCATAAGGAGATATATAAACAACACCAACACTTTGGCCATTGCTACGAATTGAACCATCAAAATACAATCTCCATAGTACTAGAGAGACAAGGCAATATCAATATTATGCATGTCATTAATCTGATGTTCATTAATAAAATCAGCTATGATTTGGCCTCTTATAGATTTCAAAGACGTATAAGCCAAATCATATCCAAACAAAGTATAAGCCCACTAGCCAATTCTGCAACTATGAATTGGTCTATGCAACATATATTCAATGACATCGGTCATGATGTCTCAACTCCATTCAATCATAATACATGCATACATATAAATTTCCATGAGCACGTACCTTGTCTCGCTCTCCAATCGAACTAAGGACGATGTTAGAATACTACACCGGCCATGCATTGACATACTCTTAGGACGATAGATAAATGTCGGCCATTACCATGAGGTCCATGTAGAATTCACCCACCAAAGTATGTATAGCCGAAATAAACAAATGAAATAGCAATAAAATATTTTGGCCCCTTTGTATTAGCAACAAAAATGTAACTAACCAAATGTATAGTGATTTGGTAATACCCTGTCATGATATAGAAAATTATGTTGCATCCATGGATCAAAATAAATCCATGGAGGGTAATTGATCATACCTATGGATGAATTCCATGGCAAAGGCATCAATGGTATGGTTGAAGAAAATGGATGATGTGCTAACCGAAGATTTTGATGTTGTGATGCACACCTTCGGCTTAATTGTTTGTTGCTTCCATTCTTCTCTTTCTTCACTTTTATTGTACTTGTTGCAATAGAAGCATGCCCATCATTTTTGTTATGATTGATCCTCTTGGGAACCCATGCCATGTTCTTCTGTCTCAGCTCTTCTGCACTACGATTTTGTAACTCCTTTTTTTGCCAATATGATAAGCCGAGTGGGCATCTCGGCTGTGATTCTGTTTTGACCAATGGCAATTCTTTTTTGGCCTTGTGCACTCTCAACTTCTTTTCTTCAGATTTGGCACTTTGACTCTCAATAATTGGTTGCTTCGTCTCATTGCCTTTAGTAGCCAGTGTCAACACTTTAATTGGCTCTTTTTCATTTGAGATCAAATCTGAAGTTGCACTCTTACGACCATCTCTTTTAACACGGTAAACTTGCTTGACCACCTCTTTCTTCTTCCTTGAGCTCTGGACCGATTCCTTATGATTGAAACAGTCTTTAACATGTGATTGTTCAAATGTTGATCTTCTCGGAGCTGCATAATATTGGTGAGATGGTCTAAAATAAGATGGAGAATGTGCCCTTGTATCATACCTGTCCCATGATGGATATGGATCTATATGAGCATACGAAGGCATCCACGACATTGGCATTGGCGGCCCAAAATAAGGATATGAATATGTTGCATTAAAATTCTCACTTTGCCAATACCGATCCTCACATTTGCGCCTTGGGGGTGATCTTGGTTTCTTTGCATGATTTGGCCAATAAGCATTCTTCTCTTCACTCTTCTTTTGATATTTATCCAATAGTTCAGCGAAGGTGATTTTTGATCTCTTACACTTGTGTTTATTTCGACCTTTGTTTTCTTTTGATTTGCTTTCGTCGATCATTGGATTTGCTTGCTGCCCCCCAGTCCTTGGCGTCTCCATTGTAGCTTCGATGGAATTCTTGCCCTCAAGATTATGTTCATTATGCTCTTCAACAACTTCTTTACTTGAAAGCTTGATCCCATCACCTGCTGCTTTTACCTTCTCTTTAAATGGATCGACTTGAAGCAGCCGATGCAAAAACTTTTTCCCATCGGGACCAATCGGAATAGACTGGTCATCTCTTGGTGTTTCAACATACTTCAATCGTCCTTTTTCAATGGCCGATTTAACTATTTGACAAAACATGTTGCAATCCTCAAAATTATGCTTGAACGAATCATGCAAATTCAAATACATTCGTCCTTGGATAGATGGCTCAACATGGTGATCAAGAATTCTAATATAATTATTTGTCAACAACAAATCAAAGATTTTCTCACACATGTTTGAATTGAAGGTATACTTCTTATTCTCAAGCCGATCTTGTTGTGAGAACGGCTTTGTAACTAAGCACATGAATGGTTCAGATTTGGAGCCTTCCCATTCGGCTATGCATTTTGTTTTGCACTCTATCTCCGATGTCTTTGTATAAGATATTACATTAGCATCAGTTTTCTCAATAGAATTTAACCTTGTCTTTAAATTTCTGAAACAAAGATAATTAGAATATACATGTCCCAATTGGTACCAAGTGTAAGCCAAGTGAGAAATAAGCAAAGCTACCCAACTGGATATGAACTTCATATAAAGCAATGGGGAAAGCCTTGGTTGCAACAATAAGTCACTATAGGTCTTTATAAATGGTGCAATGGGTTGACCGATATGTCCTATAACAATTTTATTGCTAACAAGTAAATTACCCTTCTTCATTGGTCTTTCAAAGTTACTTGTGAGAATATTTCTGATAGATGCATCAATAAAGAAGTTGCGACCAAATCTGAAAATAGGTAAATTACTCGCTATGCATACCTCTTCAAATACGTTGGGAGAGCAGGATGGTGGTGTGACTTGAACAATATCTTGCTTCGTCTTTGGATGACTCTCCAACGCCTTGTCGTCATCTTTTTCTTTATTCCGTGCATCATTAGTTTGAAGATCCTTGTCAGTTGAACTTTGTTCGGCTACTTGCTCTTGTCCTTGAGGCTTGTCAATTTCTACGGCACAGAACTCATAGGGCAGGAACTAGGTTCCATTAACTTTAGAAAAATCAAGCATGGTTGTTTTGCTATGCTTGCCATGCCCTTTCTCAATAATGCTTGCCTCTCTGGATTTGATGGACTCGGAATCTATACTACTTGATTCGGCTTTTTCAACTGAAGCACTTTCATGTTCAGAATCATCCTTCTTTTCATTGATTCTACCAATTGGCAATGCTTCTTTTACTTGAGCCAATTCTTTTTCTTTTTGTTTCTGGCGGTGAGTGGCAAAATTGACTTTAACCTTTTTCTCAGTTTCAGCCCACTCCGGATTTGATTGCCCCCCAATGCTTTTAGATTCTTTCGGCAATGACACACGAGTGTTGCCGAAACTTTGCAATTGTGTAGGGGGTGTATAATATGATGTAGTACTGGGTGAAGGCGTATGCAATGTTGTAAAACCATATTTTTGCTCGCCAATTTTATCAATTGGCAAAGAATCATCGTCTTGTAAAACTCTAGCTTTTATTGCATTATAATCGGGAACTAACCCCTTATCATTCTCTTCAAGGCAAAGAGCACTAATCTTATTATTTCGGGCTATATCCCTTTTTAATGTAGCCATTTCCCATCCTGTAAGGGATTGCTTCACAATACTTTTAGATTCTTCCGACAATTATGTGTTGCCGAAATTTTGCAATTGTGTAGAGGATGCATTGTATGCTACAATATTAGATGATGGCATGTGCACTCCTGTAAAATTTTCACTTATTCGGCTATGAGCATGAAGGGGAGCCGAATTACGAGCATCTACAGTTGTATACGGTGCCGAAAAATTACTAACATGAGGTCTAGCATATGATGGTTGAGAGTAACTGACCGAATAGCTAGTAGTAGCATGGCCAATTCTCCCATCCATCGGCAAGGTTGGATTCACATATTGCAAATTAGTTGCCGATGAATAAAAGGGTGAAACACTTTATTGTATGCTATTGGAAATTTTAACATGGGGTGTTTCAAATTGATTAACCAAACCCATCATGTTGTTCATCGGCATATGGATTTGTGGGGTTGCCGATGCATGAGAGTTAGGATACATATGTTGTACGTTGCTAAAATCATAAGAATTTGAAGCATGAAGATTATTTTGCATCGGCCCTTGCACATAATTAGAAGAATGATTGATAAAACTAGGGCTAGCCGATACGTTATGCTTATTAGACGATCTAGCAACAACATATGCATTATTTGCATCTACGTAAGTGAATTGGGTATTCATATTACCTTTGTAGATTGCAAACCGTAGATGACGATCTCTTCGTAGCAAGAACGGGCCGGAGACCGTTCAAAGCTTCGTCCCCAGCGGAGTCGCCAAAAAGTGTGTTCGCACACGAACACGTCACCGTGTACCTCCAACGCCGAGGGTGATGCACCGCAGCTCACGTCGAAGGAGACCCGGCCGGAAGCACGGTACGCAGGCAATCCGGCGGGCGCTTTTGTAGACCCGAAACCCCACACGCTCGGAAGGGACCCCGTCAGGGTGCGCAGCGGCTATGGGCTGCCCTAGGTCGACCTGATGGCCCCTAGGGCCTCGAGGTTCGCCGCCCTGCAACAAGAAGAACGAACGAAGAACGAGGAAGAAGAAGAACAAAGGGAGAAGGTAAAGGTAAAGATAAAATATGATAGATTGATTTGTCGATTGTGTGTTGTTCAATCGGCCATCACCTCTTACATATATATGAGGCGGCTGGGCTTTCTGTACAAGAAAAGGACTCAAATCCTGTCCAAAACATCAAAAGTTAACCTAACTCAGACTAGGACGGCCGGAAGTTCCGGTCGGCCCGGAACTTCCAGGCTAAAATTACATCAAGTAGCCCTCCTGCACCGCTCCTGCAGGTTGCATATGACTTCGGATGGCGATGGTCCCAAAATTAAAGTTGTAGATCTTGCAATGGAGAAAAACTCTTCTTTTGATCACTTTTTCATCAGAGGTCTTCTCGAGGTCGAATTCGGGCCCGCAAATCTGCAAATAATGTTGAAACTCCAGTTTTCGGGCACACCGCGTGCAAACTTTCTGTTTAGCCCGGAACCTCCCCGGAAGTTGCCCGGAACTTCCGGGGCTGATTTCTACAGCACACCGTTTTGGCTCTAACTTTTGCATACGAACTTCGATTGAGACATTTTCTATATCAAAATCAATCGTTTCGATGAGACGCACAACTTTCGTGTAGAAACATTTTCCATACGAGGCCATCTTAATTGGGTTTCAAGTTATTCTTTAATCTGGTGTCAACATGAGCATCTCTGAACTTGTCATAACTTTTGCACCCGAGCTCCGTTTTAGACCATCTTCATATCCCTCTTGATCTTCTCGAAGAGAGCCATCCCGTGGTGACTTTCGATAATAAGTTTGAATTAATCTTGACATAGCTTCAAGCTACTCTTTATGATCGTGCCACTTTTGAGCGTCAACACCAGGAGGACGAGGATGAGCATCAGCCGGACCGAGGTCGCAGAGGAGTTCTTCTTTGCCATCCTCGTGCCGCTCTTTGTTGCTTCATTCCTGTATTTCTACTTGGATTGCAAGCTAACAAGCTATTCAATGGATGCTCAACTCGAGCACTTATAAATAGTGCATATGTATAGTTTCCAAGTGAAAGTAGGTTAGGTGCAAATGCGGAAGCAGAAGAAATGGTGTGGTGCTTTCAAGGGTTGGTGGAAGGAGGGAGGTATGCAATGCATGACTACTGTGCCGGCAAAGAAGAAAGGAGTATTGCAGCACAGGACAAGTTAGTCAAAGCCTCAAAGGATACTCCATTGCGAGTAAGAATGCAAGTTGCTATACATTGAATCACTAGTCTTTATCGAATTCTTCCTTTACAAACGGCACACCCAGTGCAAAGTTGTGCGGGCCAAGGTGGGCACGAGGCCGGCTGATGTCTACTAGGCAACCTTTCTTCTTGTAGATGTTGTTGGGCCTCCAAGTGCAGAGTTTTGTAGGACAGTAGCAAATTTCCCTCAAGTGGATGACCTAAGGTTTATCAATCCATGGGAGGCGTAGGATGAAGATGGTCTCTCTCAAACAACCCTGCAACCAAATGACAAAGAGTCTCTTGTGTCCCCAACACACCCAATACAATGGTAAATTGTATAGGTGCGCTAGTTCGGCAAAGAGATGGTGCTACAAGTGTAATATGGATAGTAGATATAGGTTTTTGTAATCTGAAAATATAAAAACTGCAAGGTAGCAAGTGGTAAAAGTGAGCTAAAACGGTATTGCAATGCTTGGAAACAAGGCCTAAGGTTCATGCTTTCACTAGTGCAAGTTCTCTCAACAATGATAACATAATTAGATCATATGGCTATCCCTCAACGTGCGACAAAAGTCACTCCAAAGTTCCTATCGCAGAGAACATAAGATGAAATTGCTTGTAGGGTACGAAACCACCTCAAAGTTATTCTTTCCGATCAATCCATTGAGCTATTCCTATAGGTGTCACAAATAGCCCTAGAGTTCATAGTAAAATAACACCATATGACACACATCAATCAACCCTAATGTCACCTAGATACTCCAATGTCACCACAAGTATCCGTGGGTCAATTATACGATATGCATCAAACAACTTCAGATTCATAATATTCAATCCAACACAAAGAACCTCAAAGAGTGCCCCAAGATTCCTACCGAAGGAACAAGGACAAAAACGTGCATCAACCCCTATGCATAGATTACCCCAATGTCACCTTGGGAATCCGCGAGTTGAGTGCCAAAATATACATCAAGTAATCAATAGAACACCCCATTGTCACGACGAGTATCCCACGCAAGACATACATCAAGTGTTCTCAAATCCATAATAGTATTCAATCCGATAATAGTGAAACCTCAAAGGTAAAACTCAATTCATCACAAGAAGATAGAGGGGGAGAAACACCATATGATCCAACTATAGTAACAAAGCTCGCGGTACATCAAGATCGTGCCAAATCAAGAACACGAGAGAGAGAGAGATCAAACACATAGCTACTGGTACATACCCTCAGCCCCGAGGGTGAACTACTCCCTCCTCTTCATGGAGACCGCTGGGATGATGAAGATGGCCACCGGTGATGGTTTCCCCCTCCGACAGGGTGCCGAAACGGGCTCCCGATTGGTTTTTCGTGGCTACAGAGGCTTGCGGCGGCGGAACTCCCGATCTAGGTTTATTTCTGGAGGTTTTGGTATTTATAGGAGGTGTTGGCGTCAGGGACAAGTCAAGGGGGCCCACGAGGCGACGACAAGGCAGGGGGCACGCCCTGGGGGGGGGGGGGGCGCCCTCCACTCTTGTGGTTGCCTCGGGACTCCTCTCCGATATCTTTTCATTCCAGTATTTTTAATATTTTCCAAAAATATTCTCCGTAAATTTTCAGCCCATTCCGAGAACTTTTATTTCTGCACAAAAAACGACACCACGGTAGTTCTGCTGAAAACAGCGTCAGTCCGGGTTAGTTCTAATCAAATCATACCAAAATCATATAGAATTGTTGTAAACATGGCATGAATACTTCATAAATTATAGATACGTTGGAGACGTATCAGCATCCCCAACTTAATTCCTGCTCGTCCTCGAGTAGGTAAATGATAAAAGAAATAATTTATGAAGTGTGAATGCTAGCAAGTGCACAAGTTTGATCAATGATAATTTCAATCACTTTTTCTAGCATCATTATATATCATAAACAGTAGCTCATCTCATAAAACTTCTCATGATCAAGTAGCAAGCTATTCACACGTTAAAGCATAGACCATAAACTTTCTTGAAAACTAACAAACTATGTTCTCAGTCATCAAACAATTGCAATTCATCTTATTTTTAGGAAGGGTCTATGTAAGAGCTTTGATTTAGCAAATTCCACATACTCAACTATCATATAGTCTTCCATGATTGCTACCACTCAAAGCATATTTTTAGAACAAATAGCATCCATCGAACACTGAGAAAGATAGGGGCTTAGTGTTTCGCCTCCCAACTTATTTATCATATAGATAATTGTCAACAATAATAATTCATGATCAAATATATTTGAATGGCCATATATGCTTAGATCTTTCCCCATCACATGATGCTTGCCAACTAAAGAGTAGGTTGGAATGAGAAGGAATACTCTTGCATAAAAGTAAAAGATAGGCCCTTCATAGAGGGAAGCATGGATTTGTAGAGGTGCCAGAGCTCGAAGCTTTTAAAACAGAGATGAACATAATTTTGAGAGGTATGCTTTCATTGTCAACATAACAACCAAGAGTTCTCACTATCTTCCATGCTAGACACATTATAGGCGGTTCCCAAACAGAATGGTAAAGTTTTTACTCCCCCTCCACCAACAATCACACTCCACAGCTAATCCGAAACAACGGGTACCGTTCATACCAACAACAATCCTGGGGGAGTTTTGTTTGATGATTATATTTTGATTTGATTTTGAGCATGGAACTGGGCATCCCGATTACCAGCCACTTTATCGTGAATGACAAGTGAATCAACACTCATCGTGAGAATAACCCACCTAGCATGGAAGATACTAACAGCCCCTAGTCGCTACATGAGCGATTCGGGCATACAAAACAGATTATTATTTGAAGGTTTAGAGTTTGGCACATGCAAATTTACTTGGAATGGCAGGTAAATACCGTATATAGGTAGATATGGTGGACACTCAGGGAAGAAACTTGGTTCAAGGATTTTGTTTGCACAAGCAGTATTCCCGCTTGGTACAGAAATTTTGGCTAGCAAAAGATTCTAAATAGCAAGCACCACATGTTGGAGGATCCATAACAATATAACTTCTATACAAATATACCCAAACATAACTCATTATGTTGTCTTCCTTGTCCAACTTCAACTAATTTGATCATGTTTGAAAATAATTAATGGGGCTCACAATCATAGAAGATGTCCAAGATAGTATATTTATATGTGAAATCTCTCTTCCTTCAATATTCTTTGATGAATCATTCAAGTGACCAATACTATGTTTGCTAACTTTCAATAAATTTACCACCTATACTTCTTATATGTGAAGTCATTACTCCCCATGGGATAAGCATATGAAACATATATAATTTCAGATTTATGATATTCAATTCATTCAACCATTTACTCATAGGATATAAGTGAAGCACACGAGTAAATGATAAACTACTCCAAAAAGATATAAGTGAAGATCAATGAGTAGTTGAATAATTATGTAGCTATGTGAAGACTCTCTCTCAAAAATAATAATTTAGATCTTAAGTATTTTATTCAAACAATAAGCAAAAAAATAAATAAATAAAATGACATTCTAAGGATAGCACATAACATGTGAAGAAGCAAAAACTTTGGCTCAACCGATACTAACCGATAATTGTTGAAGAAGAAAGGTGGGATGCCAACCGGAGCATCCCCAAGCTTAAATGCTTGAGACTTCTTGAAATATTAACTAGGGATGCCTTGGGCATCCCCAAGCTTGATCTTTTGTTCCTCCTTAATTCCTTTTATATCGCGGTTTCCCTAAATCTCAAAAACTTCATCCACACAAAACTCAACAAGAACTCATGAGAAAAGTTAGTATAAATCAAATGCAAAACCTTATCATTCTCTATTGTGGCAAATCACTAAAATTATTATTTAACATTTAATAATAAATTCCTCTGCATATTTAATACTCCTATCCTCAAATAGAATCATTAAACAAGCAAACATATGCAAACAATGCAAACATAACAGCAATCTGTGAAAACAGGACAGTCTGTAAAGAGTGCAATTTTACTCATACTTCCCTAACTCCAAATCTTATGAAAATTTACCAAACTGTATAAAATTTGTTGTTACTCATTGTGTAAAAATTTCAATATTTTATCATGTTCTGACTTTCCATAAGAATTCAGACAACTATAGAAAACTTTCTGTTTTCAAAACAGCAACATATAGACTTGCAAAATAAGCATGGTAAAGGCTAAACTTGACACTTTTATTGAAATAAAAGATGAAAAAAATTAATATAAATAAAAGCAAGCAAATAATAATAAAATAAAATGATGCTCCAAGCAAAACACATATCATGTGACGAATAAAAATATAGCCCCAAGTAAGGTTACCGATAATGTTGGAGACGAAAGAGGGGATGCCTTCCGGGGCATCCCCAAGCTTAGTTGCTTGAATCTTCCTTGAATATTACCTTGGAGTTCCTTGGGAATCCCCAAGATTAGGGTCTTGTCACTCCATATTCTCCTCATATCGATATCTCACCCAAAACATGAAAACTTCAATCACACAAAACTTAACAAAACCTTCGTGAGATCTGTTAGTATAATAAAACAAATCATTCACTTTGGTACTGTCAAGACAAGAGTCATAATTTTTCTCTCATTATGCCTACTGTACCCTATCATTTCTACAATTTATATTGAGCAATATAAGCCATAGAAACTAGAAAACAAGCAAACTATGCATTGAAAACAGAATTTGTCAAAAACAGAATAGTACATAAAGATCTGAGTTAAGGTCATACTTCTGTAACTCCAAAAATTATGAAAAATTAGGACAACGTAGAAAATTTGTATAAAAATCCTCTGTAAAAAAATTCAGATTATTTCAATGTTCCAGTGAATTTTAACAATTCTGTTACTGGACGCAAAAGTTTCTTTTTTTGCACAGGATCAAATCAACTATCAACCACACTATCCCAAAGGCTTTACTTGGCACTTTATTGAAAAAAAGATTTAAAACATGATTACTACAGTAGCTTAATCATGTGAACACACAAAAATAGTAGGGGTAAATATTGGGTTGTCTCCCAACAAGCGCTTTTCTTTAATGCCTTTTTAGCTAGGCATGATGATTTCAATGATGCTCACATAAAAGATAAGAATTGAAACATAACGGGAGCATCATGAAGCATATAACTAGCACATTTAAGTCTAACCCACTTCCTATGCATAGGGATTTTGTGAGCAAACAATTTATGGGAGCAAGAATCAACTAGCTTAGGAAGGCAAAACAAGCATGACTTCAAGATTTTCAACACATAGAGAGGAAACTTGATATTATTGCAATACCTACAAGCATATGTTCCCCCCTCATAATAATTTTCAGTAGCATCATGTATGAATTCAATAATATAACTATCACATAAAGTATTCTTTTCATGATCCACAAGCATAGAAATTTTATTACTCTCCCCATAAGCAAATTTATTCTCATAAATAGTAGTGGGAGCAAACTCAACAAAATAACTATCATGTGAGGCATAATTCAATTGAAAATTAAAATCATGATGACAAGTTTCATGATTATAATTATTCTTTATAGCATACATGTCATCACAATAATCATCATAGATAGCAACTTTGTTCTCATAATCAATTGAAACCTCTTCCAAAATAGTGGATTCATCACTAAATAAAGTCATGACCTCTCCAAATCCACTTTTATCATTATGATAAGATTCAACACCCTCCAAAATAGTGGGACCAATGTTATCTAAAGTCGACACTCTTCCAAACCCACTTTCATCAATATAATCATCATAAATAGGAGGCATGCTTTCATCATAATAAATTTTCTTATCAAAACTTGGGGGACTAAAAATATCATCTTCATCAAACATAGAATCCCCAAGCTTATGGCTTTGCATATCATTAACATCATGGATATTCAAGGAATTCATACTAACAACATTGAAATCATGCTCATCATTCAAAAATTTAGAGCCAAACATTTTATTGCATTCTTCTTCTAACACTTTGGCACAATTTCCCGATCCATCATTTGCAAGAAAGACATTATAGAGATGAATAATATGAGGCAACCTCAATTCCATTTTTTTGTAGTTTTATTTTATAGACTAAACTAGTGATAAAACAAAAAACTAAAATATTCGATTGCAAGATCTAAAGATATACCTTGAAGCACTCACCTCCTTGGCAACGGCACCAGTAAAGAGCTTCGTTGACAGGATGTGAGTGCCGCTTACCTAGCCTCCCCGGCAACGGCGCCAGAAAAGAGCTTGATGTCTACTACGCAACCTTTCTCCTTGTAGACGTTGTTGGGCCTCCAAGTGCAGAATTTTGTAGGACAGTTGCAAATTTCCCTCAAGTGGATGACCTAAGGTTTATCAATCCGTGGGAGGCATAGGATGAAGATGGTCTCTCTCAAACAACCATGCAACCAAATAACAAAGAGTCTCTTGTGTCCCCAACACACCCAATACAATGGTAAATTGTATAGGTCCACTAGTTCGGCGAAGAGATGGTGATACAAGTGTAATATAGATAGTAGATATAGGTTTTTGTAATCTGAAAATATAAAAACAGCAAGGTAGCAAGTGGTAAAAGTGAGCGAAAACGGTATTGCAATGCTTGGAAACAAGGCCTAAGGTTCATACTTTCACTAGTGCAAGTTCTCTCAACAATGATAACATAATTAGATGATATGGCTATCCCTCAACGTGTGACAAAAGTCACTCCAAAGTTCCTGTCGTGGAGAACATAAGATGAAATTGCTTGTAGGGTACGAAACCACCTCAAAGTTATTCTTTCCGATCAATCCATTGAGCTATTCCTATAGGTGTCACAAACAGCCCTAGAGTTCGTAGTAAAATAACACCATATGACACACATCAATCAACCCTAATGTCACCTAGATACTCCAATGTCACCACAAGTATCCGTGGGTCAATTATACGATATGCATCAAACAACTTCAGATTCATAATATTCAATCCAACACAAAGAACCTCAAAAAGTTCCCCAAGATTCCTACCGGAGAAACAAGGACGAAAATGTGCATCAACCCCTATGCATAGATTACCCCAATGTCACCTTGGGAATCCGCGAGGTGAGTGCCAAAACATACATCAAGTGAATCAATAGAACACCCCATTATCACCACGGGTATCCCACGCAAGACATACATCAAGTGTTCTCAAATCCATAATAGTATTCAATCCGATAATAGTGAAATCTCAAAGGTAAAACTCAATTCATTACAAGAAGATAGAGGGGGAGAAACACCATTTGATCCAACTATAGTAACAAAGCTCACGGTACATCAATATCGTGCCAAATCAAGAACACGAGAGAGAGAAAAAGAGAGATCAAACACATAGCTACTGGTACATACCCTCAGCCCCGAGGGTGAACTACTCCCTCCTCATCATGGAGACCGCCGGGATGATGAAGATGGCCACCGGTGATGGTTTCCCCCTCCGGCAGGGTGCCGAAACGGGCTCCCGATTGGTTTTTCGTGGCTACAGAGGCTTGCGGCGGCGGAACTCCCAATCTAGGTTTATTTCTGGAGGTTTTGGTATTTATAGGAGGTGTTGGCGTCAGGGACAAGTCCAGGGGGCCCACGAGGTGATGACAAGGTAGGGGGGCGCGCCCTAGGGGGGGGGGGGGGGGGGCGCCCTCCACCCTTGTGGTTGCCTCGGGACTCCTCTCCGATATCTTTTCGTTCCTGTATTTTTTATATTTTCCAAAAATATTCTCCGTAAATTTTCAGCCCATTCCGAGAACTTTTATTTCTGCACCGCTCATCACACATACAATTTCTCATACAATTTGCAGATCATTACATGGAGGCATTAGGTGTAATGGTATTCTCCTTTGGGATGTATGACCTGGTCGAGCAAAAATCCCGCTATTTCCTCTTGAATTGATCTTATGCGATCCGTTGGTAGGAGCTTATCCCGCATCTCCGACATCTTTAAAGAAGGAGATCAATATGAATGTATTAGTTGTGTGTATATATATTAGATAATGATATAAAAATTGTGAATAGTGTTCTGGCAAACGTACCCAAAGTTGTCTATCATCTTTGGTCCTTTCGGACGTCATAATGCGAATGTTCTCGCAAATGTAGTATGCACATAAATTATTCCCCTGCGCCTGCCTCATGGCCTTTACGAGAATAGAATTCAATCAGATAATAATTAATCAAGCATGATAATGGTATTGAAACTAGAATTAAAGGGATGCACGGACGTAGCTAGCTAGTACTACTTAATTAATTACCTTGGGTTGCACCCATTTCAACTGTTGTTTCCATGCGCCTTTAACCTGTTTGATGAACTTTTGCCAAGCCCTGCGCAACGGCAAAGAAAATGAGTAAAGGAGTTATTAATTAGATGATATCAGGAAATGAACTAAAGAGGCCGACATAGTGCGATAATGATTGAAATTAGCTATCGACCATCCCCCTCACGATTGCGTATTCATTAACGTCTTTAAGTAGTGAGTTCAGTACTTGAAATTTTCCCTCGTCAACTTCAATGATTAGCAGGATCCCGTGGAAATTGCATGCGCACACGTTTGTATAATTAAGCGGGCATGTGCATAACTCATCAACTACACTTATTAACATCTAGTAAGAAAATACATAATTTGTATTACAAGATAGTGTCACTCACCCGAAGTTGTAAGGAAGTAGTATTTCTGGTTGGGTATTTAGTCACTTCAGAAACCCTAGCAAGCTTCTCTCTGTGTATTTTCTCGACCATTCAATTGACCATGTCTCTTGATTAATGGTATTTGGGTCAATGAACCCAATGCCATAGCGTCCATCTCTTTTCATTTCATACATCTTCATTCTGCATAATACCACAAAAAAGAATATAGTGAGGATAATTACAGGTAATGAACGAGCACAGCTAGCTAGAGACTTAAATTACAGAAAGAAATCACTTACAGACAATAGCAACTGACGATAGATTTGTCGAGTGCGTCTTGATTGAATAACTAAAACATTTCTTGAAACTCAACCCACAAATATTTTGCATGGAAGTAATGCTCTTTCTTGACTTTCACCATGAGGGACTCTTGCCCGTTGTTTACTTCTCTCAGGTACCACTCATGCAATGTGCGCATTCTCGTTGATAGAAGCGGGATCTCCTCAGGCTTGACCAGAGGTTGCCCGGGGACAAATTTCCATCTTATTTCCTCCTCTGTAAACCCGGGGAGTTCCTCGATGCCTAGCAGTTGTTGAACTGTGACACCGGCCTCTTTAGCCCGCCTTCTATGATCGTCGGTTATTACCAGCTGATCGGCGGTCCTACAATGGTGGTGTACAATGAGCGGGGGGGGGGGGGGGGGGGGGGGGGGGGGGGGGGGTCGATTGCACTGCCTGTTCTCCCAGCTGGGGAATAGTATTCCCGCTTTTTTTACCAACTACTTGGCTCGAGCTCGAGCTCGACTCCTTCAATTTTTGTGCACGATATAACTTCTTGATAGAGCGCTCATAGTCTGAGTCCCTTTTCTTCACAGCCGGTTGAGCATTATCAATAAAGTGTTGTACAACTTTCTCTATTGGCGGCGGCGGGGGGGGGGGGGGGGGGGGGGGGGGGGGGGGGGGGGGGGTGGTTGGTGAAAATGGGCCTTCACGTGGGCCTCCCATACTACGCCGTGTTTTCCTTGTCAGTCAAGTCGTAAGGCAACTTCGGAAGAGGCTTGAGGCTTGGACCATATCTGAATTTCTTGCCTGTTGTACCGCTAGCCGCCGTAGCTGCGGCGCCTCTCTTCCTCTGTTGCTAGGGCGGCGGAGCCCGCTGAGGTGGCGGAGATGGCTGACGCGGTGCCAGACTTGGAGGAGGAGGAGTCGGCTGACGCGGTGCCGGACTCAGAGGAGGAGGAGTCGGCTGACGCGGTGCCGGACTTGGAGGAGGTGGAGTCGGCTGAAGCAGTGCTGGACTTGGAGGAGGAGGAGTCGGCTGACGCGGTGGCGGACTTGGAGGAGCAGGAGTCGGCTGACGCGGCGGACTTGGAGGAGGAGTCAGTGGCCTTGCAAAGACGATGCAATCCTTTCTCCATAGAATGATACGATGTATGGCCTCTCACAGTGTGCTCTCCTCGTCCCCTCCATGAATGTCAAGCTCTAGATCGTTATATCCCAACATCACTGCATCCACCCCGACACGAGCATAGCCAGCTGGAATCAGATTGCCATGGAAGGTTGCTTCAGGGGGGTTTGTTAAAGCATAGCCATCCACCACCTTCATTGATATGTTCTTCACCTTAATGTGGAGCTCACAAGGTGTCCCACGTTGGATATCATCCACGGGGTAGCTAGCCAGCAGTGCATCATCGGCCGGGGTGGAACCCACGCTGCTTCTCGGCAAGGATTGGACGGTGCTATCCAATGCTTGATTCGCTTGCTGCTGCCGCTATTGAGACCCCCTTTCCTGGCTAAGTGAGTCGATCTACTCCTGCTACCGCCTGAAATCGCGTTCCAACTCCGCGTGCTTTGATTCTAGGCCTTGAAGGCGGACTGCTTCCTCCTTCCTCTGCTTCTCCTCCAGCTTCCTTTTCTGCTCCTCCTGCTGCTTCTTTCTCGCACGGCTTCTGTAGTCGACGTTCCAATCCGCAAACCCCTCAAACCATGGAACAACGCCTTTGCCTCATGTTCTTCCCGGGTGTTCAGGATTCTTCAGGGCACGCGTAAGCTCGTCGTTCTCTCTATTGGGCGTGAACGCCCCCGTTCTAGCCTCTTCTATTGCAACAAGTAAAGCGTCGGAGGCTTCTTTAAGACTTGCCCGCTCCAAAACCAGCCCTGTCTTTGGGTCCAACTTCCCCCATGCGCATAAAACCAAGTCCTGCACCTGTCGGGCCGGCTTAATGTAACTGGAGTGACCCCTGCAGCAATCATCTCTTGCTAACTGATATCCCACTTAGGCCGGGCCACCTGGTAGCCACCTGGCCCCAGAATATGGTGCCACTTCTTTTTCGCAGCATTAATCTTGTTTATTCTCGACCGTTCCTGAGCTGTTTCTGATTCCTTGAACTTCACGAAAGCGTCCCAGTGATCTCTTGCCTTCTCCAGTGTTCCCTTGAATTCTGGAGTCTGCTTTCCTGCTTTGACGTATCCGGCCCATATATTTTTCTTGTGGTTTTTGAATGCTATCGCCATCTTCTTAAGAGCACTCTTCCTGACTTTCGCCAGATCTGCATCTGTCAAATGATCTGGTAGGGTGAAATGTGACATGAGCGATTCCCAAAGCAGATCTTTTGCTCTTTCGGAGATAAAAGTAACTCCTGGATCTCCCTTTGCTGCCTTTTTCATTCTTGAACGGAGATCGGGATTTGGTCCCTGACAATAACTCCGCATTGACGAGTGAACTTGTTCGCATTCTTCTTAGGTTCAAGCGGTTCGCCATTTGGTTTGATGGCATCGATGTTGTACTGTACGCCAGCCCGCAACCTTTTGGCCGGGCCTCAAACTGCCCTGCTGCTTGTAGAAGATTTGCTCGATCCGGAGGGCTAAAAGAAGAAAGATCGATTTGTTAATATACAATAAATATACAAATAATGATCTTCATCTATTCACCGGATGGCTTATATAATAAATATACCTCGCCGGTCTTTGTTATTTGAAGAACATTTCCTTCGTCATCATTGTTGTGGCCTTCATCTATTCGTTCGTCTTCATCAAATATCATAACCTCACCGGAATTGTTCAGATATTGCGTGCCATCATCTTCAGGTTCATTCTCATCTGGGCTCGAGGAGCATATGATGTCGAACAGAGTCTCTTCTCCTTCTCTGCCGGTATTGTCCATAGATTTTATTTAACTAATCAAGAAGAAAGATAAAACAATTTAGTATTCAAATTAGAATGCACGCAATCAATAAGGAAAAACTGAATCATAGTAGATAATATGCATCTTGAATAATATCACTAATATATACATCTCGAATAATCCAGATAATATGCATCGTCGAATATAATCTCGAATATTATCGAATAATATAATCTCAAATACATCGTCTCGAATATTATCGAATATAATCTCGAATACATATTGAGTATTATCACTAATACATCTCGAATATTATCATATATATAACATCACAAGCTAACATCACTCGCGGTTCTTGAGGCGTGGGCGGTGGACACCCAAAGAGAAGGAACGATCACAGGATCATAGCTCGGGTGAGATCCCTGAAGAACCTGACAGGTATTGGAGAACCTGACGTCCAACGCAAACATGTAGCGACGGACGTGTTCGTCCTCCTTCCTGACACGGTGACGTACCACCTCCGCGGGGGACGCCAGCCTCCGCACCGAACGTGGCCCACGCGCCCGCCACCAACGAAGCTCCGGGTCGACGATGGGAGTCGGGTTCCTCACCAAGATGCGCGCCCCTGAAGGTAGCACCTCCCAGTGCCAGCCCGGCGGAGCCCAGTCCCGGACATGGCGCCTCTGAAGCAGAACGTCGTCGCGAACGAGTCGACGACGAGGATGCGGGCCGGGCATCGTAGACGTCGAGAACAAATTCTATGCAAAATTAACATTTTTTAAATGCTTGATTGTGATTTTTGTAATTCTTTTTCACTTGATTTTGCAAATACATGACAAACTTTTGCAACTAAAACATTAAGATATATATTAACATTAAAATTTTATTAATACATGGTCAACTTTTTTCTATGCAACTTTTTTCTATAAGTATAAAAAACTAAAAAACATAAAATCTATGCAAATTCCACCGTTCATCTACAATACATATATATATACATACATTGTATAAAAAAACTAGTGAAAAAAACTAAAACATACATACATTTAGTGAAAAAATAATCATCTAAAACATCTAAATTTAGATACATACATTGTATACTAATTAATAATAATCTAAAACATCTAAAACATCTAAATAGAACATCAAAACATTCATGCATACATTGTATAAAAAAATAGTGAAAAAAAAATCAGTGGAGGGGGGGCGCGAGCTCACAGCGGGTGAGGTCGAGGCTGGCGGGCGCGGGCGGCGTGGGCGCATCGGGGGCGGCGACGGCATCGGGGCAGGCGGCGCGGCGAGGACCTCGGGGAGGAGGGCGCGGGCGGCGTCGGGGCTCGGGGAGAAGGGCGCGTCCGGCGTGGAGGATCGGGGAGGAGGCTCCGGCGTCGCGGGCGGCGATGAGCTCCGGCGTCGGGAGAAAGGCGAGACGACGGCGCGTGGCAGCCTGGCGGCGTCCTGGTTCGGCGTCGACGATGTGAATGGAGAGGGCGGAGTTGAAAATTCGTAAGTGTTTCTTATATACGAGGCACCTTTAGTGCCGGTTGAAGCCACCAACCGGGACTAAAGGTGAATTTTGGCCAGGCCAAGCGGCGGGAAGCCAGGCCTTTAGTCCCGGTTGGTGGCTCCAACCGCGACTAAAGGGGGTCCTTTAGTCGCGGTTGGAGCCACAAACCGCGACTAAAGGCTGGTGCTCGCGCAGGCGCGCTGCAGGGCAAGTTTAGTCCCACCTCGCTTGGCGAGAGGTGCCCGCACCAGCTTATAAGCCCCGCCACGACATCACCCTTAAGCTCCTCTCTAAGCAGGCCTTTGTGGGCCTATTGAACCTATGCTGCCCTGTTGGGCCTACTGGGCCTTGCGGGCCTGCATCCTGGCCCAACTAGAGGTTGGGTTTCCAGTCGTATGCAGGCCGTGGAGGCCCCGCAGGCGGGTTTTTTTTTAATTTTTATTTTTTCAGTTTTTTTTTGTTTTCTGCTTTATTTATTTCCTTTTGTTTTTGAGTTGTTTTTCACTTTATTTAGAGTTTCTGAGTGAATCTTTTTGCTTTAAGTAAAAAATTATAAACTTTCTGTTGGTGCCAGTAGTTTTTAAATTTGAATAGTTTAAATTTGAATTATTTAAAAATTATGTGAATCACTAGTTTGTGAATAACTTTACTTTAAAAATAGATTTTTCAGTGATTCTTTTTTCTGCTGTTTAATATTAGTGTGTTTTATCATTATATTCAATTTGATAATTCTTAGGTTATTTTAGAAAATGAAATGCCTTTGTAACAGATGAGTTTTCATCCGAAACCCTGATACTTCGAAAAAGATTGTCCATTTTGTACATGAAGTGCATCCAATTTTTGCCGTAACCCTCTCAACTTTTAAGCACATGCTATGTGGGTGAAATGATGAAACCATGCCAACTTTCAACCTTTTCAGAGTTCATTTGTAGTGCTTTTCAATTTCAGGGTCATTTAGCTCAAAAAGAATCAGTAAATACATGAAAAATAGCAAATGAAGTCAGAAAGGTTGAAAATTGATGACGTGGCTTCGAATGGTGCATTCTGAACGCATAAAAAGTCTGGAGTTGTGCCTTTGTAACAGATGTGTTTTCGTCCGAAATCCTGATACTTCGAAAGAGATTGTCCATTTTTGTACATGAAGTGCATCCAGTTTTTGCCGTAACCCTCTCAACTTTTTAGCACATGCTATGTGGGTGAAATGATGATACCATGCCAACTTTCAACCTTTTCAGAGTTTATTTGTAGTGCTTTTCAATTTCAGGGTCATTTAACTCAAAAAAATCAGTAAATGCATGAAAAATTGCAAATGAAGTCAGAAAGGGTTGAAAATTGATGACGTGGCTTCGAATGGTGCATACTGAACGCACAAAAATTCTGGAGTTGAAATAAGTTTAAAAAATGAAATGCCTTTGTAACAGATGAGTTTTCGTTCGAAATTGTGATACTTCGAAAGAGATTGTCCATTTTGTACACGAAGTGCATCCAGTTTTTGTCGTAACCCTCTCAACTTTTTCGCACATGCTATGTGGGTGAAATGATGATACCATGCCAACTTTCTGTAGGAGAACTGCCCTAGAGGCAGTAATAACAGTTATTTTGTATCTCCTGGTTTGTAATGAATGTTTATGATCCATGCTATAACTGCTGTGGCTCCCGAGCCCGTATATCCATAAAGGCTCTGAGGAAAACCCATGTGCACATGTGGGTTAATAAACGGTAAAATGTATTCCTAGTCATGCCTCTAAGACTGGCTCAAGTATTGCATGATGATTATGTTTTCCTGATCATGGGCATGTCTATGCCGGCAATTTTGAGGGCACAAATTGTTGGTAGAACACTTGTGTTGAATCGACCCAAATTGATGTTATGCTATGAGATACATTCGTCACAAGTTAATGGTATTTTACACAGGGAAGTTAATGTTTGCATAATTCCTTAGACCATGAGAGTATCGAGTTCCTTCGTACTTGCTTCGTGAACTTTGGGGTTTGTTAAACGTCATCCGTAACTGGGTGGCTATTACGGCGGCTTACGGGTTCACGGAAAAGTATGGCAAGTAACGAGATAGCTCAAGATTGGGATTTGCTCCTCCGACGATGGAGAGATATACTCGGGCCCTCTCGGTGAAATGGTATCCATCATCGTCTGGCCAGACAAGTTGTGATTTGATCACTGGGATACCGAAACACGGAAACGAGAAAAGAGAACAAACCCGGTAACGAGGTAACTTGCATAGTGGACAAATTGTTGATCCACGGGGGTGCAATAAATCTCACCTCGGGTGTTTTGTGACATATCGCGAAGCAACAGGAATAGCTCACGGCAACTGGAGGTTCACCCGAATATTCATTCGTGTGGGTATAGGGGTCAATATGGGTGTCCACGGCTCCGATGTTGATCATTGATCGGAAGGGGTTCCAGGTCATGTCTATGCTTCACCGAACCTATAGGGTCACATGCTTAAGGGTCATCTATCTACTGAATACTAGACAGGGAGTCTGAGAGAAAATCACCGAAAAAGTTTCGGACACCGAAAAAGTTTCGGACAGCGGAAAAGTTCCGCAGAGAGAACACCGGATGAGTTTCGGTGAAACTGAAAAGTTGTTTCAGGGGATACCATTAAGTCAAAATGGTTTCGGCACATGCCTTATAATTCTTGGGGGGTGCCAGAATCATTCTGGAAACTTCTGGGAATTTTCTGGAAGAAAAACCGGAAATGTTCCGGAGCTGCCGGAACCACTTCAGATGCTTTTCGCAGATGAAAATCACTAAACTGGAATTGCTCCAGAACGCGTTGAAAATTATTTTAGTGGGTACTGGAAATGTTCTAAGCCCACATAAATATTTTCAGTTCGAACGGACGCTGAAAAATGTCGTCGTGAATAGTGAAAATCAGCTTTATGGTTATTTTTTTTGGAAAGCCATTATTTTTGGGATTTGTCCCAAGATATTTTTGGGGGTGACATGGATGGATGAGGCCCCCTTGGGGGGCCCCTACAAGGAGATGGCCGGCCACATGGGGGCTCCTCCTTGGAGCCCCCACTTGTCCCTTGATTTCTCACTTGGGTCCTTGTGGAAGGACTTCATCCATGTGCATTTTGGGTCTTCTTGAAAAACCACCCTACCCCTTGGGTTTCCTATAAATAGAGGAGATGGGGGCTGCCATCTCTTCATCCCTTGCTCTCATACACATACCATGCATTATCTGGCTTCTTCTCTCCCTCCCACGAAAAGAGTTTCGTAGAGCCGAAAGGCTGTCTGGGTTCCGGCAGGAACTAGTTCTGGACGGCGAAGCCCTGCCGGATAGCTGACACCGTATGTGTGCAACCACGTAGAGAGGTCGTAGTTTCAGTCTTTTGCCCGAGGGGCTGTTCGAGTGTCCTCCCGAAGGGCTGTCCGAGTCTCCGTTCGAGTTTCGAGGGTCCTCCCGAAGGGCTGTCCGCGACATCGTCCGGGGGACTGTCCGACCGCCTCCCGAAGGGCTGTCCGACGAGGGAGTACATCCTCACGGTTGGGATCTGCACCAACGATCTCCACCCACTCTTCTTCCGCTGCGCTTCGAGTCGGTACGGATCAGATCAAACCTTGTATGCAGTCTCCATAGTGGTCCTGGGCGTGCTCGCTATACCGAAAATTTTCGTTTTCTGTCGCGTTCCCCTACAGTGGCATCAAGAGCCGTGCTATGCATAGATGCAGGTTACGATCTTGAATACATGGAGATGTATGGGTATTGCATAATATGATTAGGTAGTAGATGAGATCTATTGCTGAAAATTATTTATGCGGGTGACAGATGAAATCTTTTACCCGACGTTCTTGTTGCTTCCCTAGAATTTGCGTTTGCTCAATCTCGAGACAGCATGGTGGAATTTGACAAAGTTCAGGCAATCCATGATCCTGATTGATCATGGAAGTGCTATTAGTTCTTTGGGTTCTGCCATAGTCAAAAGAAAGATGAAATTCGCAGATGAAAGGGCATTGCTGATATGATATGCACGGGGGTCATGCGTATGACGAAGTTTAGTATGGGGCTCGAGATTTAATTATCTCGTGTTTCATACACCCCGAGATGTTAATCTAGCAACTTGAATAATCATACTTGATGATAAAACGTTGGTAGCTGCGGTTTAAGTCAAAACCTTAGAAGCCACGTAAAATAAATTTTTGCATAAACCGATTAGAGGCGTCTAACTTGGTTTTGCAGGATGGTTTGCATGTGATGTGGTATAGCAATGCTCATATTCAATTTGATTATGTATGAGATGACTATATGATGTAATTAACATGACCTGCGTGTCATGATTCGGCATGATGGCTGGAGCCATATGATTGCACTTTAATGACCTGCGTGTCAACCTTAAGTAATGCATTTATTTTATCTTTCTATGGAGATAGCAATATTATCTGGTGCATCGACAAGGTGGTGGCAATCTTCACGAAGGTGAACACCGACGCGAATGCCGAAGACGAAGAAATGAAAGACTTCTCCGTCAGAAGAGGCTATACCATATCATGCTATTATGAATTGCCTGAGATGTTTATCCCTCTTGATGCACCCTTCTTGATTGCGCGGTAGTCGCTTTTTATTAGGGTGATCTCTCACAAAAATATCAAGTAGTTAGTGTTCTCCCAAGTGTAGCACCGTCACGACACCTATCTTTTCGGGGTGCGCCATGACTAACATGGGTACGAACGAATTGAGAAGTGTGAGGCGGGTGAGGTCAGACCTCGCAGCAAGATCACTTGGTTGTCTTGACGTTCATGGCAGGATCGTCCTGAGCTCGGAACACGCGCATCGAAAGATGAACAAGAGTCACATAGGTATGTGATTGGCAGGTTGGCCTACCGGTTGAGATTTTCGTCATCAGTGGTGACTAACATCAATGACGAATAATCAAAACACGGGTCTTGAATCACTCACAATCAATTATGAGAGATATTGATTTGAGTGGGAGCACACTTTAGAATAAAATTGTTTATTCACTAGTGCATTTTCATTATAAACAAACTCTAAGTGAAAACTTGTGTTTTCCGTTGTAGATCAAATGGCTCGCAACACCGCGTTCAACTTAGGCCCGATGTTAGAGAAAGAGAAGTTAACTGCGACTGGAAACAACTATGCGGACTGGGTCCGCAACCTGAGGATTGTCCTCAAGAGCGCTAAGAAACTGTCTGTGCTTGAAAATGCTCTTCCAGCTAAACTGGCAGCAGAGGCACCGGAAGATGAACAAAATGTCTGGGCCACTAAGGCTGATGATCACAACTTAGTGCAGTGCCTCATGCTAGCTTGCATGTGTACAGACCTTCAAAAACGTTTTGAATTCCATAAAGCTCGTGATATGATCCGGGAATTGGATGCTCTGTACAAGGAAACCGCAAAGTCTGAACGATTTGATATCATGAAGGCTTTGATGGATTGCAAGATGGCTGAGGGTAGTTCGGTTGGCGAACACGTGGTCAAAATGATTGGCTATGCTGAAAGGCTTAAAACCCTGGAATTTCCACTTCCACCTGGCCATACGATGGACATGTTGCTTTCTTCACTCCCCCCGTCTTACGACGGTTTTGTATTAAACTACAACATGAGTGGGATGGAGAAGGAACCGGAAGAGGTGCTCGCCATGCTGAAAACTGCAGAAGGAGGACTGCGGAAAAATCGCAAGCAAGTGTTGCTTGTGAATAAAACCGCCAGTTTCAAAAAGAAGAAAGGCAAGCCAAAGAAGGGCAAGGGCGCCGGTAAGACCGGCTCCCAAAGCAACTCTAAAGGCGGAGCCAAGAATGAAACTGAGTGCTTCTACTTCAAGGGCACAGGACACTGGAAGAGAAACTGCAAGAAGTATATGGAAGATAAGAAGTCCGGGAAAACCGGAAAAGGTATAATTGTTATACAAGTTAATGTCATTGACGTTTTGCTTGCTAGCGAAAATTCTAAGTCTTGGGTATTTGATACCGGATCGGTTGCTCACATTTGCAACTCGATACAGGGGCTTCAGAAGGTGCGCAAGCTGGCAAAGAATGAAGTCGTGATGCGCGTCGGGAACGGCGCTGGAATCGCCGCTCAAGCCGTCGGCATTATGCCTCTACGTCTCCCTTCAGGATTTATCTTAGAACTAAGTAACTGTTATTTTGTTCCACTGTTGTGTAGAAACATTATCTCTGGATCATGTTTAGTACACGATGGGTATTCGTACAAGTCTGAGAACAATGGTTGTTCACTTTATTGTAAGGATATGTTTTATGGATTTGCACCCATTGTTGGGGGCCTTTTCATACTAAATCTTGAATGTGGAAATGATGTCTTTAACGTGAATGCTAAACGCCTTAAGAAGGCGGATACCACCACCACTTTCTTGTGGCACTGTCGGCTTGGCCACATCGGAAAGAAACGCATGCAAAGACTCCATAAAGATGGAGTTTTACCGTCCCTTGATTTTGAATCATTTGACACATGTGAAGCTTGCTTGATGGGGAAAATGACCAAGACGCCGTTCACGGGTCATCCTGAACGGGCGGGTGAATTGTTGGGAATAATACATAGTGATGTATGTGGTCCAATGAACACAGCCGCACGGGGTGGGTATTTCTACTTCGTGACTTTTACTGATGATTTAAGTCGGTATGGCTATATCTACTTAATGAAGCATAAGTCGGAAACTTTTGAAAAGTTCAAAGAATTTCAGAATGAGGTAGAAAATCATCGTGACAAAAAGATTAAGTTCCTGCGGTCTGATCGTGGAGGCGAATATCTTAGTCATGAGTTTGGCCAACATCTGAGTGACCGTGGAATCGTTTCACAGCTTACGCCTCCCGGAACTCCACAGAGAAATGGAGTATCGGAACGACGTAACCGAACCTTGTTGGACATGGTAAGGTCGATGATGTCTCTTACGGATCTTCCGATATCTTTTTGGGGTCATGCACTAGAAACTGCTGCTCATATACTAAACAAGGCACCATCAAAGTCTGTTGAAACGACGCCATTTGAATTATGGTATGGGAAGAAACCCAATATGTCGCATCTCAAGATTTGGGGTTGTGAGGCATATGTAAAGCGTTTACAGCCAACCAAACTCGATCCCAAAGCAGACAAATACTACTTTGTAGGTTACCCCAAAGAAACCATTGGGTATTCTTTCTACCACCCGTCCGATAACAAAGTGTTTGTTGCAAGGAGTGGACAATTTCTCGAGAAAGAGTTTCTCACGAAAAAGGTGAGTGGGAGGACAGTACAACTTAATGAGATTAGTGAATCTTCGGTGACCATTGATATGGCTAAGGAACCGGAAGAAATTCCGCTAATTATCCCTACAACCGAGCCGGAAGTTGTCGCATGTGATGCGGAGACTTCAGACAATATTGTAACTGAACCGCGCAGATCAGGTAGGGCTATCCAGCCTCCTGAATGGTTTCATAATGAAATCTTCATTCTTGAAGACGATGAACCTGCGCACTACAAGGAAGCGATGGCGGGGCCCAGCTCAAAAGAATGGCACAAGGCCATGAGATCCGAAATGGAATCCATGTACGAAAACCAAGTTTGGAACGTGGAAGAACTTCCAGAAGGCGTAAAGCCGATTGGTTGTAAATGGATTTTCAAAAGGAAGACGGACGCGGATGGTAACATTACTATCCACAAAGCTAGACTTGTCGCGAAAGGGTTCACGCAAGATCCAGGAGTGGACTACGACGAGACTTTCTCGCCCGTAGCTATGCTTAGGTCTGTTCGGATATTACTAGAAATTGCTGCTTATTTCGATTATGAAATATGGCAGATGGATGTCAAAACGGCCTTCCTAAATGGAAACCTCAAAGAGGATGTATACATGATACAGCCAGAAGGTTTTGTTATTCATGAGGATGCTGGAAAGGTATGCAAACTTCAGAAAGCCATTTATGGTCTGAAGCAAGCGTCAAGGAGCTGGAACATTCATTTTGATGAAGTGGTCAAAGAGTTTGGCTTCATCAGAAATGACGAAGAATCTTGTGTTTACAAGAAGTTTAGTGGGAGCGCAAAAGCATTTCTAATCTTGTATGTGGATGACATATTGTTGATTGGAAATGACGTGAATTTTCTTAGTGAAATAAAAGACTCATTGAAGAAAAGGTTTTCAATAAAAGACTTAGGCGAAGCGGCATATGTATTGGGCATCAGAATCTATAGAGATAGATCAAAACGCCTGATAGCGCTTAGCCAAAGCACGTACATTGACAAGGTGTTGAAAAGGTTCAACATGGAGAACTCCAAGAAAGGCCTACTCCCCATGTCACCTGGCATAGTGCTTTGCAAGAATCAGAGTCCTCGAACTCTCGATGAGCGAGTACAAATGAATGATGTTCCATATGCCTCGGCAGTTGGTTCTATTATGTATGCCATGCTATGTACAAGACCGGATGTTTCCTATGCGCTAAGTGTTAGCAGCCGGTACCAAAGTGATCCAGGATTGGAACACTGGGCCGCAGTCAAGGGTATTCTTAAGTACCTCAGACGGACCAAGGATTTACTCCTTGTGTACGGAGGTGATGAAGAGCTCATTGTAAGTGGTTACATTGATGCAGGCTTCATGACTGACCCAGATGACTTCAAATCTCAATCAGGCTATGTTTTCATATTGAACGGTGGCGCAGTTGATTGGAAAAGTTCGAAACAAAAGACTGTGGCGGATTCTACGACGGAGGCGGAGTACGTTGCAGCTTCAGAAGCCTCCAAGGAGGTGGTATGGATCAAGCAATTTCTTGAAGACCTTGGTGTGGTTCCAAGTGCTCTGGACCCGATGGAGATCTATTGTGATAATAGTGGCGCCGTGGCTCAGGCAAGGGAACCAAGTTCGCACCATAAGACAAGACATATTCAACGCAAATATAAACTCATTCGACATCATGTCGAAGAGGGTTTAGTGAAAGTACGCAAAGTTCACACGGATCTGAATGTGTCAGACCCGATGACGAAGCCTCTACCACGAGCAAAGCATGAGCAACACCGGATAGCCATTGGTGTTAGGGAAGCCATGTAACTGGATTATGACTCTAGTGCAAGTGGGAGTCTGTAGGAGAACTGCCCTAGAGGCAGTAATAACAGTTATTTTGTATCTCCTGGTTTGTAATGAATGTTTATGATCCATGCTATAACTGCTGTGGCTCCCGAGCCCGTATATCCATAAAGGCTCTGAGGAAAACCCATGTGCACATGTGGGTTAATAAACGGTAAAATGTATTCCTAGTCATGCCTCTAAGACTGGCTCAAGTATTGCATGATGATTATGTTTTCCTGATCATGGGCACGTCTATGCCGGCAATTTTGATGGCACAAATTGTTTGTAGAACACTTGTGTTGAATCGACCCAAATTGATGTTATGCTATGAGATACATTCGTCACAAGTTAATGGTATTTTACACAGGGAAGTTAATGTTTGCATAATTCCTTAGACCATGAGAGTATCGAGTTCCTTCGTACTTGCTTCGTGAACTTTGGGGTTTGTTAAACGTCATCCGTAACTGGGTGGCTATTACGGCGGCTTACGGGTTCACGGAAAAGTATGGCAAGTAACGAGATAGCTCAAGATTGGGATTTGCTCCTCCGACGATGGAGAGATATACTCGGGCCCTCTCGGTGAAACGGTATCCATCATCGTCTGGCCAGACAACTTGTGATTTGATCACTGGGATACCGAAACACGGAAACGAGAAAAGAGAACAAAACCGGTAACGAGGTAACTTCCATAGTGGACAAATTGTTGATCCACGGGGGTGCAATAAATCTCACCTCAGGTGTTTTGTGACATATCGCGAAGCAACAGGAATAGCTCACGGCAACTGGAGGTTCACTCGAATATTCATTCATGTGGGTATAGGGGTCAATATGGGTGTCCACGGCTCCGATGTTGATCATTGATCGGAAGGGGTTCCAGGTCATGTCTATGCTTCACCGAACCTATAGGGTCACACGCTTAAGGGTCATCTATCTGCTGAATACTAGACAGGGAGTCTGAGAGAAAATCACCGAAAAAGTTTCGGACACCGAAAAAGTTTCGGACAGCGGAAAAGTTCCGCAGAGAGAACACCGGATGAGTTTCGGTGAAACTGAAAAGTTGTTTCAGGGGATACCATTAAGTCAAAATGGTTTCGGCACATGCCTGATAATTCTTGGGGGGTGCCAGAATCATTCTGGAAACTTCTGGGAATTTTCTGGAAGAAAAACCGGAAATGTTCCGGAGCTGCCGGAACCACTTCAGATGCTTTTCGCAGATGAAAATCACTAAACTGGAATTGTTCCAGAACACGTTGAAAATTATTTTAGTGGGTACTGGAAATGTTCTAAGCCCACATAAATATTTTCAGTTTGAACGGACGCTGAAAAATGTCGTCGTGAATAGGAAAATAAGTTTTATGGTTATTTTTTTTGGAAAGCCATTATTTTTGGGATTTGTCCCAAGATATTTTTGGGGGTGACATGGATGGATGAGGCCCCCTTGGGGGGCCCCTACAAGGAGATGGCCGGCCACATGGGGGCTCCTCCTTGGAGCCCCCACTTGTCCCTTGATTTCTCACTTGGGTCCTTGTGGAAGGACTTCATCCATGTGCATTTTGGGTCTTCTTGAAAAACCACCCTACCCCTTGGGTTTCCTATAAATAGAGGAGATGGGGGCTGCCATCTCTTCATCCCTTGCTCTCATACACATGCCATGCATTATCTGGCTTCTTCTCTCCCTCCCACGAAAAGAGTTTCATAGAGCCGAAAGGCTGTCTGGGTTCCGGCAGGAACTAGTTCTGGACGGCGAAGCCCTGCCGGATAGCTGACACCGTATGTGTGCAACCCCATAGAGAGGTCGTAGTTTCGGTCTTTTTCCCGAGGGGCTGTTCGAGTGTCCTCCCGAAGGGCTGTCCGAGTCTCCGTTCGAGTTTCGAGGGTCCTCCCGAAGGGCTGTCCGCGACATCGTCCGGGGGACTGTCCGACCGCCTCCCGAAGGGCTGTCCGACGAGGGAGTACATCCTCGCGGTTGGGATCTGCACCAACGATCTCCACCCACTCTTCTTCCGCTGCGCTTCGAGTCGGTACGGATCAGATCAAACCTTGTATGCAGTCTCCATAGTGGTCCTGGGCGTGCTCGCTATGCCGAAAATTTTCGTTTTCTGTCGCGTTCCCCTACACTTTCAACCTTTTCAGAGTTCATTTGTAGTGCTTTTCAATTTCAGGGTCATTTATCTCAAGAAAATCAGCAAATGAAGTCCTACATAATGCATGAAATAATTTGTTTGTACATAATATTTCTTCGCGTTTCAAATGCCAAAACACATAAGTACCCTAACTATTACAAAGATTCCCTCCGGTTTGTCCGAAGTGGGACTTTCCACATATATAAGTCCGGAAACTCACTAGAGAAGAAAGTGATGACAGTGAAGCCGGTCACATTCCAGAGTGGGATCTTTGGGTATAAAACTTTCTCTTCGCGTGTGTCCCTTTGCGCCGTAACCATGGACAATCTTCATCATTTAACTGGATGCTCATGTCAATATTCACTGTGAAGGGAGCAATTTCATGAAACTTTTCATAATCTTCTGACATGTCTGTCTTGTCCTCCACTCCCATGATGTTTCTTTTCCCTGAAAGAACTATGTGGCGCTTTGGCTCATCGTATGATGTATTTGCTTCCTTATCTTTTCTTTTTCTCGGCTTGGTAGACATGTCCTTCACATAGAAAACCTGCGCCACATGATTGGCTAGGACGAATGGTTCGTCTGCGTACGCAAGATTGTTGAGATCCACTGTTGTCTTTCCGTACTGCGGGTCTTCCTTTACCCCGCCTCCTTTCAGATTGACCCATTTGCATCGAAACAAAGGGACCTTCAAACCACGTCCACAGTCAAGTTCCCATATCTCCTCTATGTAACCATAATATGTGTCCTTTGGCCTATTGTTGTTTGCTGCATCAAAGCGGACACCACTGTTTTTGTTGGTGCTCTTTTTATCTTGCGCGATCGTGTAAAATGTATTCCCATTTATCTCGTACCCTTTGAAAGTCAATATATTCGAAGATGGTAACTTGGATAGCAAGTACAACTCATCTGCAACAGTGTTGTCATGCATGAGACGTGTCTGCAACAAACCGGCGAAAGTCCCCGTTTGTTCACGTGTAATCCAGTCGTCAGACTGCTCCGGGTGTTTGGAGCACAGAATATTCTTGTGTTCCTCGATATACGGAGCCACCAAGGCGGAATTTTGTAGAACTGTGTAGTGTGCTTGTGCCCAAGAATGCCTGTCTATACATATTACTTGGTCCCGTCCTAGCGTGCCTTTTCCACCCAGTCTGCCCTCATGCCTGGATTCAGGAACACCAATCGGCTTAAGGCCGGGAATAAAGTCAACACAAAACTAAATGACCTCCTCTGTTTCATGGCCGTTGGAGATGCTTCCTTCTGGCCTAGCACGGTTATGAACATATTTCTTTAAGACTCCCATGAACCTCTCAAAAGGGAACATATTGTGCAGAAATACAGGACCCAGAATGGCAATCTCTTCGACTAGGTGAACTAGGACGTGCGTCATGATATTGAAGAAGGATGGTGGGAACACCAACTCGAAACTGACAAGACATTGCACCAAATCATTCTCTAACCTTGGTATGATTTCTGGATCGATTACCTTCTGAGAGATTGCATTGAGGAATGCACATAGCTTCACAATGGTTAATCGAACGTTTTCCAGTAGAAGCCCCCTCAATGAAACCGGAAGCAGTTGCGTCATAATCACGTGGCAGTCATGAGACTTTATGTTATGCAACCTTTTCTCTGCCATATTTATTATTCCCTTTATATTCGACGAGAAGCCAGACGGGACCTTCATACTGAGCAGGCATTCAAAGAAGATTTCCTTCTCTTCTTTGGTAAGAGCGTAGCTGGCATGACCTTGATACTGCTTTTGATGCATGCCGTCTTTTCTGTGCATACGTTGCTGGTCCTCCCATGCCTCCGGTGTATCTTTTATCTTCCCATACACGCCCAAGAAGCCTAGGAGGTTCACGCAAAGATTCTTCGTCACGTGCATCACGTCGATTGCAGAGCGGACCTCTAGGTCTTTCCAATAGGGTAGGTCCCAAAATATGGATTTCTACTTCCACATGGGTGGGCGTCCGTCAGCGTCATTCGAAACAGATTATCCGCCAGGACCCTTTCCAAAGATTACTTTTGAATCCTTGACCATATCAAGTATATCATCACCAGTACGGTGGCGAGACTTCTTCCGGTGATCCGCCTCACCTTTGAAATGCTTGCTTTTCTTTCTTAAGAGATGCTTGATCGGAAGAAATCGACGATGTCTCAGGTACACATTCTTCTTACATTTATCCAAATATATACTGTCGGTATCATCTAAACAGTGCGTGCATGCGTGGTATCCCTTGTTTGTCTGTCCTGAAAGGTTATTGAGAGCAGGCCAATCATTGATGGTTACAAAGAGCAATGCATGTAGGTCAAATTCCTCCTGTTTGTGCTCATCCCGCGCACGTACACCTTTTTCATTCCACAGCTGTAAGAGTTCTTCAACTGATGGCCTTAGGTACACATCAATGTCGTTGCTGGGTTGCTTAGGGCCTTGGATGAGCACTGGCATCATAATGAACTTCCGCTTCATGCACAACCAAGGAGGAAGGTTATAGATACATAGAGTCACAGGGCAGGTGCTATGATTGCTGCTCTGCTCCCTAAAAGGATTAATGCCATCTGCACTCAGACCAAACCATACGTTCCTTTCGTCATCTGCAAAGTCCTCCCACTTTCTCTTGATTTTTCTCCACTGCAACCCGTCAGCGGGTACTCTCAACTTCCCGTCTTTCTTACGGTCTTCCTTGTGCCATCGCATCAACTTGGCATGCTCTTTGTTTTGAAACAAATGTTTCAACCGTGGTATTATAGGAGCATACCACATCACCTTGGCAGGAATCTTCTTCCTGGGGCGCTCGCCCTCAACATCACCAGGGTCATCGCGGTTGATCTTATAGCGCAATGCACCGCATACCGGGCATGCATTCAAATCCTCCTTCTCACCGCGGTAGAGGATGCAGTCATTAGGGCATGCATGTATCTTCTGCACCTCTAATCCTAGAGGGCAGACATCATTCTTTGCTTCGTACGTACTGTCGGGCAATTCGTTGTCCTTTGGAAGCATCTTCTTTAACATTATCAGCAACTTTTCAAATCTCTTGTCAGATACACCATTCTCTGCCTTCCATTGCAGCAATTCCAGTGTGGTGTCCAGCTTTTTTCTTATCATCTTCGCAATTTGGGTACAACAATTTCTTGGGATCCTCTAACATGCACTGCAACTTCAGCTTCTTCTTTTCACTTGCGCAGTTTCTCTTTGCATCGGCAATGGCCCGACCAAGATCATCAGCGGGCTCATCTGATGCCTCTTCTTCAGCTTCTTCCCACACTGCCGGCTTAGCTTCTTCCCCCATTGTTGTACCATCGTATTCAGGGAACCCATGGCCAGGATAGCTGTCGTCATCCTCTTCTTCTTCATTCTTTTCTATTAGGACCCCTCTTTCTCCGTGCTTGGTCCAACAGTTATAGCCGGACATGAAACCGGACTCAAACAGGCGGACGTGAATGGTTCTTGAGTTAGAGTAATTGTGATCATTCTTACAGACAACACATGGACAACACATAAAACCATCCGCCCGCTTGTTTGCCTCAGCCGCAAGCAGAAAAGTATGCACGCCATTAATGAACTGGGGAGAACATCGGTCATCGTACATCCATTGTCGGCTCATCTTCATTACACAACACCGAAAAGACCAAATTAATACAAGTTTATACATAAAGTTCATACACACTTATTCTCATAAAACAACATACACACTCTCTGGCTAAAGCATTTAAATGCAACAACAAATGCGATCAAGATTACAACTAAGGTAACAATTGATTCAACAGCATAATGATACCAAGCCTCACTATCAATGGCATATTTTCTAATCTTTCTAATCTTCCAGCGCATTGCATCCATCTTGATCTTGTGATCATTGACGACATCGGCAACATACAACTCCAGTTTCATCTTATCTTCTTCAATTCTTTTCAATTTTTCTTTCAAATACTCGTTTTCTTTTTCAACTAAATTTAACTTCTCGACAAGAGGGTCGGTTGCAATTTCCGGTTCACATACCTCCTAGATAAAAATATCTATGTCAACTTGATGGGCATAATTTGTCAAAAACACGAAATGCAACAAATAGTTACAAAAAAGAATATACCACATTCGAATCATAAACCGGACGAGGGCCGACGGGAACGGATACCAAAACCATGCCACTATGTATACCAAACAACGTACGGGTAAGAAAATTATACAAGTAACTATCTAAATCACACAAACATGATTTTTTTTTTATAAAAAGGAGAAGAACAAGAGGCTCACCGAGGAGGTGCCGGCGACGGAATGGTGCGGGCGATCGATGGTGGTTAGGACGGGGACAGGAAGGCACTAAGTAAACCACATCTACATACGCAAACTAAGAAGTTAATTTGAGCTGAAATTGCATATAAATCAAATAAACTACCACATATAATTACTCCCAAACTAAAACCCGCAAATCACTATACTTATAGAGCATTGCAAGAGCTAATCTATCAATAAGAGATGAAAGAACAAAGTTGCTAACCTTTGTGAACACTTGGATGGATGGGGTGCCTTCAAATCTTGACAAATTTTAGCAAAAATGGAGGTGAGCTCGAGCATGAGGGGAAGAAAACAGAGAGGAGGGGAAAAACAGAGAGCTTCGGCTCGAGCTGGACGAAGCACTATATATAGTGATATCTTTAGTCCCGGTTGGTTATATGAACTGGGACTAAAGATGCACTTCTAGTACCGGTTCGTGACACGAACCGGTACTAAATGTGCTCGTGGGGCCCCAGCCTGACACCAGCCTGCCACCACCCCTTTAGTCTCGGTTCGTATCACGAACTGGTACTAGAGGTTCAACACGAACTGGGACTAATGATGCCCGCCCCCCTAGCCCTTGGAACCGAGACTAATGGTCACATTAGAACCGGTCCATTTCTAAACCGGGACTAATGGGGCTCACGTAAAGTCGTTTTTCTACTGGTGTTAGCCAACCACATATACTTGCCGATCTAGTTATTTAGTGTTTATTCTTCTAGAAGGAGTGTGTCCCGACTCCACCGTATTTGCACCCCAACCTGTAAGGAAATGACGCAACACACCAGTTTGAGGAGCAAACCACGACTCGATAAGGTCCCACCACCACCCTGGCGCTGAGAGCATCCACTTGGCTAGGATGACGTCCTGAAACTTCTCTACTTGGAACCACCTAGTTTCAAAGTACAAATGTTTGCTATGGTGCAATTGACCATGCTACCTCGCCCCATTCCAGCGATCAAAGACGGCCCCTCATTGGAAGCTCACTTGGAAGCACTGACCCCCCACAAGCATCAAATTCTTCCTGTGGCTGTCTGGGCTCAGCAGATGTTGGACCGTGGCGCGACTCGCTCGCCGAGATTTCCTACATGCGCCCACCTGCTTCCTTTGGGACCAAGATCCCAAGACCATGCCCTACCTCCTGCATCTTTGGGATGATCTCCTCTCCTGGCCACGTGTCACCGTCACCCCCAACGGTTGCCACCAAGACTTCTACGACTGATGGTCATCGGCCATGCAGGCCTCCTCAGTGAGTCTTTAGAAGGGTATAGACTCGCTGATTGCACTCTCGGCGTCGAATATCTGGAATCATCACAATGCTTGTGTCTTCAAGGGCGCTCAACCATCACCCACCCACCTGATTACCCTCACGCAGGAGGAAGCTCCCACCCGGGCCAAGGCTGAGGATTGAACATGATCTTGCTTGTAATCTTATTCTTTGACACTTGGGACTAAGTAGAGGGGGGGGGGGGGGGGGGGGGGGGAGGACTAGTATACGATCTGACTTAGGTGAGATCAATCTTTTTGGAGATACAAAACATGTTCAAAAATTGTAAAAAATATTTGAAGACACACATTCATGTTTGATGTACAACTTCAAAAGGTTTTAGCTCCTAATTCAAACTACACTTAGAGAAAGACAAAAAGAGAAAATTAGATGTGAATAGTGTTGAATACTATTCACCTAAAGATGATACTATTCATAGTTGATTTTGGCCTTTTCGAATCTCTAACTGTAGATATAGTTTTTAACTTTTTTTAGAGCTGTAGATATACCATGCAGGTATGTTGTAAAAAAATCAGAATTTTTTGGATTATCTAAATATGAAATTTTGGGGTTGATTCTACAACCTCACCTAAAGGGGAGATCCTATACTAGTCTCCCCCAGACTGGGCATATTCATATCTTCTAGTCAGCCGTATCCGTGTCTGCTTCTTGTAGTGTATGCAGCTTGAGGAACGCGACTCTGCTCGGGTGGATCGAGGTGGCCATGTCTGGTGCGGGGGCTGGTGGCAGCGGTGTGTACGCGCCTCGCTTGGGTCCTCTCCGGCTGCGACCTGGTGGATGGCGGGCGGTGCGGGATGGCATCTCCGGGGCTCCTCCTCGATGGCTGGTGGCGGCTGCATCGGCTCTATACTCCGTGGGCGAATGGCGTTTGGTGGTCCCGCATTGATCCGAGGCGGCGACCACGGTGGGGAGACACATGAGCTGCCCGGTCAGGGGCTTGTCAGGAGGGATGGGTGGCTAGTGGTGGCCCTCCGTCGTCAGCAGGGGTGCCGGTCATAGACTCGATCCGCTCCTACTCCTCCCCCTTTCCTTGGCCTAGTGCTGCTTGGTCTTTGATCTGGCGTTATTCGGGACAAGGCGGTCGTTGGCGGCTCGGCCGGTGGTTGGGGTGTCGGTAAGGCCAAAGCCGATCCCTTGGTTGGTCGTGGGATGTTGGATTGTAGGGCGGCAGCCCTGACGGTGGGAGGTGTGGCATTTGTGGATGGAGCATGCGTCTCAGGTGCGGGCGGGCAACCATGGCCACACGGGTGGCATGGTTGCGGGTGGTTGACGGAGCTTGGGTGCGACGGGGGGAGGGGGTGTAAGAGTGCCGGGGTACACCACTTGGCCAGTCCTTACACTAGCCGACGGTGGCGGCGACCGGTGATGCCGTATCTTTCTTGAAGGATCCGTCATGTCGTTCCCACTCCTATCGTCTTACTCCGGGTGAAAATCTGATCTTCGGGATCAGGCGGTGGCCGCTATCCTCGGTCATACCCTTCTGGGGCATCGTCTTGGAGTCCTGGCTTTTTGTGGTCCGTCTCACCTCTTTCTTGTGGTTGCTCATGGTGGAGGTCTCCGTCGGCTCCAAACGGTCTTTCTCACTCATCTGTAGTTTGCTTGGTTGTCACTGTGGTGGTGTGTCAGTTCCCGGCACCTTTGTATCTTGCCTTGGGTGTGTCTGTTGTGTGCGGTGGTGGTCTGTGTTTGTATCGGTCTATCGGTTGTAATCGGTGTTGGTTTCTTTATTTAATATAAATGGGGAACCTTTTTGTTGCGATCAATGAAGCCTAGCAATTTAACATGTCGTGGTGCGAGAGGATGAGTCGACAAGAGGTGAATCATCGACAAGCCAGGATCGGAGGAGCACTGAAGACAAAGTGTCAAGATTAGGGAGAGAATGTTAGAAATAATCTTGAGTTTTGTAAACACGTTGGAGTCTAGTCCGGTTAGGATTCTTGTCATCGTATGCTGTTAGGTTTAGTAGCTAAGTCTAATTGGGTGATCAACGTTGCCGTGAAATTAGATTAGGAATATAAATCCGCTAGGACTTTGTATCCGTATGGATTTAGGTCAGAGCAAGGTCGATTTGAAGCCTCGCTTGCCCCGGGGTGGCGCCCTACTAGCGCATCGGGGCGGGCAATGAAGTCGCTGGGTGGTGCAGCGAAAAGGAGGATCGGGCGATCGTCGTTCGGCGGAGCGACATGGAGGGAGACGGCAGGCTGTCGTCGGGAAGACAGTGGAAGAAGATCGTTGACGTGAGCGTTGGTGCCGAGGTACGGTGCCGGGAAGAGTCGTCAAGATCGTCGTCCGGGGGAGTCGGATAAGTCGAGGAGTCGTGCGTGTTTGCAAGGTCAGTCGTCGTCGTCGCGTCTATGAGTCGTCGTCATGTCCAAGTGCTTGTCTCTGTGCGGATCTGCTGAAGATGAAGCGTGTCACGGTCGAAGGGCTGTCTGGTGTGGTGTAGCACCAAGGGCGAAGACGTTAAGTGGAGATCAAGCTCAAGCGTATAGTGGGACGAGGACCAGTGAAGGGGAGCCTCTTCAATGAGAAGCTGTCTCTACATGAGGCTATGGGTGGATGGTGTGTCCACAAGTTAGTCGGCATGTATTGCATTAGGTGTGGATGGTGTAGTCCACATGGCAGCATGACTGAAAGTCTGGATCATATGTTGAGGAGGATCATCAAGTCGCGGGTCTACAACAAGTCAAGATGAGGAGAAGCGCAAGGAAGATGACAAGTCAAGATTAGGAGGAGATTGTTAGGTAATCTTGTCTAGCAGGTTAATTAGTTAGCTTCTAGCTAAGTTGATTAGTCCGGCTAGGAGATGTCTTGGGTATGTACGCTTGTAGCAAGTAGTAGTCCGTGTCCTAGTGTACGGTTAGGAGTTCTGGTTCCTGAAGGTTTAGACATTGTGTTTGAGTCGGCTTGTGTTAGCCACTTCGTCCAGGTTGACGCATATATATATGCGTGTATAGGGTGACAATTGTAACACCGTGGCAAGAAAAGAAGAAAAGAAATAAAGAGGAAAAAAGAGAGGCAAAAATAAATAAATAATAATACCGACCTAACCTGACCTAAATCCATACGGATACAAAGTCCTAGCGGACTTATATTCCTAATCTAATTTCACGGCAACGCTGATCACCCTATTAGACTTAGCTACTAAACCTAACAGCGCACGATGACAAGAATCCTAACCGGACTAGACTCCAACGTGTTTACAAAACTCAAGATTATTTCTAACAGAATTTGCATCCAGAAATTCATTTCTTAAGCCTTGATCACCTGTCCAGGCTCAAGTTTTATCACGTATTCATCACAAGAATCTTGTGTCCATGATTGGTTACTGCAAGGATGGGGAGCACATGGCACTTGTCTTTGAGTACATGACTGAAGGAACCCTGCAAGAGCACATTGCAGGTATGCAAGTTGTAAATTGTACATTACGAGCATTACTAATATCCGCCTTAGACATTGATTTGTGAGCACCTGGCCCTCCCGCGTCGTTCCCGCGAGCGACCGGGAGGCAACCCTAGCCGCCGCCGCCGGTCCCCCCCAATCCCCCGCCTTGTCCCTCGCCGTCGCCGGAGGGCGCAGCCGGGCGAAGCCCGTGCAGCGCCGGCGGCGGCGGGGCCCCACCTCCTCCCTGCTTGGTGGTGGCCGCCGCGGGACGGCGCCGCCGGGCTGTGGCGCGGCGCTACTCGTGGGGTGCGGCGGCGTGGTGCCGGGGTCTCGCCGCAGTCGCGATTGGCCTCGGCGTCCGCCCGGACGGCTGCGTGGTGGTGGTCCACGCCCGTTCTGGTGGCGGCTGTGCAGCGGGATCCCGATCTGGCTGCGGGCGGCGTGGCTGCGATGCGGGCGGTGTGGGCTGCGGTCGGCGCGGGAGCCGGAGTCGTGCCCTTCTTGGTGCAGTGGCTCGGCCGATGGATGGCCTGGTGGCCGCCGGTGGTTCCTCCTGCCGCTCCTGGAGATCCCCCTTGTGTCTCCATGGGTAGGTGGGATGGCTGCTACGTGGCTGTGGGGTGGGTGGCGGCATGCTTGTCCTGGATCTGGCGTCGGGATCCGGGTGGGCGGCACGGGTTGGGCAACAGCCTGGCGTGACTGTTGCTCCGGCCGTGGGCGGCGGCGCAGGGAGGTCCGGCGCTTGGACGATGAGCGCGGCCGCTACACGGTGGCTCGGCGGCTCTGCTCGCGGCGACGGCCGGCTTCTACTCTGGCGTCGGCTCGTTTGCGAGCGGACCATTTCGACCTTCACTTCATCTCCTCGTCGTCCGGGTGATACTCCCATCAAAGGGCTGGTCCTCTCCCAGCTGCGGTCCACCACTCGTCTCGCCCCGGTGGTGCAGGACCGAGCTCGTCTCGCACACGGTGCAGCAGGACCGAGCTCGTCTCACGCACGGTGCAGCAGAACTGACCTCGTCCCCCTCTCGGTGCTGCAGGACCGAGCTCGTCTCGCGCTCGGGGCTGCAGGGCCGGTCGGTGGATGCCAGTTCTGGCCGGCCTATTGGGTCTCGACGCTGGAGGTCGCCCAAGGGTGCGAAAGGTGGGACCTTTCCGCTCGTCTCCTTCGTTGGGGTGCGGCGGGTCTCGGGTGAGGTGGTGTCAAGGTCTTGGATGCCGGGGCGGCGGCCCTAGTGGTGGTCGTGCGGTGCTCTTGGGCAGAGCCTGTGCCTTGGTGCTGCCCGGTCTCCATGGCTGTGTGGGCGGCGTGGTTGCCGGGGTGTGGCGTTCGGTGGCGGTGAGTGTTGGCCGAGGTGAAAACCTGTTCTATTTTCGGACGGACCGGCGGCGGCGAAGATTGTTCCCTTCTTGAAGGCGTCGCCGCGGCTCTCATTGCCCGTCATGCGGCTCCAAGGGAAACTCTGATCCTTAGATCGGGCGGTGGCGGCGCTCCGGTGCCGTTCCCTTCTTGAAGGCGCCGTCTTGAAGCACATGGTTCGTCATATGTAGCTTCATCTCTTCGTGGTGGTAGTGCTAGGGGTGGTGTTGCTGCGCTCAGCGCCTATGTATATTGTCCTGGGTGTGTGCGTGTGTTGTGGTGGCGTGTGTTTGTACTGGGTGCTTGATGATCGGTGCTTTATCTATAAAGCGGGGCGAAAACCTTTTTCGGTAATTGTACATTACAGATTTAGAGTTTGATCAGTATCTGCAATGAGATATGTTCAATATAGCTTGAGCCTTGAGCACGTCAAAGTCTAAAATGATGAAGCGTGTGTTATTTCTGTTATTATCTATATATGACCATTTGAAGTGTCCACTGGTCTGAAATTTACAACGCCTATATATATTTGAGGAGAAGACAGCATCAGACGAGCTTTACCCTGGAGACGAAGACTCCGAGTTGCACTTGAATCTGCCCAAGGTACACCATTGAAAATGCAGTCAGCTATTGCTGACCATTTTTGTGCTTAATGTAAAGAACTTTGAGCATTGACTGGACTGCTGATGTGTAGGGCTAGAGTACCTACACAAGGGGTGCAACCCACCTCTAATTCATATGGATGTCAAAACTGCCAACATCTTGTTAAACGAGAGACTAGAGGCCAAGATTGCCGACTTTGGATTGTCCAAGGCTTTCAACTGCCACGATGACACCCATATATCCACCAACACGTTTGCCGGCACACCCGGATATGTAGATCCAGAGTAAGTTAATTTCTTCCGTGCTCTTCAAAATAATAAACTCTATACATGCAATGTTTCTGAGTAAACGTACATGTCTGTAGGTATCATAGAACATGGCAGCCGTCAACCAAGAGTGATGTGTACAGTTTTGGTGTTGTGCTGCTAGAGCTAGTCACGGGGAAGCCGGCCATCCTGCGCGACACCGAGCCCATCAGCATCATCAATTGGGCACGACAGCGGCTTGCGCGGGGTGACATTGAGGGTGTGGTGGACACGCGTATGCAAGGTGATTATGACATCAATGCTGTTTGGAAAACTACAGAGATTGCGCTCAAGTGCACCGAGCAAGTGCCCCTACAGCGGCCCTCCATGGCTGAAGTTGTGATGCAGATACAGGAGTGCCTTGATCTTGAGGAGGTCTGCTCAGGAGGTGATGATGAATTCTACACTGGCAGTAGTAGTGTTGGCATGGACCCAAACATGGGTTACAACGCTAGCACTAACCGGTGCACTGATCTGAGGCAGAACAAAGCTACGCTTGAGATAGAGTATAATCATAGGAGAGGGCCACAAATGGATACTAGTCCTGTGGCGACACGATGAAGACATCCTTGCCAATCCAGTCTAATATCCACCATGATTTCTCTTCTTTCAAGATTAGATTAGATTTCTATGAAATTGTTTTAACATGTCGTTTTTTTGCGTGCCTAGGTGAGTAATGTTCTTGCCATATGAATTGTCTAGTTTAAAAAAATCTGGATAATGAGAATATTTGCTATGCTAGGGTTAACCGATTAATTTAACACTTCTGCTTCGGTACACCTCCCTTAAACACATCAAGGGCTGAGATTTGCCCATACCCCTTCGCTGCCAGAGGCACGATCGTCTTATTTAAAAAAAATTGCCCCTGCTCGTCCACGCTGATACCCCGCGCGCCCGTATATACGGGGCTGCGGGGCGAGCCGAGCCGTCACCTGGCCACGCGGCGGGCCCACCAAGTCGGCCTCAGTCACGCGTCGCCCTGATTTGACCAGTCAGTCAGGGCTGACCCGCGGCGTGGCGTGTGGACGGGCGGTTTCCGCCTGTGAGACGGCATGCATGGCGGCAGTAATTGCGGCGTGCATGCAGGCGCCGCGCGCGACCGCCCCTGCCGCCCGGCTTCCGCCTCGGGCTGGCAGTGTTCGTCATTGTGGCGCGCGCCACCGACTCAGCGGCTGCCGCGACAGGCCGCCTGCCGCCGCCGGCCCTCGGGCCGCTCGCCTGCCGCCCTTTCTGTCGCGCTTGCCGCTGCCGCGGGCGACCTCGACCTGCCGCCTGCCGCCCGCCGCCCGCCTCGGGCCGCCCGTCTCTTCCTCGCTCCCCGCGCCACCGACGCCTCGCGTGCCGCCCACCGCCCCGTCCCCCCGCCGGCTATATAACCCCCGCCCCGCCCTGGCCTTCTCCACACCGCGATGCTCTCCCTCTCTCCCGCCCTCCTCTTCTACACCCCACCTGCGGCATGTCCTCGAGCGTCTGGCCGTCGAGCCTGACCCTCGGCCAGACAGAGGATCTGGCCCGGTTCAGGATCCTCGTGCCGCCGGTGACCAAGGTGCCCGGCCCGTGGAGGATCGGGGCAGACGGCATCCCCACCCTCGGCCCGCCGGCGACGAGGGAGGACCTCCGCGCGTTCCCCGGCGACCGCTTCAACAGGAGGGCCCGCCGCGGCTTTTGGCACGGCAAGAACTTCGAGACGGTTGTCGGGGCCTTCAGACGCGCCACGGCCGGTCTCCCCATCGGGGACATCACCGGCGAGGCCGGTTCTTCCCGCCGCCGTCGCGCTAACCCCGCCATCGGAAGAGCCGGCCCGTCCCGGCGCCGTGACGCCTTCCCCGCCCCCGCCCCGCCTGTCCCAGACCCACCAGCCCCGGCGGAGGTCCCAATCCCGCCGGAGCAGCCAGCCCTCCTGCAGGATGGCGACCCCAACGACACGCCGGGCCTGCTTGCGGTGCTGGCTGAGTCGGCAGACCTGGCAGCCGTGGCGGCGGTGCGCGAGGCCGCGGACCAGGTGGCAGCCTTGGCGGCTATGCAGGTGCACGAGGCGCAAGAGGACGAGGACCTGTGGGACTCTGACGACGACTTCAGCGGCGACGGCGGCATGGCGCCGATCGTCGACCTCACCGGAAGCGACGCGGAGTAGTTTATGTTTAGGGTTTGAGGGCTTAAATTTAAATTCCGTTCTAAGCTATGTAAAATATCTTGAAATATGAATGGAATTTGGTATGTTTTATGTGCAAAAAATGCCCCTATGTTTGATATGACGATGTTATGAATTGTCGGGCGATGAACTTTGGAAAATTAAATGAACATACGCGCATTTATACAATAATAAATGCTAAATGCGAAAATATTAAAGAAGAAAAATAAACTAGAACACTCGCATTTGTGCATCCGTTTAGAGGAACTGGTCGTTTATCCGAATTTTGTGCATCCGTTGATTTGTCGTATGGAGAAACATCCGTTAAGATGGACCAGTTGTCGTACCCAAATTTGTGAATCAGCAGAGCTTTAGAATTTTTACATTCCGTTGAATTTCGTCAAATTTTTTTAGTATTTTTACATGCTGTTGTGGTGGTGTCCAAAAATGTGTGCCATTCTTTGCCTCCGGCAGAGCAAAACGGTCCGGCCAGTGTTTTATGTTATTTTTTGTCATTTTCAGAATGGGCTCAATTTTTGCAAGTGAGCTGGTATGCCCACCCCCACACTCATTCCTAGAATTGAATGTATTCGGACACCAAACGCACGTTGCGTCACGTTCGAGGAGTGTTTTACGGTGTTTTCACCGGGAAAATCGTAGAAAATGCATGGAGTGGCAAAAAGCCACAAACCTTGGCATGCATGCTTTTCATGATGGTACAAGACTATGGAAAAAAATTGAGTTCATTTGAAGGATGTCGAAAAGAAAGTGCTTTCACAGGGGCCCTTCGCTCCCTACCTGAACGGCCTCCGCAGTACGAGGTCAATTTTTTGTCATCTTCAGAATGGCCTCAATTTTTGCAAGTGAGTTGGTATGCCCACCCCTACACTCAATCCAAAAATTGAACGTATTCGGACACCAAACGCACGTTGCGTCACATCCGAGGAGTGCTTTACTGTGTTTTCACCGGTTAAATCGTACAAAATGCATGGAGTGGCAAAAAGCTACGAAACTTGGCATGCATGCTTTTCATGATGGTACAAGACTATGGAAAAAATTTGGGTTCATTTGAAGGATGTTGAAAAAAAAAGTGCTTTCACGGGGGCCCTTCGCTCCTACCCGAACAGCCTCCGCAGTACGAAGTCAATTTTTTGTCATCTTCAGAATGGCCTCAATTTTTGCAAGTGAGTTGGTATGCCCACCCCCACACTCATTCCGTGAATTGAACGTATTCGGACACAAAACGTACATTGCGTCACGCCCAAGGAATGATTTACGGTGTTTTCACCAGGAAAATCATACAAATGCATCTAGTGGTAAAAAGCCAGAAAATTTGGAATGCATGCTTGTCATGGTGGTACTAGAGTATGAAAACAAATTCAGTCCATTTAAATGATGTCGAAAAATGGTAGTCATATTCAGAATGGCCCCAAGTTTTGCAAATGAGTAGTTTTGACGGTGCATGACTATGAAAAAAGTTGGGTTCATTTGAATGATGTAGAAGAAAAATGTAAAATTTCATGTTAAAAAGTCTTTGATCGTGGACAGAAAATATGTGTTCACTGGTAGAAGGTACAAAAAAATAAAATAGCTAGTAATAATGTCTGTTACGATTCGACCTTACACAATTGTCCCGGCCCGGACAGTTGCGTAAGGTCAAATCATAATAGGCATTATTACTAGCTATCTCATCTATTTTATATAAAGTGCATGCCATATTTTAGGGTTTAAACATGCGCCGCCGCTCTGCCCGGCTTTTGATGTGATTATGCCTAGGTGTACAAATGCGGCTATTTAAGCCGGTCGGGGCGTCCTTCAGCGGGCGAGGTGGGACTAAACAAGCACCCCCTCCCCCCGTCATGACCATCCCCCCGCGCCCTCAGCCCCGCGTCATCTGGGGGCCGGCCCACGCGGTCCGTTACTGGGCCACATAAGGCGCGCACGTCGTCCACCGCTAGCCCGCGCGCTGTTACTGGGCCGTGCGACTTTTTATGATTTTTAGTTTTTTTAAGATTATTCAGAATAATATGTTTTACTTATGTGTTTGTTTATACTTTATGAAATATTTACGAAATATAACAAAACCTCGAAATTGTTTATACTTCTATACTTTTATTTATACTTTCTAAATTATATATATACGTACATTATTTTGTATTTATGTGATCCACTGTTTTAGGGGTTTTTCGCAAAAAAATCCTAGAAAATTCGCACGGTGTCGAAAAATGATAAAATATTGCATGCATGATGCCCCTGGTGATGCGGGTGTGTGAAAAAAGTTTGGGGTCATCTGGTGAAGTAAAAAAAACGCACTTCAGACTTGCCCTCCTTCAGATCCGATCAGTGCTGGATGCACAGGTGCTACAAGGTGGCATGCATGAAATGACACCCAATTTTGCCAGCGTGTGGGCGTGCCCAACGTAGCCCCCCACACAAGACTAGAACAAATTTGGACACCAAACGCACGTTGCGTCACGATCGGGCAGTGTTTTAGGGGTTTTTCGGCGAGAAAATCCTAGGAAATTCGTACGGTGTTGAAAAATGATAAAAACTTGCACGCATGATGCCCCTGGTGATGCGGGTGCGTGGAAAAAGTTTGGGGTCATCTGGCGGAGTCAGAAAAAACACACACACTTCGGACTTGCCCTCCTTCATATCTGATCAGTGCTGGTTGCACAGGTGCTACAAGGTGGCATGCATGAAATGACACCCAATTTGGCCAGCGTGTGGGCGTGCCCAACGTAGCCCCCACACAAGACTAGAACGTATTCGGACACCAAACACATGTTGCGTCACGATCGGGCAGTGTTTTAGGGGTTTTTCGCCGACAAAATTCTTGGAAATTCGTACGGTGTCGAAAAATGATAAAAACTTGCACGCATGATGCCCCTGGTGATGCGGGTGTGTGGAACAAGTTTGGGGCCATCTGGCGGAGTAAAAAAAACGCACTTCGGACTTGCCCTCCTTCACATCCGATCAGTGCTAGTTGCACACGTGCTACAAGGTAGCATGCATGAAATGACACCCAATTTTGTCAGTGTGTGGGCGTGCCCAATGTAGCCCCCCACACAAGACTGGAACGAATTCGGACACCAAACGCACGTTGCGTCACGACCGGTCACTGTTTTAGGAGTTTTTCGCCGAGAAAATCCTAGGAAATTCGTACGGTGTCGAAAAATTTGACCAGTCCCCTCCCGCACCCCAGATGACCTTAAAGGGCCGGCCCACGCGCCCGACGCACGTAGTTAGTGGGCCGAAGTACAAACTGTGCCCTCTCCCACACCCGCGCATTTACTAGGCCGACCAACACGGTGCGCCCAGCGGCCCGCGCACCCGCGACTGCAGCTTCTGCCCGTTCAGTAGTTTAGTCCCACCTCGCCTGCTGAGGGACGCGCGGACCGGCTTAAATAGCCGCCTCGCCGTCCCCTCGTAAGATCGAATGCTGTCCAGATGCCTTGGGTTGCCACGTTGTTGCCGCCGCGCCGCTCTGCCTTCTCGTTAGCACCAACTCAGGACAGCGTGGGTATTTATAAAAAAACATGACCGCCGCGAATACAAACAACAACATTACTTAGCAAAAACATTACAAACATCACCGCCGCGAAAAATACAAACTGATACATATTAACACAACAAAAATAATAGTTTCACACAAACATTACATAGCAATAATAGTTGCACACACTTCTAACATTTCATCTCAGAATATAGTACCAATAATAGTTGGACACGCATGTATCTGTTTAGTCTCACACGAAAGCGACAAAAAAAGAAAAAAACTTGTCTGCATATATAGTATGTCTAGCATCAGAATGACATGCGAATTTAACTCTGCCTTGCATTGATTAATAAAACTTCATCTCTATGCTCGGTACCTACATAGCAAATTGTAAACAACTCATCAGACAATTGTAAAGAACAAAATATGATAAAAAAACTATAAAACTTACTTTTCATTCTGTGGGCACGTTTGCCGTCTATGGCCCTCTTTGCGGCATAGGCCACAAAGAGGACCGGGTTTTCTCTCAGAAAATGATTTTGGTCTTCCATTTTTTGTAACATTTGGATCTTTCTTTGCCCGCTCTGTCTTGCTCTTTTTAGGGGCGCCCTTCGTGGAAACTTTCACAGGATCACCTATGACATCAACATGTTGTTCCGGCTCACGTGCCTCCTCATGCACATTCCTTCTACGACCAACAGCATCATCATCAGGGACCTTTTTCTTAGCTATTATATTCTGCAGACACTGCATCAACTCATCGAAGACGAATGGATCATTTGATGCAACATGGAAAGCTTCTGCTCCTGTTATACTGAGTTGACTATAGCAAGCACGCTGCTCTGCCCCTGACCAACCCCTGCCAAAGATGTCACTCTTCCGCTGTGCAGGCAGCTCACCTCTCGCAACTTTCGACATCCTCTTAAGGATGCAACACTTAGGTATTTTAGATATTTTCAGATGAACCAACACATACAGAATGTGTTTGCAAGGCAACCCTTTCCAAAGCATTCGTCCACAACTGCAGTCTATAGTTTCCTCAGAGTTTCCAGGTCGATAATTCACGCTGAACTGAAATTTGCGGTTATTTTTCCATGTCACGATGAAGGTGTGACCGTCAACTCCCACTAGCGTCTCAAAAATCTCAAGCTCTCCCATCTTCTTCAGATCTTGTTGAAGAATATAAAAGTTGGCATGAGTGAATACTTTGGCAGCATGCTTCTCAATGTCCTTATATTCAATGACTGCTGGTGGCACTGACTGATTAGAAACACAGTCATCATGCGCCTCGTTCTCACGTAGTCGAACTATGCAATTCTCATAATGCACAACTAGATCAACAATAGTCATACCGCCGTCCAGGTGAAGGTGAAGACAAGAGTTCAGGCTTTCACTCCTCTGATTACTGCGCATACCCAGAAAAAAGCCATCTGACAGATATGATGCTGCCCACAGACTCCTCTTCCTGTACATCCTATTCAGCCACTCTTTTGTTTTATCAGTCTTCCATTTCCCTACAAAAGCAAGCCATCTCGCCTCAAAGTTGGCAGGAGAGGTGGAGTAGTACAAGAGTGCCCTGAACTCATTTAGTGATTTGTAATTAAGCTGCTTCTGCATATTTTTTTCTACGTGCCATGAGCAGAGACAGTGCAACACATCAGCCAAAACCAACCGAATAGCTCGTATCATTGCAGCGTCTCCATCTGTGATGATTGACCTTGGCTTCTTCTGACAATTGGCCTTCAGGAATGTCTGGAGCAGCCACACGTACGTCGTTTCGGTCTCATCAGACACAATGGCACAACCAAACACTGTGGTGAAACGGTGATTATTTACACCAACAAAGGGGACGAACGGCATACCATATCTATTCATCTTATACGTGCTGTCAAACATAGTCACATCTCCATACAACTGATAGTCCCTCCGCGACTGTGCATCGCACCAAATCATGCTGTTTAAACGGCCCTCCTTATCGAGCACGTACTCAAAGAAGAAGTCTAGATCCTTCTCCTTTCTGCTCCTCATAATCCCGATTGCCGTGTTAGCATCACCCTTCACAATCAACTTCATTTTCTCTAGGCAACATAGGTTGTAGACGTCTCATCTCACAAGCCCGCACTTATCGTACGAACCACACCTGCTAATGAAGTTGTTGACGATGATATCCTTTCTGATCCCAGCTCCTTCCATCGCCAACAGCTATCTGGTAATCTCCCATCACTCTATGTGACCGCAGAAATACCACCTCGTCTGCTCTAGCCAGCAAATGGTTGTGATCATCCATAAAAGCTGCCACGAACCAAACTCCATGTCCTTTGTCCAACTTCACGACCAAATGTGCGCCACACACGCACCAAGTCTCAGGTCTTAGCCTGCGGGTACGGCTCTCCGGGTTTAAAAATTTACTCAGCCGTTTTCCTGCCCTCGAGCAAATGTACCGCCTGTACCGAATAGTGGTTGAAAGACCTTTTTCTCGTTTCACCTTATCTTTTCTGATACTGAATCCATGGTCTTTGGCGTAGTTATTGTAGAACGTGTAAGCCTCCCATTGTGATCCAAAGGTCATACCCATAACCTTCAACTATGTCTGCAGCGCCCGTTGCTGGATTTCAGCCTCCTCAATGTCCATATTAGCTGCATCCTCATGTTCATGGCCATCATCACCACTCCAACCATCCAAGTTAGCGTACAATATTACACATAAGCACGTGTAAGTTGTCATTAATTAGTTTTTATTATTGTATGACGTCTAAAAGTTTTGACCGAACCTGACTTATGTTATCGGCAAAAGATTCCTCAAAATAATTTTCCTCATTGTGGATGTCAATATCCTCCTGCACATAAAAAATCATATGCACATGTAAGTACCCATATGGTTGTTCGTCCGACGAAATCAATGTACACGTCACTTATGTTTTCACTACAAGCACCATCCTCCTTCTTTTGAAAGTCCTCCTCAGGTAAATTATCGTACGACGACCAGGATTCATTGTTGCTGCTATCATCATCTTTAGTACTTCCATCTTCATTCGTACGATCAACACTATCGGTACCATACCACTCACTCGTCTCCAAGAACGCATCCGTAAATCATGTTTCTTCCTCCATTGAATAACCTCACTACCAACACTGCAGCATTTAAAATAAAAATTGATCTATCAATTCAAAATCAAACTAGATGTACTACGGTCATGCAAATGAATAGTTCATAACAAACAAATGATTGTAAATAATTATTTACAGCTACTAAATTTTTTTTGATGCAAACTAGACGGGTTACATGGCAAACCTAGAGGCTGGCGGGTCCCAATGTCCGGCGGCAAGGCCTGCTTGCGGATGGCGAGGACGGACGTAGATCACGCCGTTGCGGACGGCGAGGACGTGCACGGAGGTAGATCACGCCGTTGCGGACGGCGTCCGCGTAGGCCACATCACGGCAATGACATGCACGGAGGCCAGATCGCGTACGACGGCGACTCCAACGACGTCCACGGCGGCCAGATCCGGGTGAAGACGAGAGGGGCGCGACCTGGGTCGCTTACGTTGCAGCGGCGGCCGTAACGTACGGCGGGCAAGGGCGGCGATCGGCCAGACGGGGCGACGTTGGAACGGGCCGCGTGATCCCTGCTAGGTCGTCGGTTTTTTTTTTTGCGTGAGGGGCGCGGGCTAGACACCAGTCGGCCGTATCGGCTCGAGCCGATCTGCCCGGCTGTACGTCGCATACGGTGCTGGTATACGTTAAGCATCGTATGCCCTGAATGCTCTTATACGTTAAAGGGGGGGGGGGTGTACCGAAGCAGACCTTTTAACACCAATGATGACATATCAGCAATGTCTCTTTAGGGAGATCCAGCGAGTGCGTGCTCATTTGACGAGAAAAGTGTTACACAATCCCGGGTCCGCTAATACCAGCGTTTCCGACCAACCTGCGTCACCAGGCCTAACCGGAGAGCAACACCGACTTATGAGAGGCCTTGGGCCCTCTCCCCCCAAAAGACTAGCCTGTTAGGAGGGGACACCCTCGCCCTTATAAGTCGTGTCATGTCTCCCCCCACAACCGATGTGGGACTAAACCCAACAAATTCCTGTTTAGCAACAAGTTCTACCTCTGCAAGGAACTGTCTGACACCCTGGTTTGAAGAATGAGACCTCAGCTTTACTGCTACCTGAGTGCCATCTTCCAGGGAGCCGTGGAAGACACACCCAAATCCTCCTCGGCCAAGCACTCGCTGGAAGTTGTTCATTATCGTCTCCAGTTCCATGTACGCGAACCGATGGCTCTCAAGTCCAAGTGAACTATTCCCATCACCATCATTTTTCAGCTTTACAGAGTTCTTAATTGATCCTGTGTAGTCAACGGAGGCCAACAAACATCAATGTTGGGTTTTCACAGATGGGAAGCGGACCAGAGCATGTTTCGCACATTTTCTTGATCTCAATATTGGCAATACTTACAAAAATATTAATGACTCCAATAGCGAAAGGGTTTCTGGAATTGATCCTGTCAAGTTATTGTTTGACAGATCCCTGCAACATATTGACATATATTTTCTTTCACAGGTTTCAAAAAAAAAAAATCCTTTCACCACTTTTGTCAAAAAGAATACGTACGTACTACAAAGAATGGTAAAATAGATGTAGACCCACAGAACAGAACGTACAGGGATTGAAGGTCCTCGAGAGCTGCGAAGTTAGGAGATATACCACCATGGAGATCATTGAAGGACATGTTTCTACACACAGAGCAAAGTGGCTCAGTTTTATCGCACAACATATATAAGCACAGTATAGCTATGAACTACTTACACTATTCTAATTATTGCAGGTCTGGAAACGTTATAGCTGCAGGTCAAGCCATCCCAGCTCAGTTTCTTGGGAAGGCACGGGTCACCCATCCAGTTCTTCTGCACCTGATACATCTTCTTGACGGCCGTGATGGCAAATACTGTTAATAGAAAACCAAATGATAATTTTCAGTAACACGCAGCGTGAACCATAATGGCCAGCGAGCCAGCATGCATGCATGTATGTGTAACCGCACCGTCCTGTGAGTTGGTGCCCACGGTGGTGGTTGACATGACGGAGAATAGCTCTATGGCATTTATGATGGGCGGCAGCGTCGATTTAGCGGTGGCGTTGAGGGAGATCTTGTACTGGCTGGCTTGAAAGGGCTTAGCTGAGTTCACAAAATCGCCGGCAAGGTATGGCGGAGTGTAGACTTGAAGGTACGTTAGCGCGCCATTCCGGTAGATGTAGAACTGCCGTAGTGCATTACTGCTGGTATTCTTGAAGTTCACAGAAGCACACCGTATGGATGTACCCCAGCGAATGGTCCCTGGAGAAACTCTCGAGGTCCAAGGTGAACTCTATGTTCTCCGAGACGTCCTGCGGCGTGATGGCCGTCTGCATCACTTCATGGGGCGGCTGGAAGAGCTCGTCAACAATGTTTACCTTCTCCTCCGCTATTATGTCCACCCAGTTTTCCACGTCGACAAAAGGGAACCATATCCGGTCGTGCGGATCATCAGGGTACCTGTTTCAAGAATAAGTTGCGTTTTCTCATGGTGGAAGTTTTTTGCTTTGTTTTTTATGCTCACCGGGCCTGGGGGAGAGATTCCCCACCTGAATTTTTATATATCTGATGGTCGGAGTAATTAAGTGAGTCAAGATTTTTCTCTCACCCGATAATGGTGTGGATATCACTCGGTCCGAAGTTGATCCTATGTAGCAGGACCAGGGCCTGTGTCTCGTTGGCCAATGGGTAGAGCTTGTTCTTCAGCGGCCTCAGATCCAGGCCTGAGATGAACGGCGTCCCGCCACCAGTGTCCATCAAGCAAACCTCCACGGAATCATCCGGCACAAGCATGGTGGCCTCCGTATATACCGCTGCGTCCGCTTTTGAGATCTTCACCGTTGTCCAGAAGTTAATGCCCATGTAGAGGTCGAAGATGGGTAGCCTGTTGAGGCCATCGTAGTTGCCGTACAAGAACTTGCCCCGGATAAGGTACTTGATTCCGGACACAAGTGAGCTGAGAGTGTAGCAGTTGCGCCTGCCACTGGGAAATCTGCGCACGCTGTACCAGCTCTTGGGCGTCGACGGAGTAATGTATTCAGCGGAAATGTTGTGGTTTACGCCGGCATCGGGCGTCGATGAAGCCGGCGTCCGTGGTGTAGGATAGCGTGGTGGTGTGTTATCCACGTAGCCTGTTTGCCCTGGAAGACCGCAGTCTATACTTATAAAACCTGCAAATGTACACATCGGTGATTTGTTGAATCATAGATCCATCAATTTCACAATGAATGTGATACCAAGCATTTTATTCCCGAAAATATATGCTATTGAGTAGTGAGTAGTGAGTAGTGACCATACCATTGCTCTCGAGCTGGGCATGAGCTTGCAGTGCCCCGCTGGTGGCAGCAGCAGTGATGCAGAGAAGCAGCAACCATGGCACCATCATCGCCGTTGTTCCTGTCGTTGGTTCCTCCATTGATCAGCAAGTGGCACCTGGAGTGCATTGTTCTCCGTTACCATGATTTCGTTTAAGTTTGACCTTCTTATGATGTTTTGTGTTGTTTATGGCTTGTAGGATGAGCCGGAAGAAAAATCAGTCGATCACAGACTGGGGAGAGCAGCATAAATCTTTTGTGACAGAGTGGAACCGGCGCAGGTGGCGTAAAGATGAGGAGAGGCGAAGGACTGACTGGGATGAATACGCCCAACACATGAGGTGGTACGACGATGGCCAGAAGCACCGTCTTCATCTCAGGCCTCGATGAACGACAGAAGATATCACGCAGCTGAAGGAGGATGCCTACCAGGCCAGCATCAGAGACATGAGTGGATTTAGGGAGTTTGCACCCCTAATCAACAGAGTGGTAAGTTGTGTTCTTCTGTCTTGAATCGGCGGTTGTATGTAATTTATGTTGTATGTCATTGTGCCTAACTTATGCCTTCACAGTCCGGCGAGCTGAACAGATGCATCTTTGATGGCTCGGATGGTCCGGCGAGATTCTGAGAACAACATGAGGGAGACGATGAAGGTAACATTTCAGCCGCCTAGAAATACCCTATGTTCTTTGTTCATTTGCAATCATAAATCTGATGAGTATTATGTCCTTGTTTCACTGTGACTGCAGAAGTTCGTGAAGCGTTCTTGCATGCTGGTAAGCCTGTTTGGGTGCGCTGGCTCGGTTGAAGCTCATGATCCTACAGTCACACAGGGTAACATCGCTTCATCGAGCCATGCTGCCTCGTCCTCTAGGTTGGTTCAGGAGGAGGAGGAGGAGGAGGAGGAGGAGGAGGCCCATGAAGAAGAAGAGGAGGAGGAGAGCAATGTGGAGGAGGAGTACGATGAAGATTACGGACCTCCACCAACTCAACCATCTCAGCTTCCGAAGAGGAATTAGCCAAAGAAGGATTGGCAGAGTCCATCGCCATTCTAGAAACCGATTCCTCGAGGAGGGCGCAAGAAGAAGGCTGATGAGACTCGTTCTAAGAAGAACGATGACCGTACCTCCAAGAGGGGAAGAAGCAAGTAATTGCGGTCTTGGCCTACTTGTGTTAGTTGGCTTTGCGAAACAACTTGTGTTAGTTGGGGTTGTCGAACTATGTGTTATTTGTGAAACTATGTGTTAGTTGGAACCGTTTGCTATTTGCTATTTGTGAAACTATGTGGAACCGTTTGCTATTTGCTATTTGTGAAACTATGTGGAACCATTTGCTATTAATATCTCGAGTGTGATACATGTTATATTGTGTGAGATCTGCATATTGTAGGCTCTTAAAATATATACTATACTGTTATCTTTGCTGTGATAAAATTTTAGGAAAAAACAAGCACTAAAACTTGCAAAAATGCAAAACCACAGGACCCTACCGCCAAGTCCCCTGGCGGTAGGTTCTCACACCCTACTGCCAACAATTTGCCGTTTACGGTTACAGCAAGTTTGCAGCCAAAAACCCCAGGACCCTACCACTACGGGCCTCGGCGGTAGGATCCTATAACCTACCGCCATCTCCCTTGGCGGTAAGGTGGGGCGTGCTGGCCATTAGTTCACGGCTATGGCTGTCTTTGCTACCACCAGGCCGCCTGGCGGTAGGTTGCATGACCCTACCGCCGAGCCCCCTGGCGGTAGCAAAAGGGTCAGATTTCAAATTTTTTGCGAACTGGGGTCAGATCCTGAAATTCTTTGCTAAAAGGGTCAAAACACGAAATTCGCTCACCTAGAGCTAGCGTGATTTATGCGCGTGAAGCTTTAGGCGGGCACGGGTTCAAAAGAATCATGCATCACGCCAGAGAATCTCTGTCTCCTCTCTCCTTTATGTCACCTCTTTTGCATTTCCGGAAAATACAAAAAAGAAACTGTAAGGTGCATGTTTGCTTTCATATTGTTAAGGTATGAATTTGCAATATATAATATGTAGAAATATCAGTAGTACAAAGGAAACAATGGTGTTGTCACTTCAATCGTAAATGTCTAAATAGAAGTACTCCCTCCAGGTTTTTTTAGTCTGCATATAAGATTTGTTCAAAGTCAAAGTATATCTACTTCAACCAACTTTATAGAAAAGAGTATCAACACTCACAATGCCAAATCAATATTGTTTGATTCATTATGAAATGTAGTTTCATAGTATATATATTTGGTATTGTAGATGTTGATGTTGATGTTGATGTTTTTTAATATAAATTTGGTCAAACTCTAAAAAGTTTGACTTGACCAAAATCTAATACGCGGCGTAAAAATGACCGGAGGGAGTAAAATACATATGGAGTAAGAGCATCTACAGCCTCATACACCAAATTCGACCCCTCAAACACTCGGGGACACGCCCGGGCGCGTCCGCGGGTAGTGACCGGGCAACTCTTAAATTTCCTTATCTACATGCGAGTACCTCATACATCAACTCTTTAAACCATACAAACCATGCAAAGTAAACATATATGTAATACGGAGATCAACTAAGCCTACACAACACTACTCGTTGTTGTTGGAGATGTCCACTATCTCTCCGTGTCGGCCACCGCCTCCAGCTCCGCTTCCACCTCTTCCAAAAGCATGTCGGTCTCCGCCTATTGTTGCCGGATGAAGCGCCGGTTGGTACTTCACATATGCCTCGTCTTGGGTGGACTCGAGGATGGCGGTCTCCTCTGCCATCTCCACCGTTTGGGCGAACTCAAACTCCGTCATGCCGTCCCGATGGTGAAGCACGCAACCGGCATGGGCTCCTCCTCTTCCTCCAAATCCGCTCCCTCCATGGGCTCCGCTTGCTGCTCCCCCTCCTCTTCCTTTGGCTCCAGCAAGTCTGGAGGCAGGCCAACTACGATCCGGATGGCGCGCCTCACCCTGATCTTCTCCTAAATCTAGAACCGGTGCTCCAGCGTTAGCATCACACACGTGGTCTTCTTCTGCCAGGGTTTGGCAGAGGCGGATGGCGAGGGAAGGGGGATACAGATCGATATGGATGGACTCGGGCTGGTGGCACAGAGAGAGAGGGGGGGGGGGATGGGGAGAGGATGTGGCTAGGGCTGGGGGACGCCGCCCATCTTAAATAGTTTGCCTTTGACGGTTAGTCGGAGCGGCACCACGCAGCATTCACACCCCCACAGGAGGAGACGCCCGTCCAACCGTTGGGTTTCCGGACGATTTCGTGTGGGACCCGGCCGTCAGTCCGATGTGGCGGACACGCCCGGACCTCCGCCTATCCGCCCCATATTTGGGGTGGTATGAGGGGTACCTATTAGCCTGGGCGTTTAAGGCCCGTTTGAGGCTCCCGTCTGGGTCCTATTTTTTTGGCCAGGCCATCCACACGAGTGTTTGAGGGGGGTTTGAGGCGCCCGGCTGCAGTTGCTCTAACGGTGTTTAAATTCAATGAAAAAAAGATGAAAACAAGAGTGAAGGAGAGAGAACTGTTTGAGCAATATTTCATGAATACACATCGGCTTTGCCTTAGATGCAAAAGTTAGATAGATCATTAAAATAAAATAAACATGCACAAAAGCATCTAGAGGATGACAATGCACAAATAAAAGAGCCACTACAATATGGCCACGGGTGGCTAATAGACAAGATGTAAGTGGTTTTTGGGTTTTAAAAAACTAACTTGCAACCGAAAAATTGCAAAGGCAAAAGAAAAAGAAAAAGTAAAAGCAAATAAAAGCAAAGTGTTGAAACAAACCAACTCGAGTGTTTTGAACCTCCTCGAGGTTAAGTACAACCTCATTAGAAATCATTCAAATACTGCCACATCTTGATGTAGAAGTGGTGATAACCTCCTCCAAGCTTAGGCTTTTGCAAGCCCAAACCGGCGAGATCATTGCGGCGGTTGGTCAGGAGCCCATTATTGGCTCCAGTTCGAGAAGCTCATGTTCATGTAGGCGTACGTGCCTTGAAGAGACTCGGCGAGGTTGCTCATATCTTGGATAGAGCCCTGGGGGCTGTTGAGGTCCGCGTAGATGGTGTAGTCTCCTTGTTGTGGCTGCTCTTGGGGCTGCTCCTCTTCTTCGTTGGTGGTGAGTTCTTCTTCATCAACTTGTTCTGGTTTTGGGCCTTCTTGGTCAAAAGCTACATCTCCTTCCTGTGCAACATAATGCAATTGTCCATGCTCGATGGAGAAATGATTAGGCATAGGAGTTGGCAACAAGTGTGCCACTTCAGGAATTCTAATGCAATGACGGCCATTACGAACCACTAACATTCCAATGGTAGTAAGAACACGAATATTAACAAGGGTGTTACTGACAATGGGGCGAAGGTGATGGTAGTTGAGACCAAGGGAGTTGGCCAACATGGTGATCACTCCTCTACACACAAAATCTGCTTATGCACGATTTGCTTGATGCGTGAGGTGCAACAAAAGTATTGCCCCTAGGTTGGGCGAATAACTGATGTCAAGGTTTGCTACTTTCTCGAGAACTAGCATGTTCTCATCATTTACCTTAGAAACTTCTCCTCATGCCTGCAATGAGTTAGTGATAACATAATAGAAATAATGTATAGCAGGACTTCCAATGCAACTAGCTCTTGAGCCTGGCGTGCTCATCAAATTAAAGGATTGCCTTGGGTGCGGGTCAGTGAAATCATAAACATATATGAGATCATTATCATTGTTGGTGAAGCCAAAATATTTACACCACTCGTCAAGAGTGATGCTGAAGTCTTGGCCCAGGAGATGGAAAGTGATCCTCTCCTCCTCATATGCATTGGTCATGAAACCAACATTGTGCGAGAGAGTACTAAGAAATTCAAGTGTCATGCATTCATATGTCTCACATCCCTGATAAACAAAATGGTGCAACCCGGCATTATTACAAAGCAAATTGAAATCATTAGTAATACATAGCTTGGCGAGTGTTGTCGCACAAGCCCACTTGGTTGCTTTGATTTTCCTTGAGCTTAGTTGCCTTTACTTTCTTCTTGCTTCACGGTCGGTGAAGACGACCCCCTGAGTGAAAACTTGTTGTGGTGGTGTGGTGGATGAACTCGAAGCACCATGTACACGAGATGACCTTTGTGTAAACATCTACAAAACAATTTTTCAGTCCAATGGAACTAAAAAATATTGATCCTATGGTAGTCACAACGTCATACTGCTCTAAAAACTTCAACGAATCCAAGCCAAACTCAAATTTGGATAAAAAATATGCATCTCCTAATCATGGCAATGCTAGGCATGTAGAACATGGATTTGCGAAAAATTACTTGGGGATCGGAGGAGAAACATACCGTAGATCGATCACACGGAAAATTTTGACCTGTAATCGAGCGAGTAGAGAGATCCGGCGAAGTTTTGCTATGGTTTGGAGGAAGACGAAGAAGTAAAGAGAGAGATGGGGGTGATTTACCTTCTTCCTCGGGCTTATTGTGGCTGCCAGGGTGCGAGAAAATCGCTCATACGGGCGCAAGAGCCCGCATGGAACACCGTCGTTCTCCCAGAGGACCTACTTGCGTTTGTGCTCATGTCATACGACCGCTGAAACGGGCGGCGGCGGCCCTTTGAAACGCCGCCGTTTGTTCTGTTCTTTTTATTCTTCTGGTCAAAGGTTTCAAACGACCGCTCGGACGGGCGCGTGCGCCCGTTTGGAACATCATCAAATGCTCTGGAATTTTCTTCATTTTCTGCAAAGGAGTTAAACGACTGCTCGAACGGGCGCTCGTGCCCGTTTGAAACGCCGTCTTTCATCCTGTTGTCTCTGGTAGTTTTGCGTTGGAACCTCCAGCAGGTCATGCGACCGCACATACGACCACTCGCGGTCATTTTTAAGGCTGTCTTTTGATCTGTTACTTTTGAAACTTTTCTTTTATTTGTTCTCCTGCGAGGTTAGTTCCAAAACAATACATAGACATATTTCCAGGCAGACAAACATCGATTCAATACATGATTCAACTTGTACATCGCAAAGCCTTCATAGAACAACTCTTCCAAACTTCTTCATATAGAACTTCAATCACTCTTTATTGAAAAAAAATAAAAACTTCCTTGTCTACTTTATTCACGTGGGTTGCCTCCCACGAAGCGCTTGTTTTTGGTTGGTTAGCTCGATCGTGGTGGTGATCAAGATGGTGCAAACACACCTAGACCGTAGCTCTGGCATTCACAATTATGCCTTCTCCTGCATAGGTCTTCATTTTCTTTTTCCTAGGGAAATGTCTCACAAAAGGTTCTTTAACTGGTAAATCAAATCTAACATCCCCTCAAACACATTTATCATAGCTTTGATAATCCTTAAAACAGGTCTATTAAGAATTATAGGAGCAATTGGATCTTCGGGCATATCTACTATGACAAGGTCAATCATGACAGGGCAATCACTAATTTGAACTATAACACCATGCTTAATGACTACTGCCTGAGTAAAAGTAGAGTTAGCCATATTCAAAATGATCTCGGTATTAGCATAAGGACCGAGATTGAGACTATCATAAAATGACTTGGAGATAGTGGAAACACTTTCCCCTAGATGAGATAAGGCACTGAATTTATTCAATCCTATCTCAATCTCTATAGTGGGTTCAAAATCATTCTCTTACTGAGCTGGTAACTTACTGTAGAGCTTTTTCCTTTCATCATCAAGTTCACGTACCTTGGCTGCAGCTTGTTTAACAAAAACACTATAAGCTTCGTTATTAGTTACCTCCGGTAGTAGATACTTCATGGAAATCATTTTCACAAAATCTGCAATGGTATAATTGTATTTTGGCACATGGCTTGTGTCAAGAACTCCAGCCTTCTCTTTGTTGCTTCTCACCATTTTAACGTCTTCAACTGGGTTAGCCTTCGCTTTACCTACAAACTTAGCCAAAATTAGTGTTTGGCTCTATGCTATTTTAGCTACTTCTGCATTAATATTTTTGGATCTTCCTTCAAGTACTTGCACATCATTTGTTAGGCCAACAACCTTACTGGTCAATTAACCAAGTAAGTTATCATGATTCTTCAAGATATTCTTGAAGTTTTCATTTTGCAAAGTCTGACTAGCAATAAAACTTTTAAGAGTTTATTCAAGAGTATTTCTATTGCTACCATTAGATCCATTAAAATTGTTGGATGCTCCTCCATTACTCGGATAAGGAAGTCTCGGAGCATAGCCATTATTTTTCCAATTAGGATTGTAGCTATTACGAGCGATAAAATTCACATCACAAGTTTCTTCATTAGTGATGGCATTTACTTTATCTCTTCTTTACATTTTATCACGGAGATAAGTTCCTGAACCTTGGTTGTCAACTCCATGTTATTTTCTTCAATGGCATTCACCCTTTTGGTGCTGGTTCTTTCAACTTGCCATTAGGCATGGTTCTCTTGCATATCATCTAGTAGTATCTTGACATCTTCTATAGGCTTTCACATGATTGTTCCTCCTTGTCGGTGCAACAAACATTCACGTTTGGTTGCCCGGACAGATACACAGGTGTGCTGGCATTGCATGTCCTACACCAAGCTGAAAACAAGACCAAGCCAGAGAAACCGCTCTTTGTGATATCAAGGAGCAGATCAAGAAGACCAAGACAAGCAAGACAGCAAAGCATCACCTTGGGAAGCCCTCCCTTGCCGGGCAGGAGAGCCTGGCCGGGTCGAGGCCGTCCCAGGGACAAGACCAAGATTTCCCCGGCAAGCTTGCCGGGTCCGCCAAGGACGAGGACTCCTGCCAAGGCATCACCGCTCCACCGCACCACCACGCAAATCACCTATCAATGCGGTGTCGAGCCTCCAAGTGATTAAGTGGCTATCACGAAGCACGTGGCAGCCCATTGGAAGACAGATTATCCTCGCATGACACCCGTCCAGAGGCGTGTCAAACAGATAAGCAGAAGATGATTAAGCGGCACGATAGGCTTGCTGGGTTTCGCCCTCAGCATGACAACTAGCAGTGCATTTAAAGCACTTTGTCCTAACTGCCAGAGTTAGGCATGATAGCACTGTTAGCTATCTAATCACCAGATAAAGACTATTTTGCCACTGTGGTAACCCCTTAAGCTATAAAAGGAGGTCCAAGGCTAACTAGCAAAGGATTCGGACCCTTGCACACTTGTACGCGCGTAGATACTCTCCCCGAGGCCGCCTTGCCGGGCTTGAGCGATGCGTGTTCATCGTGTTCCTCCATCCAATCCACCAAAGTAGGAGTAGGGTTTTACGCTTCCCAGCGGCCCGAACCTGGGCAAAAACCACCAGCGTCACCACCGTCGTGCTGTTTCATGGCCTTCGCTCTTTGTGCAACGTGATCTTCCCCCTCGCCGAACCACAAGTGGTCGATGGCCCCATAGGTGATCTTGTCCACCCACGACATCTTTGGCGCGCCTGGTAGGGAGAAAGGCGCTTGCGTGAACCTGAGGTTGTGAACAACGCGTCGATCATCGTCATCATCGTCTTCATTCATGGCGCCCAAGAAGAAACCCGGCGCTACCGCGCACCCTTCCACTTCGAAGACCCCCTCGCACGCGGCCACGGACGCCGTAGGCGCCACGGCGGCATTGGGAGGAGCGGGTACTGCGGGAGACACGACCGGCGTAGGCGGCGCCGTCGTTGTGTCCCTCGCAGATGAAGCCGGAGTAGGAGCCGCCGGGGGAGCGCAACATCAACCACATCCCAACGGGCATGACCCACAAGTTGCGGGTGGAGGGAACGTTCAATCTCCACCACCCCGCCGCACTAGCTGGGGTAGCCGCAGCAACGACGCTCGCTCTAGTGCGAGTCGTGACCCTCTAGCCCTGCCTACCACGGGTGCAGCTACTGAGCGCGCGCCTCTCCCCGAGCGCGGCGAACAAGACAGAGCACCAAACGGGGTTGCCGATCCTCGAGTGCAGCCCACTCATATCCAGACTACCTGGGCGGCCGGTTCGCGATGACATGAACGCGGCGCCGCCCCTACTGGTCCTACCAGGAGTCGAGCGACGTTGCGGTCTGCCTCGTCATCTATGCCGAGCACGGCTACGGAAGCCATGGCGTGGGCCCAACTTCTACTGAGGTTCCCATCGGCGGCTGATCAAATAGTTGAATGGAGAGCCACCATCCAGAATTTGATCGGCTTCGCTGAAACTAGAAAATCGCAGCAGGCAGAGCCATCGAGGCACCCACGAATAGCGACAGCAGCCCGGGCTGACAGCCGCGTAGAGGAGGCCGCACCAACGGTGCAATCTCCTCCGCGACAAGAGGTCCAGAGGTCCAGAGGCGACAGCAGCAAGAATAGCGTGTCCGCGAGCCTTACGAAGCATCGATGGCCTCTTCTGATCTGCGAGCCCATCAGGACTAGCGGCAGGTCCTGGAGGATCGGCGGGGGGAAGATGCGCGCGTCACCATAGAGCGACGCCGGGAGACTCGCCGTCAATCTGACAGGTGAAATGATCCAGACGTTGACGAACCCGTGCCCAGTGATGCCGAGTACTTGCCTTACGAGGTTGGGTGCCCCGCCTTCACTCGTGAGCTGCGGCAAGTTAGCTGGCCGTCTGCCCGTGTCTTCAAGCCTGAATTACCAGAAAAATACGATGGAAAGCTAAACCTGGCAGAGTTCTTGAGCATTTATACTATTGTCGTTCAAGCTGCCGGGGGCAGGGATGAGAAAGTATTCGCCAACTACTTCCCTTTGGCACTCAAGTAAAATGTGAGGTCATGGCTGATGCACGTGCCAGAGAATTCCATTTCATCATGGGCTGACCTGTGCAATGAATTTGTTGGCGCCTTCATGGGTGGCCACCAAGAGCTAGGATGGCCCAGCAACCTGCAAGTCCTTCCATAGAAGGAAGGGGAAAGCTTGCGGAAGTACATGCAAAGGTTCAGTCGAGTGCATCGAAACATTACAGAGATACATCCAGCAGCTGTGATTGCCGTGTTCCATTCGAACGTACGCAACATGAGGATACGATCCAAAATGAACGTCTGGCTGCCCAAGACCGTCAATGAGTTGTACATGTTGGCAGATAAATGTGCTTGGGCAAAGGAGGGAAGGCGAGTCCCCGGAGAAGCGGATGACATCGAGGTCGATTCTGAGGAAGAAGACGAGGCCACCAACCCGAAGAGGAGGTGCCGGAGGCGCAAGGATAAGTCAGTATTGGCCGTTGAGAGCCCTGGCAACCTCAGCACTGGAAAGAAGGCCAAAACCGAAGCCCCCGTCAAGGAAGCTGCCACGTGCGCTGATTGCCGGGAGACTGCAGTGGCAGAGAAAGCTGGGAAGTCCGATGGGCCATACTCAAGATCCACCGCTCCAAAGGTCATGATCTCCAGGAATGCCATCAAGTCGAGCAGCTTGTCAAGAAGCACAAGGCAGAATATGAGAAAAGGGACAGGGAGAATGACCAAGAGGGTGCTGGAGGAAAAGGCCATGGCAGTAGAGGGGCCCGCCACGGCAAGGCCCCGCAGCAAAAGGAGAAACCTGCTAGAGGCCGTGAGAAGAAAGAAGAAGATGGTGAAAGTGATGAAGGGGATGAAGAAGAAACCAGCGAGCAAGAATTCCAAAAAGCAACTGAAGCCATGTGCGTTGACGGAGGTGCATCCTTGCACTCCTCTCACCGCCAGCTCAAGCAGTGGGCACGAGAGGTCAATGCCGTGGAACCAGCTGCAGATTCCTGGAAACGGCTCAAGTGGTCCCGCACGCCTATCATTTTTGATGAAGAGGATCACCCCGACCGCACTACCACGGTAGGGTGTTTGCCGTTGATGGTCTCCCCAATGATCCGCAACCTCAAGGTCACAAAGATACTAGTTGACGGCGGGGCTGGGTTGAATCTGATCTCCCCCAAAGTGGTCAGCAAGCTGCAGATCCCTGATGAGGAGCTCAAGGTTACTGGTATGTTCCAAGGAGTCAACCCCGGCAGGAGCCGTCCTATGGGAAAGATCACGCTGCCGGTGACGTTTGGCGGGGAGCTGAACTACCGAACCGAGAGGATTGTATTTGACGTTGTTGAGCTCCCCTTGCTGTACAACGGGACCCTTGGCCGTCTAGCTCTGGCAAAATTCATGGCAGCATCCCACTATGCTTACAATACCTTGAAGATGCCAGGACCGTTGGGCGTCATTTCCATTCCGTCACATAAGAAAGATGCAATCATATGCGTGGATCAGATGTATCGAGACGCGGTAGCAGCTGAGGCTGCTGAAGCCATGGTTCCCGCCAAGGAGGCAGAGAAGGGAAATAAAGCTAGCAGTGATACCGGCAAAGACTCCGGGAAGCGCGCCTCTTCGGAGTGTGCCGCACCTGTTGAGGACCTGCCGGAGAGTTCCACTAGCAAAAGGAACAAGGCTACTCCACCTACTGTGAGAAAGGTCCCGGCAAGGCAGGATAGCGCTGACGGTACGTTCGCCATCAGCGCCACCCTTGATGACAAAAAGGAAAGCGCGCTCGTTGCCTTTCTGCGGGCGAATGTTGATGTGTTTGCTTGGCAACCATCTGACATCCCCGGTGTTCCCTGGGAGGTAATCGAGCACCACCTTGCTATCTGTCCTCACGCTCGTCCCGTCAAGCAAAAGGTCAGGAAGCAAGCTTTAGAGCGGCAACAGTTCATTGCCGAGGAAATCAAGAAACTTGAAGCAGCTGGTTTGGTCAGGGGAGTGCTGCATCCAACATGGTTAGCAAACCCAGTGGTAGTGCACAAGGCAAATGGGAAATGGAGGCTCTGCATTGACTTCACGGACTTGAACAAGGCATGCCCGAAGGACCCTTTCCCCCTGCCGCGCATCGATCAAATCATAGACTCCACTTCCGGGTGTGATGTGCTTTCCTTTTTGGATGCATACTCCGAATACCATCAGATATTCATGTCCAAGGAAGATGAAGAGAAGACCGCATGCATAACTCCATGTGGCACGTACTACTTCGTACGCATGCCTTTCGGGTTAAAGAGCATTGGATCCACTTTTGCAAGAGCAGTACAGATCGGTTTCAAACCACAGCTGCGCAGAAACGTAGAAGCTTACATGGATGATATAGTGGTCATGACCAAGGACAATTCAACACTCATTCAAGATTTGGAAGAGACCTTTGCAAACTTGCGCAAGATCAATTTGAAGTTAAACCCTGAGAAGTGTGTGTTTGGTGTTCCCTCCGGCAAGCTACTTGGTTTCTTTGTGTCTCACCGAGGGATAGAGGCCAACCCCGACAAGATCAGAGCGATTGAACAGATACAAGCACCCAAGACTGTCAAGGATGTGAGGCGCTTAACTCACTAGTAGAAAACAGGGCATTGGTTGAAGCCTGGGTAAGGGCATTAATCCCGCTTCACTCACGAACCGGGACCAGAGGGGGCATCAGTCCCGGTTCGTGAGGCCAGGGCACCGGCCGGGCCTCGGGGGCCATTGGTCCCGGTTTGTCTGACACTTTTGGTCCCGGTTCCAGACACGAACCGGGACCAATGGTCCTCGCTCCTGGCCCACCGCCTTTAGTCCCGGTTGGTGGCTGGAACCGAGACCAAATGTTGTCCTTTAGTCCCGGTTTTAGCCACAAACCGGGACTAAAGAGAAGCCTATATATACGCCCCTGCCCGCGAACAGAGCCACAACTCTGTTTTTTTGGCCAGCCGTGGGAAGAGGTGTGTGGTGCTCTAGCTCACCTCCTATGCACATGAGGTGTTCAATGAAATGCCCGAGCCACACTTAAGCTTTCTCCTCTCGAAGCTCCTTGTCCAAGCTCCATTTTCCTCAAGATTTGTCTAGGTTTGGCAGTCCGTCATGTCCCATCCCCGTCCTCACCGCCGTCGATCGCCCACGCCGATCTCGTCACCGGCACCACCGTGGTGAGCCTCTTGTTCTTATCTTCTTTCTAAAAGAAAAAAAAATTCTCACTTGTATGATTTAGGTAGATACTTGTATAATTTTCTTACTTTTATTATTGTTTGTTATTATATAGTGCGATGGTTTTGGTATCGGCCCCCGTCAGCCCTCGTCCTGTCTATGATTCGGATGTGGTATATATTATCTTTTATAACTATTTGTTTCATTTAGTGTTTATGACAATTATGCCGACCAACGTGACATAGATGTTTTTATCTAGGAGGTATGTGAACCAGAAATTCCAACCGACCCTCTTGTCGAGAGGTTAAATTTAGTTGAAAAAGAAAACAATTACTTGAAGAAAAAATTGAAAAGAATTGAGGACGAGAAGATGGAATTGGAGTTGCATGTTGCGGATATCATCAATGATCACAAGATCAAGATGGATAAAATGCGCGTGAAGATTAGAAAGATTAAAAAATAAGCCATTCATACTGAGGCTTGGTATCATTATGCCGTTGGATCAATTGTTACCTTAGTTGCGATTATGATCGCATTTGTTGTTGCATTGAAATGGTTTACATAATTTCAATGTATGTTTTAATTAGATGCTCTAGAGAGCTATATGTTGTTCAATGAGAACTATGTATGAACTTTATGTATTTATTTTTTCAGTAATAACATTTGATCACTACTGCTCTTTGGTCTTAATGTGATGATGAACTTCTATTAATTTGGTCACTTATCTATTCATGATGTTCTGTAATGGTTTTTGACACACTTAATTATATATAATGCACGCAGATGAACCGACAATGGATGTACGGTGACAGACGCACCTTCGAGTACATTAAGGGCGTGCATAATTTTCTCGAAGTGGCTGAGGCAAACAAGCAGAATGGTTTTATGTGTTGTCCATGCCCTAGATGTGAGAATACAAAGTCTTACTCTGACTCAAAAACCCTTCACATCCACCTGCTTGAGAAGGGTTTCATGCCACACTATAATGTTTGGACCAAGCACGGAGAAAGAGGGGTTATGATGGAAGACAACGAAGAAGAAGAGGATGATGACAACTATCTGCCCCCTGAATACGGTGATGCTGCAACGGGGGAAGCTGAAGATCAAGAGGAACCAGACGATGTGCCCGATGATGATCTTCGCCGGGTCATTGTTGATGCAAAGAGACAATGCCAAAGTGAAAGGGAGAAGTTGAAGTTCGATCGCATGTTAGAAGATCACAAAAAAGGGTTGTCCCCAAATTGCGAAGATGGCAACACAAAGCTCGGTACCACACTAGAATTGCTGCAATGGAAGGCAGACAATGGTGTATCTGACAACGGATTTGAGAAGCTACTAAAAATATTGAAGAAGAAGCTTCCAAAGGATAACGAATTGCCCGACAGTACGTATGGAGCAAAGAAGGTTCTATGCCCTCTAGGATTGGAGGTGCAGAAGATACATGCATGCCCTAATGACTGCATCCTCTATCGCGGTGTGTACGAGGATTTCAACGCATGCCCGGTATGCGGTGCATTGCGGTATAAGATCAGACGAGATGACCCTGGTGATGTTGAGGGCGAGCGCCCCAGGAAGAGGGTTCCTGCCAAGGTGATGTGGTATGCTCCTACATTACCACGGTTGAAACGTCTGTTCAGAAACAAAGAGCATGCCAAGTTGATGCGATGGCACAAAGAGGACCGTAAGAAATATGGGAAGTTGAGAGCACCCGCTGACGGGTCGCAGTGGAGAAAAATCAAGAGAACGTGGGGGGACTTTGCAGGTGACGCAAGGAACGTATGGTTTGGTTTAAGCGTGGATGGCATTAATCCTTTTGGGGAGCAGAGCAGCAATCATAGCACCTGGCCCGTGACTCTATGTATCTATAACCTTCCTCCTTGGTTGTGCATGAAGCGGAAGTTCATTATGATGCCACTGCTCATCCAAGGCCCTAAGCAACCCGGCAACGACATTGATGTGTACCTAAGACCATTAGTTGAAGAACTTTTACAGCTGTGGAATGGAAAAGGTGTACGTGTGTGGGACGAGCACGACCAGCAGGAATTTGACATACATGCGTTGTTGTTTGTAACCATCAATGATTGGCCTGCTCTCAGTAACCTTTCAGGACAGACAAACAAGGGATACCACGCATGCACGCACTGTTTAGATGACACGGAAAGTATATATTTGGAAAAATGCAGGAAGAATGTGTACCTAGGACATCGTCGATTTCTTTCGACCAACCATCAATGTCGAAAGAAAGGCAAGCATTTCAAAGGCGAGGCAGATCACCAGAAGAAGCCCTCCGTCTGTACAGGTGATCACATACTTGATATGGTCAATGATTTACAAGTAATCTTTGGAAAGGGTCCCGGTGGACTATCTGTTCCGAATGACGCTGAGGGACACGCACCCATGTGGAAGAAGAAATCTATATTTTGGGACCTACCCTATTGGAAAGACCTAGAGGTCCACTCTGCAATCGACGTGATGCACGTGACGAAGAATCTTTGCGTGAACATGCTAGGATTCTTGGGCGTGTATGGGAAGACAAAAGACACACCGGAGGCACGGGAGGACCAGCAACATGTGCACGAAAAAGACGGCATGCATCCAAAGCAGTATGAAGGGCCTGCCAGCTACGCTCTTACCAAAGAAGAGAAGGAAATCTTCTTTGAATGCCTGCTCAGTATGAAGGTCCCGTCTGGCTTCTCGTCGAATATAAAGGGAATAATAAATATGGCAGAGAAAAAGTTCCAGAACCTAAAGTCTCATGACTGCCACGTGATTATGACGCAACTGCTTCCAGTTGCATTGAGGGGGCTTCTACCGGAAAACATTCGATTAGCCATTGTGAAGCTATGTGCATTCCTCAATGCAATCTCTCAGAAGGTAATCGATCCAGAAATCCTACCAAGGTTAAGGAGTGATTTGGCGCAATGTCTTGTCAGTTTCGAGCTAGGGTTCCCACCATCCTTCTTCAATATCATGACGCACGTCCTAGTTCATCTAGTCGATGAGATTGCCATTCTGGGCCCTGTATTTCTACACAATATGTTCCCCTTTGAGAGGTTCATGGGAGTCTTAAAGAAATATGTTCGTAACCGTGCTAGGCCAGAAGGAAGCATCTCCACGGGCCATCAAACAGAGGAGGTCATTGGGTTTTGTGTTGACTTCATTCCTGACCTTAAGAAGATTGGTCTCCCTCAATCGCGGTATGAGGGGAGACTGACTGGAAAAGGCACGCTAGGAGCGGACTCAATAATATGTAGGGACGGGCATTCTTGGTCTCAAGCACACTACATAGTTCTACAGAATTATACCTTGGTGACCCCATATGTCAATGTACACAAAAATATTCTGCGCTCCAAACACCCGGAGCAGTGTGACGACTGGATTACATGTGAACACATCAGGAGTTTCGGCAGTTGGTTGCAAACACATCTCATGGGTGACAACACTGTTTCTGATGAGCTCTACTCATTGGCCAGGGGACCATCTTCGACTGTATTGACTTACAAAGGGTACGAGATAAATGGGAATACATTTTACACGATCGCCCAAGATCAAAAGAGCACCAACCAAAATAGTGGTGTCCGCTTTGATGCAGCAACCAAGAGGGGAAAGGACACATATTATGGTTACATAGTGGACATATGGGAACTTGACTATGGACATGATTTTAAGGTCCCTTTGTTTCAGTGTAAATGGGTCAATTTGTCAGGAGGCGGGGTACAGGTAGACCCACAGTACGGAATGACAACAGTGGATCTGAACAATCTTGGGTACACAGAAAAACCATTCGTCCTAGCCAATGATGTGGCTCAGGTTTTCTATGTGAAGGACATGTCTACCAAACTGAGAAAAAGAAAAGATAAGGAAGCGAATACATCATACGATGAGCCAAAGCGCCACATAGTTCTTTCAGGAAAAAGAGACATCATGGGAGTGGAGGGCAAGACAGACATGTGTGAAGATTATGAAAAGTTTCATGAAATTCCTCCCTTCAAAGTCAAGGCTGACCCAAGCACCCTGTTAAACGATGAAGATTATCCATGGTTACGGCGCAATAAGCAAAGGACACAAGCGAAGAAAAAGTGAAGACTTTCTCTCCACAACTATTCTGATGATGCCTTAGATCTAGAATATCACTGCAGTTACATGTGAAGAAATGAAATGCCTTTTGTAACAGATGAGTTTTCGTCCGAAACCCTGATACTTCGAAAGAGATTGTCCATTTTGTACACGAAGTGCATCCAGTTTTTGCCGTAACCCTCTCAACTTTTTAGAACATGCTATGTGGGTGAAATGATGATACCATGCCAACTTTCAACCTTTTCATACTTCATTTGTAGTGCTTTTCAATTTCAGGGTCATTTAGCTCAAAAAAATCAGTAAATGCATGAAAACTACCAAATGAAGTAAGAAAGGGTTGAAAATTTATGATGTGGCTTTGAATGGTGCATTTTGAACACACAAAAAGTTTGGAGTTCAAATAAGTTCAAAAAAAATGAAATGCCTTTTGTAACAGATGAGTTTTCGTCCGAAACCCGGATACTTCGAAAGAGATTGTCCATTTTGTACATGAAGTGCATCCAGTTTTTGCCGTAACCCTCTCAACTTTTTAGCACATGCTATGTGGATGAAATGATGATACCATGCCAACTTTCAACCTTTTCAGAGTTCATTTGTAGTGCTTTTCAATTTCAGGGTCATTTAGCTCAAAAAAATCAGTAAATGCATGAAAAATACCAAATGAGGTCAGAAAGGGTTGAAAATTGATGATGTGGCTTTAAATGGTGCATTTTGAACACAGAAAAAGTCTGGAGTTCAAATAAGTTCAAAAAAATGAAATCCCTTTGTAACAGATGAGTTTTCATCCGAAACCCTGATACTTGGAAAGAGATTGTCCATTTTGTACACGAAGTGCATCCAGTTTTTGCCGTAACCCTCTCAACTTTTTATAACATACTATGTGGGTGAAATGATGATACAATGCCAACTTTCGACCTTTTCAGAGTTCATTTGTAGTGCTTTTCAATTTCAGAGTCATTTAGCTCAAAGAATGAACTAATATCAAAAAGAATGAAATAGAAAACTTTTATAAAACTCTAATAGCAAAAAAGAATGAACTAAAAAAATCAATTAAAATATTCTGTTATGATCAACTAAAACAAAACTATAATATTCTTCGACAGCAAAAAGAATCAAGTAAAAAGCTTTTATAAACCTCTAGTATTTTTGAAACTAAAATTATATAAGATTTATGCAATTAAAATTATCAAAGTATTTTTTGTTCAAAACATTAATTGCAACAAAATTTTCTAAAGTATTTTTTTGTTATAAACTTAATAGCAACTAAATAACAAAATCTATTTTTGATTAAAAGACCCATTTAAAATAACCTAAAAATTACCAAATTGAATATAATGATAAAACACACTAATATTAAATCACAGGAAAAAGAATCACTCAAAAATCTATTTTTAAAGTAAAGTTATTCACAAACTAGTGATTCGCACAAATTTCAAAGAATTCATATTTAAACTATTCAAATTTGAAAACTAATGGCACTAACAGAAAGTTTATAATTTTTGTGACCTAAAGCAAAAAGAACTACTAAAAAACTGCAAGTATTTAGCTGTAAGTAGAAACAAAAGAAAATAAATAAAGCAAAAAATAAAACAAAATTAATGGAAAACATAAAAAAAATACCGCCTACTGGGCCACCACGGCCTGCATACGACTAGAAACGCAACACGCTAGTTGGGCCAGTATGCAGGCCCGCAGAAGGCCCAGTAGGCCCACAGGCAGAGAGAGTGTGTATAGGCCCGTAGGCCTGCATTGGAGAGGAGCTCGAAGTGGTAGGCGTAGCCGCGCTTATAAACCAGTGTCGAAGCCTCTCAGCTAGCGAGGTGGGACTAAACATCCAACCGCACCACGGCTGTGCCAGGCACAGGCCTTTGGTTCCAGTTGGTGGCTCGAACCGGGACCAATGCCACCCTTTCGTCCCGGTTGGTGGCACCAACCGGGACCAATGCCCCCCTTTAGTCCCGGTTCGTGCCACCAACCGGGACCCAAAGGTCTCTGCTTCCCGCACTTTGGGCTGATGAAAACTGACCTTTGGTCCCAGTTGGTGGCACGAACCGGGACTAAAGGGGGGCATTGGTCCCGGTTGGTGCCACCAACTAAGACAAAACGTTTGCTATATAAGCCAACACTTAGGAATTTTTCCCCAAGTTCTCACATTCAACCCCGACGCCGCCAGGCTGCTCCTCGTTGCTGTCGCCATCGCCGCGCCCTACCCCGTCGCTGCCCGCTCCTCGTCGCCGTCCCTGCCCCGACGCCGGCCGCTGCTCCCTGCCCCAACGCCGTCCCCCTCTCCCATCGCCGCACCTCCTCATCGCCATCGCCGCGCCCCTGCCTCCCCGCCACAGTACGCCGTCCACGACGCCTCCCCGACCTCGCCGTCGCCGTCCCCGACGCCTCCCCGACCTCGCCGTCGTCTCCCCGACCTTGTCGTCGCCTCCCCGACGCCTCCCCGCGCCTCTGCCTCTGCCCCGACGGCGCCCCCAGTGAGCACCCCACGCCTCTGCATTTTTTTTTCATAATTTTTTTTTGTTCATATAAATTTTTAGTAAATGGATATGTATGCATATTGTTTTTCTAAATATATGGATGTATGTTGATGTATGGATGATCCATTGATGTATGCTTTTTTTTGTCCATTGATGTATGCTTTTTTTGTTCATATATATGATGATTTTTTTTGTTCATAGATGATCATATGATGTTTTTTTTGTTCATAGATGATCATATGATTTTTTTTGTTCATATGTATGCATGGATGTGGATGGATGTATATATATAGAAAATGATCATATGATGTTTTTTTATTCATAGAATATATTTTTTGTTCATAGAAATTAGTTAAAATTTACCAAGTTACTAAGTTACTAAGTTAAAATGTTCATATATTCAAAATGAGTTAAAATGTTACTTACTCCCGGTACGCTCGCCCGACCAACTCTCGAGGCCACCCAAACCCTAGAAGAAAGAGCAACGTCGTTGTCGATCTAACCCCTCCCCGATAACTTCGACATGAGGGGGGACGTCGGACATGCATGAGAGAGAGGCGGTCCGCTCGTCGGACATGTCATGCGGATTTTTTTTTTGTTCATATAGAAAACTCCGGTAACTTCGACATGAGGGGGGCCGTCGATCAACCCCCTCTCACCCGACCAACTCTCGAGTTCACCCAAACCAGGACTGAAAAAGCGTTGTCGTGGCCACCCCAAACCCTAGAAGAGTTGTCGAGGCCACCCAAATTTACCAAGTTAAATGAGTTAAAAGAGCATTGTCGAGGCCACCCCAAACCCTAGAAGAGTTGTCGAGGCCACCCAAATTTACCAAGTCTCGAGGCTACCCAAACCCTAGAAGAAAGAGCGTCGTCGATCTACCCCCTCCCTGCATAGCGATTATTTTTTGCAAAGTGTCCTCTCCTGAAAGTATAACCCCGATAACTTCGACATGAGGGGGGACGTCGGACATGCATGAGAGAGGCGGTCCGCAACTAATCCATTGCTCATATATGCATATGATTCCTTGTTGTGATTAGCTAGCTCTATGTTTGCCACTAATCCATCTCTCATGTTTGTATATTGCCATGTTGTAATATTTGCAGAAACTATGGAAAGAGACTTAGAACAAGAACAGTTGTTGGGGGATATAATCCTCGCCGGAGGTAATCCCTTGTCGTTTCTCAAAGACACCAATAGTCAGGAAGGAGAGGATGACGGCTCCGGTGATCCAACAATGGAGGAGGAAGGAGATCATGACCGCTCCAGTGACTGAATGGCGGAGGAAGGAGATCATGATGACGGCTCCGGTGACCGAACGGAGGAGGGAGCTGTTGCAAAGTCTGGCGAGGTATATATATTAATTAAGCCTGTGCTGACTTGATGCATTCATTGTTTTGGTATGTACATATATTAACGCTTCTTTCTTCTTTCAGCCCTCCGGATCGAGCCAAACTTCCGTAAGGAGACGAGGCCCGAAGAAAAGGTTGCGCCAAGATGAAAGGTTCACGATCACAGAAATTGCGAAAGATGGCCAACCGATTGCTCCCAAGCAGACCAAGGACGCATTTGTACATCAGTGCGGAGTTGTTGTTAGGGACAGCGTCCCGATCAGCATCGTCCAATGGAATAAGAGTAAGGATGACCCTGAAGTATCTTATGTCTAGGATAGACAGAAAGATGATCTTTGGACCTCGCTCATGACTAATTTCAGCCTACCGCCCGAGGAGGAGCCGAATAACCCAGTTATATAGCGAAAGGTCAAGGCGTATGCTCTTAAGAAGATGGTAGAACTATTTAGGAACTGGAAGAAAGAGTTGAACACAAAGTTTGTCGAGAAAGAGAAGACTCCAGAATTCACCGGTCGATATGAGAAGATAAGAGATCACTGGCCCGCATTTGTGGCCTACAAGCAATCGGAGAAGGGTAAGAAAAGGTCACTGACAAACAAGAAAAATGTTGCACAGAAGAAGTATCACCATCACATAGGGTCAGGTGGCTACTACAAATCCCGGCCGTTGTGGGACAAAGCTGAACAAGACCTGCTTGCTAAAGGGGTCCAACCAGCGACATTGAACTGGCCAGATCGTTCAAGGACTTGGTTCTTCGGGGTTGGGGGAACTTTGGACCCAGAAACAGTGGAGTGTCGTTGGACGGGTGAGCAACTTGCAATACCCATCAAGAAGCTTCAGGCAGCAATCAAGGCAGCGTAGGAAGGGATGTTCATTCCCGACAGAGAGAAGGACGAGCTGATAGAGGCCCTCGGGAATCCTGAGCACCCTGGACGAACATGAGGCATACTAGGCTCCGTTCCGTGGTTGCATGGGTTTCCCGAGAGCGGTGGTTACAGAAGCGGAGAGAGAAAGAAGAAACTGGATGCGAGCGAAATGCAGAAGCTCAATGCAAGAATAGCAAAGCTAGAGGAACTTGAGAGCCAGCGAGCTACCGGCTAACCATCTCAGCGGCACGAAGATCCTTGCTTCGGCGCTGCCCCAGAAGCTACCCCACCATCTCAGTGGAGAAGCAGCGTGGCTTCAAATGCCAGAACCTGACCTTGAAGGCGGCCGTCGGCTCTGTTGTTCCTCCTCAAGCTGAGGGAACTTTTCATTGCCGTCCGATTCCACATGGCTATGCTATTGTGACGGTGGATGAAATAATGGAGGGATTTGAGGAGCTGGAGCTTGACTACCCTAAAGTGAAGGGGAGATTCATCTGGTTTATGCTTAAAGGAGTACTTGTCTATGGAGGAAGGAGTACATCAAGCTTCCAAACTGGACGCCTCCTCCAACGACGACGACGACGAGTCAGGGCACTCCGCCTCCTCCTCCTCCTCCTCCTCCAGCGAGTGATCAGGGCACTCCGCCTCCTCCTCCACCTCCTCCAGCGTGTGAGGGCACTCCGCCTCCTCCGGCGCGTTGGAGCACTCCGCCTCCTCCGGCGTGTCAGTGGACTCCGCCGCGTCAGCAACGGCGGAAGAGAGACGACGCCGCTCCGGCAGCTAGCAGTACAAGAGGCGGGAAGAAATTCAAAGATGGTCCAAGCATGAAGCCTCTTCCAAAGTTACCATATGAGAGGACTGACGAGGAAACCGATGAAATCGTGGCAGTCAAAGTGCAGGCCCATTTTGAACAGAAACCTCCACCTCCGAAGGAAAAGGCAGATCCGGTGAAAGTGAAGCGCACTCTGGATGCCCTGAAGCGACAACCACCGCCTGCGCCGAAATCCAACTATGACCGCTGTATTGAATGGACATATGGTGAAGCGCGGCGGACAGGAAGTACTTGCAGTGATGTAAGGCTAGAAAAACAAAAAAGTGGGAAAACAATTCCCCAGCTCGGCGAACAGGCAAAGCAATCATGCCCCCCGCTCAAGGTGTCTAGCGATATCGTCGCTAATCATCCGAGGCTACTGCCATGTACCAATCCTGCTGATTACCTGGGCGATGATGTACAATTTGAAATGTTAGAGGTAGTAGATATCTTCAGATACGAGTACGGGAAGCCTCTCGTCAAACCTGATCATCCTCCGCTAACAATGATGATGCGAAGATTGCATGAATGGTACATGGATACCTGCAGGAAGTCTGGGAAGGATAGTTTGATGTTGGGAATTAAAGAGAAGCACGACCTCGTTGGAACTGAGGTGATGCCTGTTGAATTTGTGGAGTTATTCCAGTTATTCAATCAAGACAACCTCGACAAACAACTCATGACTTGCTACTGTCTGTAAGTATTACCTCTGTAATTAAGTCTCTATAGCTCAGCTCTTTCATTGCATGTGTATATAATTATCCTCACTATATTATGTAGACTGAAGATCGTCGAATGCAAAAAAGCAAAAATCTATGACATTGGGTTCATTAACCCAAATACCATAAATGAATGGTCGGTCAAAACAGAGTCAAAGATACTGAGGACAACTTGCTAAAATCGTTACTTCGAAATCAAAACAAAGGGAAAAATACTCTTTCCTTACAACTTCAAGTGAGTGTTACTGTCTTGTGCACATTCGGTTTCGCTTACTCAAGGTTATAGTAATGTAATTGATGAGTTATGCATGCGTGCGCAGCTTCCACTTTATTCTGCTAGAGATTAAGCTTGACCGGGGAGTAGTAACTGTCTTAGACTCGAGACGAAAAGATCCCCAGGACTATGCGGACATGACTGCAATGCTCCAGAAGTAAGTTCAATCGATCATTATCGCACCATATCAGCAACTTTGTTCATTTCCGGATATCAAGTAATTATTTTCTTTCTCTGGCAGGGTTTGGAAAGAGTTCACCGGAATGGTTCCGGGACTGCCGAGGGAGCTGCGATTTACACACCTGAAAGTAAGTAGTACTAGCTAGTTCCGCGCATCTCCCATTGATTCTATTTTCATCAATACCATTTATCATGCTTGATTATCAGTTTGATTGAACTCTATTCTCGTAAAGTGCTTGTGGCAGGAAGGCGGGAATAATTTATGTGGATACTACGTTTGCGAGTTCATCCTCCAATCGACCTCTGAGCGGGGCTACTCTGACCGACAATATGAAGTACGTAAACAATAATATTCACAATTTTATTTTATTACCATCATTTGTGTTGAGTTTCATTCATATATATGTATTGACCCCCTTCTTTAAATTAGATGTGGCAGATGCGGGATGAACTCCTACCACATGATCGCATACGAGCAATTCAAGAGGAATTGGTGGGATTCTTTCTTGACCACGTCATAAATGAGAAAGGAGAATACCATCTGGAAATTGAAATGGATTTTAGATCTTAGGGATTGTAAGATATGTTATATTGTATATATGTAGTAGCGTCGGATAGATATACAAAAACTTGTTGTTCGACCAATCTCTCGGAGAAAGAGAGGTCACTTCTCTCTGTATATGTTCATGACGATCTTGTGTAATTAATGGTTCCTTCATTTGCTTACTAGCTAGCGTGTCGAGTTCTCTCTATATGTATAGTAGCTAGCGTCAACAAAGCACAGAGAAAGAGTGGTCACTTCTCTCTATTAGCAAGCTAACACAATATGAAACCCCTAAATTAACTAACCCTCCAAAACCCCAAACCCCCCCCCCCTTTTAAAAACAAAAAACAAAAACCCCAGCGCCTGCGAGCTGCTGACACGTGGCTTCCTTTTGGTCCCGGTTGGTGTTACCAACCGGGACTAAAGGTCCTCCTACCTGGGCGCCCCACAGCGGCCACGTGGAGCCCCTTCGGTCCCGGTTCGTAAGCGAACCGGGACTAAAGGTTTTGGGCTTTAGTCCCGTTTGATTTGTCCCGGTTCCAGAACCGGGACTAAAGGCCCTCTGGAACCGAGACTAATACCCTGTTTTCTACTAGTGACTGGATGCGTTGCCGCGCTAAGCAGGTTCATTTCCAAGTCTGCCGAACGCGCCTTGCCTTTATTCAAAATTTTGAAGAAGGCAGGTCCGATGAAGTGGACCCCGGAGGCAGAAGTAGCGCTGCAAGACCTGAAACCCTACCTTTCCTCTGCTCCCATCTTAGTCGCTCCTAAACCACAAGAGCCATTGCTGGTATACTTAGCGGCAACGAACCAAGTGCTTAGTGCAGCGCTGGTGGCGCAGTGGGAAGCTGATGAAGAAGCAGCTGCCGCAACTGTCCCTTCCGGAGATGAAGCTGAACCAGTCACGGCAGAATTGGGCGCAGATCTAGGGGAAGCAGGGCAAGTTGGCACAGCTAATCCGAAGACCACGGCAAAGAAGAAAGTGGTGCAACGCCCAGTGTACTTTGTCAGCTCCCTGTTATAGGGGGCTAGGTCAAGGTACTCTGGGGTGCAAAAATTGATCTTCGGCCTCATCATGGCCTCGAGGAAACAGCGCCACTATTCCAAGCCCACGAGATCACGGTTGTCACCCGTTTCCCACTGCAGAAAATACTGAGGAACCCTAAAGCTACCGGCAAGATAGTTGAATGTGCACTCGAGCTGTCAAGCTTTGGCTTGAAGTACGAAAGTACCTTGACCATTCAGAGCAGAGCGTTGGCAGAGTTCATTGCAGAATGGACGCCCACTCCAGATGAAGAAATACCAGAAACAATTATCCCCGGCAAGGAAGCGCCTCAGGAGTGGACCATGTACTTTGATGGTGCTTTCTCGTTGCAGGGCGCTGGAGCTGGCGTGCTTCTTGTTGCACCCACCGGAGAGCACCCTAATATGTGGTTCAAATGCACTTTCCCCGGGAGAAGGTGATACGTCTCCGACGCATCTATAATTTATGAAGTATTCATGCCATGTTTACAACAATTTTATATGGTTTTGGTATGATTTGATTAGAACTAACCCGGACTGACGCTGTTTTCAGCAGAACTACTATGGTGTCATTTTTTGTGCAGAAATAAAAGTTCTCGGAATGGGCCGAAAATTTACAGTGATTTTTTATGGACCAAAAGAGAACCCTGAAGCACAAGAGTTGGACCAGAAGCTTCACGATGAAGCGGCAAGGGTGGAGGGCGCCCCCCCTAGGGCGCGCCCCCTGCCTTGCCGCTGCCTCGTGGACCCCCTTGACGTGAGACCGACGCCAAAAAATCCTATAAATACCAAAACCCCAGAAAAGAAACCTAGATCGGAAGTTCTGCCGCCGCAAGCCTCTGTAGCCACGAAAACTCAATCTAGGCCGTCTCTGGCACCCTGCCGGAGGGGGCCATCATCACTGGAGGCCATGGAGGAGGATCACGGAGGGGGCCATTATCATCATTGAGGCCAAGGACTAAAGGGAGTACCTCTCCCCATCTAGGGCGGAGGCCATGGAGGACGAAGCACAAGGGGGAGACTCTCTCCCCCTCTCTCTCGGTGGCGCCGGAGTGCCGCCGGGGGAACCATCACCGTGGTGATCGTCTTCATCAACATCACTATCTTCATCACCATCCTCATCTCTTTTAAGCGGTCCACTCTCCCGCACCCCGCTGTAATCCCCTACTTGAACATGGTGCTTTATGCCACATATTATGATCCAATGATGTGTTGCCATCCTATGATGTTTTGAGTAGATTTCTTTTGTCCTTTGGGTTGATTGATGATCTAGATTGGTTTGAGTTGTATTTTATTTTGGTGCTGTCCTATGGTCCCTTCCGTGCCACGCACACGTGAAGGATTCCCGCTATAGGGTGTTGCAATACGTTCATGATTCGCTTATAGTGGATTGCTAGAGTGACAGAAGCTTAAACCCGAGTAAGGGGGTTGTTGCGTATGGGATAAAGGGGACTTGATACTTTAATGCTATGGTTGGGTTTTACCTTAATGATCTTTAGTAGTTGCGGATGCTTGCTAGAGTTCCAATCATAAGTGCATATGATCCAAGTAGAGAAAGTATGTTAGCTTATGCCTCTCCCTCATATAAAATTGCAATAATGATTACCGATCTTGTTAACAACTACCTAGGATAATTCCGCACACCGATCCATCATTGTTCCACACTCGCTATTTATAATATATAGTAATATATTCTAACTTTATGTTAACAGCACCTATTTTTATATTTTAGTTCTCCGATATCATGCAAAGCTATCCTCTTCATACCCACAACATAGTTTTATTTCTCGTTTCTAGATGGAAGCAAACGTTCGGTGTACGTAGAGTCGTATCAGTGGCAGATAGGACTTGAGAGAATATTGATCTTACCTTTAGCTCCTTGTGGGTTCGACACTCCATACTTATCACTTCCACCTTTGGAAATTGCTACGATGATTCCTTGCACTTGGGGATTATCAAGCTCTTTTCTGGCGCCGTTGCCGGGGAGCAATAACGTGGGGTCTATATTCTCGTGTGTGCTTGTTTGCTTTCTTCACTAAGTAGATTTTGCTTTTCCTTTTGTTTTTTGCTTTCTTACTTTCTTTAGTTGTGGGTGAAACAAACAATTTTTAAAAAAAATGCAAATTACAAAAAAATTTACTTGCCTCTTATGCTTTAAAAGTTTTTCAAAAAGAGAAGTGATTGGAAGGTTGTGCATTGGAGAAGTGAGGGTCGACCTTGAACACTTGTGTTCATGCTCATGGAAACAATGTAGAATTTTTCATGGAAGTTTCTCAAAAATAATTATCCCCTTGCATATATCTAATGTATTATAAAAATAATGTGCCAAGGTTTGGCTTTATGATGATTAGGTTGTTTGTTTGCTATGTGCAGTGCAAAAACAGAAACTTTGGCTGTAGTGCTTGATTTTACATTTTTTACTGGAATGCCAAAACTTTCTGAAATTTTACACAGTACTGCTATGCAAATATTTTATTTTTTTCCTATTTTTTCAGAATTTTTAGAGTTACATAATTATACGAAGTTTCCAGATTGCTACAGACTGTCCTGTTTTTGACAGATTCTGTTTTCTATGTATTGTTCACTTATTGTTCCGGAATCTATGGTCGTCTCGGTGGGGGGGGGGGGGTATGAACCATGGTGAAGTTGGAATAGAGTAGATATAAGGCTAATATGAAATTGGAATGAGTTTAAAACAGTACCTAAAGGTAGTGATTTGCTTTATTATACTAACGGATCTCACAAGGTTTTTTTGTTAAGTTTTGTGTGGATGAAGTGTTCGAAGATCGAGGAGTTATCGATATGAGAAGAATAAGGAGAGGCACGAGTTCAAGCTTGGGGATGCCCGAGCCACCCCAAGTAAATATTTCAAGGATACTCAAGCATCTAAGCTTGAGGATGCCCCGGTTGGCATCCCATCTTTCTTCTTCAACAATTATCAGTATACCTCGGTTTTTGTTTTTTTCACATGATATGCATCTTTTGTGTTCTTCTTTTCCTTTATGCACCACGCTAGTATGAGATAGTCCTTCATTGATTTATAGAATGCTTCATGTGCTTCACTTAAATCTTTTGAGTATGGCTTTATAGAATGCTTCGTGTGCTTCACTTGTATATTTTGAGCTTGGATATTGGTCAATCTATATCAATTGTAGAATGCTCTATGAACTTCACTTATATCTTTTAGAGTATGAATAAAATTATCATCGGAATTGGGCTTGGAAGAGTATCATTAAAATATCATGCCTAGCTAAAAAGGCATTAAAGAAAAGCGCTTGTTGGGAGACAACCCAATATTTACCCCTACTGTTTTTGTGTGTTCTCAGGATTATGCTACTGTAGTAATCATGTCTTATAGCTTTTGTTTCAATAAAGTGCCAAGTAAAGCCTTTGGGATAGTGTGGTTGATAGTTGATTTGATTCTGTGCAAAAACAGAAACTTTTGTGTCCAGTAACAGAATTGTTAAAATTCACTGGAATGTGGAAAAACTCTGAATGTTTTACAGAGGATTGATATACAAATTATCTACGTTGTCCAAAGTTTTCAGCATTTTTAGAATTACAAAAGTATGATAACAATTCAGATCTTCGCAGACTGTCCTGTTTTTGACAGATTATGTTTTCATTGCATAGTTTGCTTGTTTTAGTGTTTCGATAGCTTATATTAAGTGATATAAATTGTGGAAATGATAGAGTACAGTAGGCATTATGTGGAAACAATTATGAATCCTATCTTGACAGTACCAAAGTGAATGATTTGTCTTTATCATACTAACCCATCTCACGAAGTTCCGTTAAGTTTTGTGTGATTGAAGTTTTCAAGTTTTGAATGAGATGTCGATATGAGGAGAATAAGGAGTGGAAAGACCTTAAGATTGGGGATTCCCAAGGCACCCCAAGGTAATATTCAAGGAAGACTCAAGTGCCTAAGCTTGGGGATGCCCCGGAAGGCATCCCCTCTTTCGTCTTCAAAACTATCGGTATACCTTACTCGGAGCTATATTTTTATTCGTCACATGATATGTGTTTTGCTTGGAGCATATTTTCATTTTACTAGCTGTTTGAATAAAATCATTGGATCTGAAATCTTGAATGAGAGAGAGTCCTCACATGGCTATTTAACTAGTTGACTGCTCATTGTTCTTCACTTATATCTTTTTCAAATAGTTGGTCATTTACTCTCGTGCTTCACTTATATCCTATGAGTAAATGGTTGAATGAATTGAATATCATAAATATGAAATTATATATGCTTCATATGCTTATGCCATGGGGAGTACTGACTTCACATATAAGAAGTATAGGTTGTAAAATTTATTGAAAAGTAGCAAACACCGCATTGGTCACTTGAACAATTCATGAAAGAATATTGAAGGAAGAGAGATTTCACATATAAATATACTATCTTGGACATCTTCTATGATTGTGAGCCCCATTAATTATTTTCAAACTTGAGAAAATTAGTTGAAGTTGGACAAGGAAGACAACGTAATGAGTTATGTTTGGGTATATTTGCATAGAAGTTATATTGTTATGGATCTTCCAACATGTGGTGCTTGCTTAGGATCTTTTGCTAGCCAAAATTTTGTACTAAGTAGAGATACTACTTGTGCATCCAAAACCCTTAAACCCCGTTTCATGCCATGAGTGTCCACCATATCTACCTATGGATTGAATAAGATCCTTCAAGTAAGTTGTCATCGGTGCAAAAAGCAATAAAAATTGCTCCTAAATATGTATGATATTTTATTGTAAGGGAAAATAAGCGTTGTACGAACTGGTGATAGTAAAGAAATAAAAGCAACGGACTGCACAATAAAGTTTGCTATCACAAAGGGCAATACAACATGACGTTCCTTTGCATTAAGGGTTTGCACATCCCAAATTAAAAAGCGCATGACAACCTCTGCTTCCCTCTGCGAAGGGCCTATCTTTTACTTTCATGTATTTACTTTTATGCAAAAGTCATTAGTCTTCCTTCTCATTTCAACCTCAATTATTCTTTAGTTGGCAAGAATCATGTGGTGGGGAAAGATCCAAGCATATATGGCCATTCAAATATATTTGATCATGAGTTATTATTGTTGACAATTATCTATATGATAAATAAGTTGGGAGGCGAAACATTAAGCCCCTATCTTTCTCCGTGTTCGACAGATGCTATTTGTTCTAAAAATAAGCTTTGATTGTTAGCAATCATGGAAGACTATATGATAGTTGAGTATGTGTAATTTGCTAAATCAAAGCTCTTACATAGATCCTTCCTGAAGATAATATGAATTGCAATTATGTGGTGACTGAAAGCATAGTTTGTTAGTTTTCAAGAAACTTTATGGCCTATACTCTAACATGTGAATAGCTTGTTACTTGATCATAAGAAGTTTTATGAGATGAGCCACTGTTTATGATAAAGAATAATGCTAGAAAAAGTGTTTGGAACTATCATTGATCAAATTTATAAACTATGCTATAGCATTCACACTTCATAAATTATTTCTTTTATCATTTACCTACTCGAGGACGAGCAGGAATTAAGCTTGTGGATGCTGATACGTCTCCGACGCATCTATAATTTATGAAGTATTCAAGACATGTTTACAACAATTTTATATGGTTTTGGTATGATTTTATTAGAACTAACCCAGACTGACGCTGTTTTCAGCAGAACTACCGTGGTGTCGTTTTTTGTGCAGAAATAAAAGTTCTCGGAATGGGCTGAAAATTTACGGTGATTTTTTATGGACCAAAAGAGAACCCCGAAGCACAAGAGTTGGACCAGAAGCTTCACGAGGAAGTGGCAAGGGTGGAGGGCACCCCTCCCCCAAGGGCGCGCCCCCTGCCTTGACGCTCCCTCGTGGACCCCCTTGACGTGAGACCGACGCCAAAAATTCCTATAAATACCAAAACCCCCGAAAAGAAACCTAGATCGGAAGTTCCGCCGCCGCAAGCCTCTGTAGCCATGAAAAATCAATCTAGGCCCTCTCCGGCACCATGCCGGAGGGGGCCATCATCACCGGATGCCATGGAGGAGGATCTCGGAGGGGGCCATCATCACCGGAGGCCATGGAGGAGGATCTCGGAGGGGGCCATCATCACCATGGAGGCCAAGGACCAGAGGGAGAACCTCTCCCCATCTAGGGGGGAGGCCATGGAGGAGGAAGCAAAAGGGGGAGATTCTCTCCCCCTCTCTGTCGGTGGTGCCTGAGTGCCGCCGGGGGAACCATCGCCGCAGTGATCGTCTTCATCAACATCACCATCTTCATCACCATCCTCATCTCTTTTAAGCGGTCCACTCTCCCGCACCCCGCTGTAATCGCCTACTTGAACATGGTACTTTATGCCACATATTATGATACAATGATGTGTTGACATCCCATGATGTTTTGAGTAGATTTCTTTTGTCCTTTGGGTTGATTGATGATCTAGATTGGTTTGAGTTATATGTTTTATTTTGGTGCTATCATATGGTGTCTTCCGTGCCGTGCACACGTGAAGGATTCCCGCTGTAGGGTGTTGCAATACGTTCATGATTTGCTTATAGTGGGTTGCTACAGTGACAGAAGCTTAAACCCGAGAAAGGGGGTTCTTGCGTATGGGATAAAGGGGACTTGATACTTTAATGCTATGGTTGGGTTTTACCTTAATGATCTTTAGTAGTTGCGAATGCTTGCTAGAGTTCCAATTATAAGTGAATATGATCCAAGTAGAGAAAGTATGTTAGCTTATGCCTCTCCCTCATATAAAATTGCAATAATGATTACCGATCTTGTTAACAATTGCCTAGGATAATTCCGCACACCGATCCATCATTGTTCCACATTCGCTATTTATAATATATAGTAATATATTCTAACTTTATGTTAACAGCACCTATTTTTATATTTTAGTTCTCCGATATCATGCAAAGCTATCCTCTTCATACCCACAACATAGTTTTATTTCTCGTTTCTAGATGGAAGCAAACGTTCGGTGTACATAGAGTCGTATCAGTGGTAGATAGGACTTGAGATAATATTGATCTTACGTTTAGCCCCTTGTGGGTTCGACACTCCATACTTATCACTTCCACCTTTGGAAATTGCTACGATGATTCCTTGCACTTGGGGATTATCAGAAGGCCACCAACAACATTGCTGAGTATGAGGTGCTCCTTGTCGGGCTCAGAATCGCAGTGGAGTTGGGAATCAAGAAGTTGATCATCCGTGGAGACTCGCAACTTGTGGTGAGACAAGTCAACAAGGATTACCAGAGTCCGTTGATCGAGGCATATGTAGAGGAAGTGAGAAAGTTGGAGGAGCACTTTGATGGATTACAAATAGAGGACGTGCCACGTGCGGAAAACAACATTGCTGATCATTTATCAAAGTACGCGGCCCAAAAGCTTCATGTGGAACCAGGGACTTTTGTCCTCCACCTAACTCAACCATCAGTGTCCCCTTCAACGATGGCCAGAAAAAGGAGGAAGTTGGACTCCGGCAAGTATCTCCCGGTAGGGCTTCCCGAAGCCGCTAGTAGAGAGGTTGCCGGGAACAACTCTGTTTCGGTTGGTGAGTAGCACACTCCCGCACAACCACAAGTTCTTGCGGTCGAGGTGAGCGCTCCCATGAACGAGGAGGTGCCATTAGTCCTTGTTGTTGAGCCTCAGGCTCCAACTTGGGCGCGACACATAGTCCATTTTCTTCAAATAGGAGAACTTCCCGAAGAGCAGGAAGAAGCTGAAAGAGTAGCCCGAAGGTCCAATATGTACCAATTTATCGATGATACCCTGTACAGGAAAAGGCCGAATGGTGTGAAATTGAAGTGCATTTGCTGGGACGATGGGTAGAAGCTGCTGGCAGAGGTACATGGGGGTATGTGCGGCTCTCGTATTGGATCAAGAGCCTGGTTGGAAAAGCCTTTCGGCAGGGTTTCTACTGGCCCACAGCCCTCTAGGATGCAACTGAGCTAGTCACCAAATATGAAGCCTGCCAGCTCCACTCCAAGAACATTCATCAACGAGCTCAAGCTCTCCAGACGATCCCTTTATCCTGGCCATTTTTGGTCTAGGGTATCAACATCCTAGGCCCCTTCCCCCGTCCTACCGGGGGCTTTGAATTCTTGTATGTTGCAATCGACAAGTTTACAAAGTGGCCGAAAGTGGAGCCAGTGAGAAAGGTGACCGCGCAGTCAGCTATCAAGTTCTTGAAAGGATTGGTGTGCCGTTTTGGAGTACCCGCCAGAGTGATCACCGATAATGGCACCCAATTTATGAGTCGCGCCTTCATGTAGTATATACAAAACCTTGGGAGCAAGGTCTCTTTTGCCTCCATTGCTCATCCCCGGAGCAATGGACAAGCTGAAAGGATGAACGCTGAAGTGCTGCGTGGCCTCAAGACAAGAACTTTTGACAAGTTGCGAAAGTGCGGTAGACGTTGGATCGACGAGCTGCCGGTGGTTCTTTGGTCCCTCCGTATGACACCGAATCGAGCCACCGGACAAACTCCCTTCTCCCTAGTCTATGGGGCAGAAGCAGTGCTCCCCACGGAACTCATATATGGGTCACCTCGAGTACTTGCCTACGATGAAGTAGAGTAAGAGCAGCTCCGGCATGAAGATGCCATGCTCCTCGAGGAAGATCATCTCCGGGCTGCTGTGCGTGCTGCACGCTACCAGCAAGCCTTGTGCCGCTATCATAGCCGCACGATTCATGCCCGGAGCCTTGAGGAAGGCGACCTTGTCCTTAGGCGTGTTCAATCTGCTAAGGGTTCCAACAATTTGATGCCAAAGTGGGAAGGCCCTTACCGGGTAGTACGAGTCACCAGACCTGGCACAGACCGTCTCGAGACCGAAGATGGCATTAAGGTGCAAAACTCATGGAATATTGAGCATCTTTGCAAGTTCTACCCGTAAGGCGCGGTTGCCAGCTCAGCCCCGACAACCACCTTTTGTGCAAGCCTTGCCAATGTGCATGTAACCCTTTGAACAAAGCCAGGCGCAGACCCTGTGCAAAGATAATAAAATGAAGCGCTGGCGCCTAAAGCTTGCATGCATGTTTATTTTAGCATGATTCTGCCATGGTCATTTAAGAGAGAGTCATATGCTATTGTTTCCCCCTGCGCTAACCATAGGGCCCCTGCCATGGATAAATTCCCAAGGAGGAGAAGAGAGAACAAGTTTGCATATCGGCCATCGCCAACCCAAAGCAGATAAGTTCCCTTTAAGACATCCATAGTGTACCTCTGTGAGGAAAACTTGTTCGTAGAAAAACCTTGTCACCCTCAAATATTTGTGCTCCCATCTTTTGATTTGAGCATTACTTCAGTCAAATTGGTTGAAGTGGGATTTGTGAAAAGGGTTGGCAAGGGTCCAGTTCTCTTCCACGCTTCCAGGCTCGCCGGGCTGAGCCTCGCAGCAGCAATGGAAGGGTCCGGCAAGATATTTGGCCGCAAACCTTGTTTACTTGAAAGTATAAAGGAGTCACTCCTCTGCATGAGTATGATACATGCACAAGTGCCCAGAAAGCATGTCTTTTTTCATTAATATGCATATAGACAAGTACAAGCCTTACAGAGTACAAATATAGCTGAAAAGATTACATAATTTAAGATAAAGTTTGGCAAGTGCCTACATGTTTTAGACTGAAAAAAGATAAGTGCCCCCTAATGCCTTTCTTATCCCTCTCCCCCTAGGAGCTACAGTGGGAGGTGAAGAGGGCAAAAGGAGTACCTGGGCAGAAGCCCAGCCTGACCCCGTCAGGGCCCGCGGGACGCAGTCTGACAAGATCGAGAGGGGCGGGGGCGAAGACGACGGACGGAGAGAGCGGCTAGGCTATGCCCTGGTCACCACCGCCAGGACCAGCGGAACGCGGCAGGAGGGTCCTCGGTAGGTAAGATGAAGCCGGAGTCCACGGGGAAGCCTGCCGGGGTCCAGCTGGAGGAGGCGGAGACATCCACACCCAATGCCCTGGCAAATCGCTCTACCGTGGAGAAGACCAGGTGCAGATGATCGTGCCGTCGGCGTCTTGCCGACGATGACTGTGCGTTCGACGCTTAGCTGGAGTCCGAGCCATCATCCTCCCGCTGGGTGTTGTTGTCATCGCCGTCGCTGTCCTCTTCGTCACTGTCGCTCGAGGAGGAGCTTTCGTCATCGGTCGAGCTCTCCGCGCAGTACCCTAAGCGAGCACCCGAATGCCCAAAGATCTTGATGGAGAGCAGACTGGCCTCCATTAGCTTGAAATGGAGAACGTGCCCCGCCGCCAAGTTGTGGGCACGAGCAAAGTTTTTCCAGCCACAATGGAGAAGCATGACATGAGGCGCGGGGAACTCTATGTCCGCCGGCATGCTGTCGTTACAGCAGCCCCTCATGTGCAGCCTCAATCTTGGCGGTTGTTCTACCTCCATCACCCTTGCGAACGGGGTGGGATGTCGAAGACGGCTGCGCGGTGGCCCCCACAGTTTGACGATGAACTCCAACGGCTGATCCCCGGCATGGCCATCCATTGGGGCCACGACGACAGGGGGAGGAGCGATGACCAGGGCACCACCACGTCCTCCTCGGTCCCGAGCGCCATGACGGCCACGCCCGCGTCCGGCAGCACCACCTTGTCCGCTGGACTCTGCCCTTGCATCCCCAGCAGGAGGAGAGAGGCGCTGCCGAGAAGAGACCCTCGTCGCCACCGCTGGAGGTCGACCACGTCATCTTTGTCGGTGTCAAAACCGGCAGATCTCGGGTAGGGGGTCCCAAGATGTGTGTCATGGATCGATGGGTAACAGGAGACAGGGGACACGGCGTTTTACCCAGGTTCAGGCCCTCTCTATGGAGGTAAAACCCTATGTCCTGCTCTTGTTTATATTGATGAAGTATCAAGGTACATAGTTGATCTACCTCGAGATCATATGTTGTGGTCTAAACCCAAGGGGTATGATGAGTAATGTCATAATCTATCTATCAACGAGCCCGGCCTCGGCTTATATAATGTACCGGAGGCCCAGGATGACAAGAGTCCTAGTCGGCTACGTTGGTGGAGAGGAATCCTTCTCTTGATCACCAAGTCTTGTGGAATCTTCCTTGTATATGTCATCGGCTGTCCGAACTGGCCCATTAGTGAACCGCCATGGGGGTCCTCGGCCCAACCCACTGGTCGGGAGACGACATGGTGAGTACCCTCAAGTCCAGGACACCGTTAGTAGCCCCCTGAACCGGTCTTCAAGTTGGGGACGCTCCTCGATTCTTCCGAACTGTTCTTCATCTTCGGTCGTCGGTCTTGAAAACTAGTTCAACAAATCTTCCCATCTCCGATCTTGAGGATCGCCGAGGTGTATCCGAAGAGTTCATACGTCGGGTATCCGAGGAGTCTTTTTAAGTTATCGGCCTTTATCAATGCCTTGTAAGTTTTTTACGCCACACATCGGGTTCAAAGTTGTTCCCATGCGGTGGTGTCCTCTTGCATCCGAGCTCCAATGCCAGACTGTATTTGAGGTATCTTTTGCAGCCGAGCACCAACGCCGGACTGTATCCAAGCTCCAACGCCGGACTGTATCCGAGCACTAACGCCGGACTATATCCAAGCTCTAATGATGGTCAGCATCCGAGGTGTCATAAACTACCTCGGTCTTTAAAAGATTTAATGAATTCGGCCGAGCTTAATGCCGGAAGTGCTCTCTATGGAGCCAGCCACTGGCGCCCGAGCTTTATGCCGGACTGCTTCCGAGGTGGTGCACCACCCCGACTGCGGGCTGATTTTTTGTGAATATTTTTTATTGGTGCAATTTATTCTCCGCCGAGATATATAGCCAGTAGCCCTCAAGGTGTGTGTCGGTCTAAAACCCGAGATGCACCTGAAGGAAAATATGAAACCGCTGATCCCCTGAGACTCAGGTCGATGCGTGAAATCGGCCTGAGGATCAACTCCTAGCTCGGCAGCATACGTAGGAATAGAAACGCAGTGTAATATATTAGAGATAATAGTGATCGGCGAACGGGCCCTTGAGAGAGGGTCTTGAGAAGTTGCCGTAATATATTAGCTTGATGGCAGATAGGTCCAGATGGTACCTGTTGTTGTCCGAAGACGCGTTTGCCTATAGTTCGGTCAAGCCGAACACTAAGCACTTTGAATTTTCTGCATTGAACAAGCAATGCAGTAGCCCCCGAGACACTGGTCGGGTGGCAACACCAGATTAGGGGATCGATGTGCCCCTTTAATATTTGTAAATAATAAGCCCGAAGCCCAGCAGCCCCCGAGTCTTAATGCGGGCATGGGTGGCCGAATTAAGGATCGATATCCATAGTAAAATCACAAATTATGTGTAATAACTCTATTTATCCAAGTACTTTACATCATTAGTGCTCGAATCCACATTGTACAAAACTTTGTTGACCGACCATCGGCTTCAACCTCTTCGACTAGTAGCCGAGGAGTGTTTTCCTACTTTATAAAGCCGTTATAAGGGCAAAGATTTATGGAAAACAAGGCAATCCGGTCATACGGTTTTATAAACAAAGGTACACGGAGAGATATGTTATATTACGTTTTAACGTAAGAAACATCTTCCAAAGAAAATAGTCCCGCTATCGGTTCCTTTCTTTGGGTCGTCATGCTTATCATGATCATGAAACCTCACCTCCGATCAATGTGGGAGGAAAATATTGAGGATTTAGTTCGGGGAAAGATCCTGAACTCTATGGTATTAATGAACCAAAATTTTCACTTCCGTTGTTGCCGACCAATGTGATCCTTTAAGATTGCTAGCTTTCGGCTTCACCCAGTCTGAGGTACTTACTCGGATGACCCGGTAGTAACAATCACAGAGGTGCTCCCTTTACCACCTAGCCGAACAATCGGGAACGTAGGGGTAAGCGTAGGAGCCAGGCAACCCAGCTTGGCCAAAATCTTAAGTTAAATTGATGCATATTTATGGCTTTATAACGATGATTGCGGAAGGAGGCCCTCGTATATTAAATACAAACGCCGATGATATGTTTATTTTGACTCTGTTGCGACCGTTTATCATTTGAAAGTGGCCCATCGTCGGCTTCCACCCCCCTGTAGATGCTACGCAGGGTGTTTTCGCAATAACAAAATAACCCTTAGCCGACGTCTCGGTGCCCGAAGGCGGTTGTGTTAGCGGAAACGAGGCAATCAGATACGCGGGGTTTATAACTTTCACTTAGTCATAGGAGCTTAAAGTTGGGAAGCCAGTTACTAGCCCCTAGTTATTGTTCGGCGACAATCGAGGTCAAGCCGTAAACACTTCGGCCAATGTTATAAACGGACCGTCATTTAACATGGGGTGACCACTATCGATCTTATAATTTAACACAATCATCGGATCGCTGACCAGTTTACACTTATTGTGACAGTCAGTTTTTGGCTATCTCCACTGAGGTGCTTAACCATGCTAGCTGGAAGCACAATCGCAGTGGTTCTCCCTTTGCACACCTAGCCGAACAAAGCGGAACATAGGAGGCAAGCACAGGAGCCGGGCAACCCAACTATTGACCAAAGACACAATTCGAAACCGATGCATATAAAGCAATACCCGAGAATGTTTTGCCGAATCTCTAAAGGTGTCCGGCATTGCACTGCGAGAGTTATGCTGGAAACACATAAATAGTTTAAAAGTGCCATAGGCTTAAAAACCAAAAGACTTATGCGGAAACTCCACGTCCGAACTAAATCAAGTCTAAAAAAAATTGTGCTTCTGTCGTGCTTTAACATGACACATCCGATCTCAAGACAGCAAGTGGGTCAAGATCGGACCCAGGCTATCTGGCTATTGACCACACACTCGAGTCAAGGAAGGAGTGATAGAAAAAGACTTTGCAACGAACAAGAAGAAAACACACTTATTATAAAAATAGCTCATGTAAATTTAAGAGCCCCCAGCTAACATGGGTAAAGGGAGTTTCTTTTAACAAACAACTCACGTGAGCACGGTCGAACCGAACACAAATTAAAAATTTAAAACTTTGGGCATGAAAGCGACTTAGCTGGTTAATGTGCTCAGCATCGATGACGCGGTCCGAGTTTACGGCGGGACGAGGTCCCAGCCCCTAAGCCAGTCCCGAGATGGAGGAGCGAAGAGCTCGGCACTCCGAAGTGGCGACACAGCACGGCCAATGGGGCGAGGTGGAACCCCCCGTCCGTCCGAGGTGACGGAGTAGGCCGACAGTATGACGCCGAAGTTCCCGGTGTGGGTTAATGAAGTGATGACGAAGCCCCCGGTTCAGCCGAGGTGACAGCGCTGCCCAATCCGGATCATTTACCTGTGCACGGAAGATAGTGCAAGCCGGAGATAACAGTAATAAAAAAAGGTTGCATGATTAATAATTCATGCAAAGTGAGTAATAAAAGAAATATGGCCCGTGCGCCAAACACCCGACGAGGTAGGACCCTCTTGATGATGCAGAAGTCCCCGAGGCAACCGAACATGTCGGTATGGCAATTCAATCAACAAGATAATCATGCGAGCCGATTTATGCCAATTGGGACGACGACATTGGCTTGCCAAAGTGACCGCGTGACGCAGTCGAAGTCAATCACCTGCACACATAAAATAGTGCGGTCCAAAAAGAATAATATAAATATATATAAAATCCTTGCATAATTGCTTTTCGCAAAGATAATTTATTTAAAGAGATGTGGCCTGGCGCCGAAGTCAATGTCGATGCAGGGCGTCGGCGTGATGCGGTAAAGGCGTGGCAAAGCCCAAATTCACAGGTCGGTCCGAGTTCCGGATGCGGCGTTCGTTGAACTATGTACAGAAACTGACCGAACCACCACGCAACCGTCGTTAATGCGGCCACCATTTGATAGACCTGTGTACAGATGATGGAACAAACCAGAGTAATAATTCCTTGGGAAAAATAAACCCAAACAAGCAAAAATTGCTAGGATTAATAGCACCTGGTTTATTTGTTGTAGCAGTCCGAAGAAAGGTTACTCCCAAAATTGGGACTCGATCCGCACACCCATTGCCTAATGGGTGATGAAGCGACGGCATGGCTATGCTGGCAAAGATTGTCTCGCCGAGGCAAAGCCCCCGGTCTAGCTAACGTAACGAAGCTGGTCGGCTGGTGACGCCGAAGTCTCCGGAGTAGGTTGATGAAGAGATGGCGAAGCCCCCGGTGTAGCCGAGGTGACGGAGCAGGTCGGTAAGGAGACGTTGCAGTTGCCATGTCAGCTGAGGTGTTGAAGCAGTTCGGCGTGATGGACATCGGCTTGAAGAAGCAACAGTGCGGCCATGCCAACGCAGGTCGTAACTTGTGACGAGGTCAATGCCGGCTTGATGAAGTGGCCATGCGACAGTGCCGGTGTGCCCGCTCCGTGTAATCCGTGGGGCGGTGATGTTGGTGATGATTTATCCTTGGCGATTCCGAACTCTTGTTCGGTTCGCCGAGATGATGATCCGAAGAAGTTGAGCTCGGCTCAAAAAGCGACGACGCGTCTAGCGCAGGTCGGCAGCCGTGGAGCAATATTGCCGGACTGGCTTGACACCAGCGTGATGGTGAAGATTACCTCAGAGGAGGCTTAAATTTTTATGGGCTCGTGTTTAAAAACAACGCACAATACCCTAGAAGAAAATTCCTTTAAAAAGGTCGTCAAATATTACGTTCATAAAGAAACATGAATTCGGGTCGGATCCATATTCGCGCAGAAAACAGATATGAAAATTGGTCCACTCATCGGAAGGTTCTCGGAGTTTGAACCGTCGGATCGAGCTGAAATTTTGAGGGGTGGTATATATAGGAATTCCGCAGCCGATCAATGGTTGGATCTTCCAAAGGACGTCCGAGCTAGATGCTGGACACCACGCTCCAAACTCGTGCAGATTCCCCTCCAGATTCGACAGGGCTCCGGTATATCGGAGATCGCTGGAGATTCCTCCATCGGAACTCGGCGAAATTTTGCATGGCTGTTGTAGACTTAATTCCGCACAATTCCGCTGAAGCAATCGTTAAAACGAAACTCGAGGAAGCGGCGACAGCGAATACGAATCCGCTGTATAGAAAAACAGCACGGTCGCCCGAGGACAATGTTGAAGTTGAGCCCCCGGGCTATATGGATGATTCCTCCACGATCTTGATAGAGATCGGAGTTGATGTTGATGAAGGCCCTCGTCCGAACATGACGATCGGAGACGGTGCGCAGTCCTCGGTTGAGCCAAGGTGACCAGTCGAGCCGGCGACGAAGATGCCGACGTCGCAGTTGATCTGCGGGCGAGCCATTGATCCTTTGCCGATCACACCAAAACCATTTAAAATTGTTGTAAACATGGCATGAATACTTCATAAATTATAGATACGTTGGAGACGTATCATTGTTGAATGCTATCGCCATCTTCTTAAGAGCACTGTTCTTGACTTTCTACAGATCTACATCTGTCAAATGATCTGGTAGGGTGAAATGTGACATGAGCGATTCCCAAAGCAGATGTTTTGCTCTTTGGTCGACAAAAATAACATCTGGATCTCCCTTTGCTGGTTTTTTCCATTCTTGAACGGAGATCGGGATTTGGTCCCTGACAATAACTCCGCATTGACGGATGAACTTGTTCGCATTCTTCTTAGGTTCAAGCGGTTCGCCATTAGGTTTGATGGCATTGATGTTGTACTTTACGCCAGCCTTCAACTTTTTGGCCGGGCCTCGAACTGTCCTGCTGCTTGTAGAAGATTTGCTCGATCCGGAGGGCTAAAAGAAGAAAGATCAATTCGTTAATATATATACAAATCAATTAAAACATGTGATGATCACCAGATGCCTTATATTAATATACCTCGCCAATCTTTCTTATTTGAAGAACAACATTTCCTTCGTCGTTATTGTTCTATACTTCATCTATTCGTTCGTCTTTATCAAATATCATACCCTCACCGGTATTGGTCAGATATTGCGAGCCGTCATCTTCTTCATTCTCATCTGGGCTCGGGGAGCGTATGATGTCGAACATAGTCCCTTCTCCTTCTCTGCCGGTATTGTCCATAGCTTTTATTTAACTAATCCAGAAGAAATATAAAATAATTTAGAATGCATGCATGCAATCAATAAGGAAAAACTAAATCATAGTAGATAATATATATACATCTCGAATAATCCAGATAATATGCATCATCGAATATAATCTCGAATACATCATCTCGAATATTATCGAATAATATAATCTCGAATACATCGTTTCGAATATTATCGAATATAATCTCGAATACATCTCGAGTATTATCACTAATACATCTTGAATATGATGATATATATTATATCACTAGCTAACATCACTCGCGGTGGACACCCAAAGAGAAGGAACGATCACGGGATCATAGCTTGGGTGAGATCCCTGAAGAACCTGCCAGGTATTGGAGAACCTGACGTCCAATGCAACCATGTAGCGACGGACGTGCTCGTCCTCCTCCCTGACACGGTGACGTACCACCTCCGCGGGGGACGCCAGCCTCCACACCGAATGTGGCCCACGCGCCCGCCACCAAAGAAGCTCCGGGTCGACGACGTGACCCGGGTTCCTCACCAAGATGTGCGCCCCTGAAGGTAGCACCTCGCAGTGCCAGCCCGGCGGAGCCTAGTCCCGGACATGGCGCCTCTAAAGCAGGACGTCGTCGTGAACGAGTCGACGACGAGGATGCGGGCCGGGCATCGTTGACGTCATGAACAAATTCTATGCAAATTTAACATTTTTTAAATGCTTGATTTTGATTTTTGTAATTCTTTTTCACTTGATTTTGCAAATACATAACAAACTTTTGCAAATACAACATTAAAATATGCAACTTTTTTCTATGCAATTTTTTTCTATGCTTGGTCAAAATTCCTCAAATGTTTTCTATACATTGTATAAAAACATATACTAATTAATTCTTCAAATGTCAAAATTCCTCAAAATTTCTATACATACTTTATACTAATTAATTCCTCAAATGTCAAAATTCCTCAACTTTTTTCTATACATCTAATCATCTAGTGAAAAAAAATGTAAAAATTCTTCTGAATAATGTCAAAATTGCTATACATATATACTAAAACATACAAAAATACATATAAATCGTCGAACTTAAGAAAATGTGTGTGTGTGTGTGTGTGTGTGTGTGTTCATGCATGTGTGTGTGTGTGGGCTCGGGGAGGGGCGGCCATGGCGGCAGGGGGCGAGGGAGAGGGGGAGATGGGGGAGAGCTCGCAGCGGGGCGACGGCGACGGCGAGCCGAGGCGAGTCAGGGGCGGCGACGGCGTCAGGGCAAGCGGCGTGGCGAGGAGCTCAGGGAGGAGCGGGCGCGGGTGGCGTCGGGGCTCTGGGAGGAGGGCGCGTCCGGCGTCGGGGATCGGCGCGAGGAGGTGTGGGCGGCCGGCGTCGGGGGCGGCGACGAGCTCCGGCGTCGGGGGAGGCGAGACGGCATCGGGGCAGGTGCGTACGGCGGCAGCCTGGCGGCGCGGCGATCTACTCTGTAGTGGTCAAAGAAGCAGAGAAACTGAAAAAATTTCAAGTGTTGTTTATATATGCGCAGGCCTTTAGTCCCGGTTGGAGCCACCAACCGGGACTAAAGGTGAATTTCACCAGCCGAAGCGGCGGGAAGCGCAGGCCTTCAGTCCCGGTTGGTGGCTCCAACCACGACTAAAGGGGGGTCTTTAGTCGCGGTTGGAGCCACCAACCGGGACTAAAGACCTGTTCCTGGCACGGCGCATTTTGGTGGATGTTTAGTCCCACCTCGCCCAGCGAAAGGCGTTCGCACCAGCTTATAAGCCCCGCCGCGGCATCTGCCTCGAGCTCCTCTCTAAGTAGGCCTTTGTTGGCCTATTGAACCTGTGCTGCCCTGTTGGGCCTACTGGGCCTTGCGGGTCTGCATCCTGGCCCAACTAGAGGTTGGCTTTCTAGTCGTATGCAGGCCGTGGCGACCCTGTAGGCGGGCTTTTTTTATTTACTTTTTTGTTTTCTGCTTTATTTATTTTCTTTTGTTTCTGAGTTGTTTTTCGCTTTATTTAGAGTTTCAGAGTGAATCTTTTTGCTTTAGGTAAAAAAATATAAAATTTCTGTTAGTGCCAGTAGTTTTCAAATTTGAATAGTTTAAATTTGAATTATTTGAAATTTGTGTGAATCACTAGTTTGTGAATAACTTTACTTTAAAAATAGATTTTTCAGTGATTCTTTTTTTTGCTATTTAATATTAGTGCGTTTTATCATTATATTCAATTTGGTAATTCTTAGGTTATTTAGAAAAATGAAATGCCTTTGTAACAGATGAGTTTTTGTCCGAAACCCTTATACTTCGAAAGAGATTGTCCATTTTGTACACGAAGTGCATCCAATTTTTGCCGTAACCCTCTCAACTTTTTACCACATGCTATGTGGGTGAAATGATGATGCCATGCCAACTTTCAACCTTTTCAGTGTTCATTTGTAGTGCTTTTCAATTTCAGGGTCGTTTAGCTCAAAAAAATCAGTAAATGCATGAAAAATAGCAAATGAAGTCAAAAAGGGTTGAAAATTGATGACATGACTTTGAATAGCGCATACTGAACACACAAAAATTTTGGAGTTGAAATAAGTTTAAAAAAATGAAATGCCTTTGTAACAGATGAGTTTTCGTCCGAAACCTAATACTTCAAAAGAGATTGTCCATTTTGTACACGAAGTGCATCCAGTTTTTGTCGTAACCCTCTCAACTTTTTAGCACATGCTATGTGGGTAAAATGATGATACCATGCCAACTTTCAACCTTTTCAGAGTTCATTTGTAGTGCTTTTCAATTTCAGGGTCATTTAATTCAAAAAAATCAGTAAATGCATTAAAAATAGCAAATGAAGTCAGAAAGGGTTGAAAATTGATAACGTGGCTTTGAATGGTGCATACTGAACGCACAAAAAGTCTGGAGTTGAAATAAGTTTAAAAAAATGTAATGCCTTTGTAACATATGACTTTTCGTCTGAAACCCTGATACTTCGAAAGAGATTGTCCATTTTATATACGAAGTGCATCCAGTTTTTGCCGTAACCCTCTCAACTTTTTAGCACATGCTATGTGGGTGAAATGATGATACCATGCCAACTTTCAACCTTTTCAGAGTTCATTTGTAGTGCTTTTCAATTTCAGGGTCGTTTAGCTCAAAAAATCAGTAAATGCATGAAAAATAGCAAATGAAGTCAGAAAGGGTTGAAAATTGATAACGTGGCTTTGAATGGTGCATACTGAACGCACAAAAAGTCTGGAATTGAAATAAGTTTAAAAAAATGTAATGCCTTTGTAATAGATGAGTTTTCGTCCGAAACCCTGATATTCGAAAGAGATTGTCCATTTTGTACACGAAGTTGATGTCTACTACGCAACTTTATTCTTGTAGACTCGTGTTGGGCCTCCAAGCGCAGAGTTTTGTAGGACAGTAGCAATTTTCTCTCAGGTGGATGACCTAAGGTTTATCAATCCGTGGGAGGCGTAGGATGAAGATGGTCTGTCTCAAACAACCCTGCAACCAAATAATAAAAAGTCTCTTGTGTTTCCAACATACCAAATACAATGGTAATTTGTATAGGTGCACTAGTTCGGCGAAGAGATGGTGATAAAAGTGTAATATGGATGGTAGAAATATATTTTTATAATCTGAATAAATAAAAACAGCAAGGTAGCAAGTGATAAAACGGAGCACAAACGGTATTGCAATGCTTGAAAACAAGGCCTAGGGTCAGTACTTTCGCTAGTGCAATCTCTCAACAATGCTAATATAATTGGATCATATAACCATCCCTCAAAGTGCAATGAAGAATCACTCAAAGTTCCTATCTAGCGGAGAAGATAAGAAAAAAATGTTTGTAGGGTACGAAACCACCTCAAAGCTATTCTTTCCGATCAATCTATCGCAGAGTTCGTACTAAAATAACACCAAGCTATTATTTCCGATCGATCTAACCAAGAGTTCGTACTAAAATAACACCATATGATACACATCAACCAACTCTAATGTCACCTAGATACTCCAATGTCACCACGAGTATCCGTGAGTTGATTATACGATATGCATCAAACAATTTCAGATTCATAATACTCAATCCAACACAAAGAACCTCAAAGAGTGCCCCAAGATTTCTACCGGAGAAACAAGGACGAAAACGTGCATCAACCTCTATGCATAGATTACCCCAATGTCACTTCGGGAATCCGCGAGTTGAGTGCCAAGACATAGATCAAGTGCTCTCAAATCCATAAAAGTATTCAATCCGGTAAAATGAAATCTCAAAGGGAAAACTCAATTCATCACAACAAGATAGAGAGGGAAAAACACCATATGATCCAACTATATTAACAAAGCCCGCGATACATCAAGATCGTGACATCTCAAGAACACGAGAGAGAGAGAGAGATTAAACACATCGCTACTGGTACAAACCCTCAGCCCCGAGGGTGGACTACTCCCTCCTCATCATGGTGGCCGCTGGGATGATGAAGATGGCCACCGGTGATGATTTCCCCCTTCGGCAGGGTGCCGGAACGGGGTCTAGATTGGTTTTTCCTGGCCACAGAGGCTTGCGGCGGCGGAACTTCTGATCTAGGGTCTCCCCGAGGGTTTTTGGAATATTTGATGATTTATAGGGCGAAGAGGGGGTGCGGGAGGCCACCGAGGTGGGCACAACCCACCGGGGCGCGCCTGGGGGCCCAGGCGAGCCCGGTGGGTTGTGCCCCCCTCGGGGCACCCCCCAGGTGCTGCTCTGGCCCATTGGATGTCTTCTGGTCCATAAAAAATCCACAAAAAGTTTCGCTGCGTTTGGACTCCGTTGGGTATTGATTTTCTGCGATGTAAAAAACTAGCAAAAATCAGCAACTGGCACTGGGCACTATGTCAATAAGTTAGTCCCAAAAAATGATATAAAGTTTCTATAAAATGATTGTAAATCATCCGAGAATGATAATATAGTAGCATGAATACTTCATAAATTATAGATACGTTGGAGACGTATCAGAAGTGCATCCAGTTTTTACCGTAACCATCTCAACTTTTTAGCACATGTTATGTGGGTGAAATGATTACACCATGCCAACTTTCAACATATTCAGAGTTCATTTGTAGTGCTTTTCAATTTCAGGGTCATTTAGCTCAAAAAAATCTGTAAATGCATGAAAAAAAGCAAATGAAGTCAGAAAGGGTCGAAAATTGATGACGTGGCTTTGAATGATGCATACTGAACGCATAAAAAGTCTGGAGTTGAAATAAGTTTAAAAAAATGGCTAGTCTTATAGACCCGTGTAGGTGAGATGGAGCAGAGCAAAAGAGTGACACGTGCACTGGTGGGGGTCGCCGTGAGAAGTCCAGCGGACTCGAGGGAGCGCCGGTTCACCTCGAGGGTGGATCCCAGCCGAGAGAGAAATTAATCACAAGGGAGGAGTTGTCACGTCAATAGTCAAGGCTCGAGAGATGCAGAATGGTGCATATATACTGAACGCACAAAACACATAAGTACCCTAACTATTACAAAGATTCCCTCCGGTTTTTCCGAAGTGGGACTTTCCAGATATATAAGTCCGGAAACTCACTAGAGAAGAAAGTGATGACAGTGAAGCCCAGTCACATCCCAGAGTGGGATCTTTGGGTATAAAACTTTTTCTTCGCATGTGTCCCTTTGCGCCGTAACCATGGACAATCTTCATCATTTAACTGGATGCTTGGGTCAATATTCACTGTGAAGGGAGCAATTTCATGAAACTTTTCATAATCTTCTGACATGTCTGTCTTGTCCTCCACTCCCACGATGTTTCTTTTCCCTGAAAAAACTATGTGGCGCTTTGGCTCATCGTATGATGTATTCGCTTCGTTATCTTCTCTTTTTCTCGGCTTGGTAGACATGGCCTTCACATAGAAAACCTGCGCCACATCATTGACTAGGACGAATGGTTCGTCTGCGTACGCAAGATTGGTGAGATCCACTGTTGTCATTCCGTACTGCGGGTCTTCCTTTAACCCGCCTCATATCAGATTGACCCATTTGCACCGAAATAAAGGGACCTTCAAACCACGTCCATAGTCAAGTTCCCATATCTCCTCTATGTAACCATAATATGTGTCCTTTGGCCTATTGGTGTTTGCTGCATCAAAGCGGACACCACTGTTTTGGTTGGTGCTCTTTTTATCTTGGGCGATCGTGTAAAATGTATTCCCATTTATCTCGTACCCTTTGAAAGTCAATATATTCGAAGATGGTAACTGGGACAGCAAGTACAGATCATCTTCAACAGCGTCATCATGCATGAGACGTGTCTGCAACCAACCGGCGAAAGTCCCCGTTTGTTCACGTGTAATCCAGTCATCAGACTGCTCCGGGTGTTTGGAGCATAAAATATTCTTGTATTCCTCGATATACGGAGCCACCAAGGAGGAATTTTGTAGAACTGTGTAGTGTGCTTGCGCCCAAGAATGCCTGTCCATACATATTATTGCTTTCGGTCCTAGCGTGCCTTTTCCACCCAGTCTGCCCTCATGCCGCGATTCAGGAACACCAATCGGCTTCAGGTCAGGAATAAAGTCAACACAAAACTCAATGACCTCCTCATTTTCATGGCCCTTGGAGATGCTTCCTTCTGGCCTAGCACGGTTATGAAGATATTTCTTTAAGACTCCCATGAACCTCTCAAAGGGGAACATATTGTGTAGAAATACAGGACCCAGAATGGCAATCTCTTCAACTAGGTGAACTAGGACGTGCGTCATGATATTGAAGAAGGATGGTGGAAACACCAACTCGAAACTGATAAGACATTGCACCAAATCATTCTCTAACCTTGGTATGATTTCTGGATCGATTACCTTCTGAGAGATTGCATTGAGGAATGCACATAGCTTCACAATGGCTAATTGAACGTTTTCCGGCAGAAGCCCCCTCAATGCAACCGGAAGCAGTTGCGTCATAATCAAGTGGCAGTCATGAGACTTTAGGTTCTGAAACTTTTTCTTTGCCATACTTATTATTCCCTTTATATTCGACGAGAAGACAGACGGGACCTTCATACTGAGCAGGCATTCAAAGAAGATTTCCTTCTCTTCTTTGGTAAGAGTGTAGCTAGCACGACCCTGATGTATGTCGTCTTTTCCGTGCATACGTTGCTGGTCCTCCCGTGCCTCCGGTGTATCTTTTGTCTTCCCATACACACCCAAGAAGCCTAGCAGGTTCACGCAAAGATTCTTCGTCACGTGCATCACGTCGATTGCAGAGCGGACCTCTAGGTCTTTCCAGTAGGGTAGGTCCCAAAATATAGATTTTTTCTTCCACATGGGTGCGCGTCCGTCAGCGTCATTCGGAACAGATTGTCCACCCGGACCCTTTCCAAAGATTACTTTTAAATCCTTGACCATATCAAGTACATCATCACCAGTACGGTGGTGAGGCTTCTTCTGGTGATCTGCCTCATCTTTGAAATGCTTGCCTTTCTTTTTACGGGATGCCTGCTCGGAAGAAATCGACGATGTTCCAGGTACACATTCTTCTTACATTTATCCAAATATATACTGTCCGTATCATCTAAACAGTGCGTGCATGCGCGGTATTCCTTGTTTGTCTATCCTGAAAGGTTACTGAGAGCAGGCCAATCATTGATGGTCACAAACAGCAACGCATGTAGGTCAAATTTCTCATGTGTGTGCTCATCCCACACACGTACACCTTTTTCATTTCACAGTTGTAAGAGTTCTTCAACTAATGGCCTTAGGTACACATCAATGTCGTTGCTGGGTTGCTTAGGGCCTTGGATGAGCACTGGCATCATAATGAACTTTCGCTTTATGCACAACCAAGGAGGAAGGTTATACATACATAGAGTCACAGGCCAGGTGCTATGATTGCTGCTCTGCTCCCCAAAAGGATTAATGCCATCTGCACTTAGACCAAACCATACGTTCCTTGCGTCATCTGCAAAGTCCCCTCACTTTCTCTCGATTTTTCTCCAATGCGACCTGTCAGTGGGTACTCTCAACTTACTGTCTTTCTTACGGTCTTCTCTGTGCCATCGCATCAACTTGGCATGCTCTTTGTTTTGGAACAAACGTTTCAACCGTGGTATTATAGGAGCATACCACATCACCTTAGCAGGAATCTTCTTCCTGGGGCGCTCGCCCTCAACATCACCAGGGTCATCGCGGCTGATCTTATAGCGCAATGCACTGCATACCGGGCATGCATCCAAATCCTCATACTCAACACGGTAGAGGATGTAGTCATTAGGGCATGCATGTATCTTCTGCACCTCTAATCCTAGAGGGCAGACATCCTTCTTTGCTTCGTACGTACTGTCGGGTAATTCGTTGGCCTTTGGAACCATTTTCTTTTACATTATCAGCAACTTTTCAAATCCCTTATCAGATACACCATTCTCTGCCTTCCATTGCAGCAATTCCAGTGTGGTGCCCAGTTTTTTCTTGTCATCTTCACAATTTGGGTACAACAATTTCTTGTAATCCTCTAACATGCGCTGCAACTTCAGTCTCTCCTTTTCACTTGCGCAGTTTCTCTTTGCATCGACAATGGCCCGACCAAGATCATCAGCGGGCTCATCTGATGCCTCTTCTTCAGCTTCTTCCCGCATTGCCAGCTCAGCTTCTTCCCCCATTGTTGTTGTACAATCGTATTCAGGGAACCCATGGCCAGGATAGATGTCGTCATCATCTTCTTCTTCATTCTCTTCCATTAGGACCCCTCTTTCTCCGTGCTTGGTCCAACAGTTGTAGCCGGACATGAAACCGGACTCAAAAGATGGACGTGAATGGTTCTTGCATTAGAGTAATTTCGATCATTCTTACAGTTAGCACATGGACAACACATAAAACCATCCGCCCGCTTGTTTGCCTCAGCCACAAGCAGAAAATTATGCACGCCATTAATGAACTGGGGAGAGCATCGATCATCGTACATCCATTGCCGGCTCATCTTCATTACACAACACCAAAAAGACCAAATTAATACAAGTTCATACACACTTATTCTCATAAAACAACATACAAACTCTCTAGCTAAAGCATTTAAAATCAACAACAATTGCGATCAAGATCGCAACTAGGGTAACAATTGATCCAACAGCATAATGATACCAAGCCTCACTATCAATGGCATACTTTCTAATCTTTCTAATCTTCAAGCGCATTGCATCCATCTTGATCTTGTGATCATCGACGACATCGGCAATATGCAACTCCAATTCCATCTTCTCCACCTCAATTCTTTTCAATTTTTTCTTCAAGTTATTGTTTTCTTTTTCAACTAAATTTAACCTCTCGACGAGAGGGTCGGTTGGAATTTCCGGTTCACATACCTTCTAGATAAAAATATCTATGTCAACTTGATGGGCATAATTTGTCATAAACACGAAATGCAACAAATAGTTATAAAAGAGAATATACCACATCTGAATCATAAACCGGACGAGGGCCGACGGGGACGGATATCAAAACCATGCCACTATGTATAACAAACAACGTACGCGTAAGAAAATTATACAAGTAACTATCTAAATCACACAAACATGATTTTTTATTTATAAAAAGGATAAGAACAAGAGGCTCACCAAGGTGGTGCCGTCAACGGGACGGTGCGGGTGATCGACGGTGGTTAGGACAGGGACAGGAAGGCACTAAGTAAACCACACCTACATATGCAAATTAAGAAGTTAATTTGAGCTCAAATTGCATATAAATCAAATAAACTACCACATATAAATACTCCCAAACTATAACCCACAAATCACTATACTTATAGAGATTGCAAGAGCTAATCTAGCAATGAGAGATGAAAGGACAAAGTTGCTAACCTTTATGAACACTTGGATGGATGGGGTGCCTTCAAATCTTGACAAATTTTGACAAAAATGGAGGATGAGCTCGAGCAAGAGGGGAAGAACAGAGGAGAGGAAAGGGGAAGAAGAGAGAGCTCGCGGGCTGGATGAAGGGTTTATATAGGAGCATCTTTAGTCCCGGTTCGTGACACAAACCGGGACTAAAGGTTAGCCTCTAGTCCCGGTGTCACGAACCGGGACTAAAGGTGCTAGTGGGGCCCCAGCCTGCCACCACCCCTTTAGTCCCGGTTCGTGTCACGAACCGGTACTAGAGGTTCAACACGAACCGGGACTGATGATTCCCGCCCCCCTTGCCGTTGAAACCGGCACTAATGGTTACATTAGTACCGGTCCGTTTACAAACCGGGACTAATGTGGCTCACGTAAAGTAGTTTTTCTACTAGTGTACATGTGCTTCGCACCATTTCTTTCTAGGGTTACCAAACTACTCTCTCTCTTCTTAATTAAATTGACACATCAGATTTTATGCCTACATGGCAACCTTAGCATCCGTATATGGTGGAGCAATGCGTATCAAACCCTAATAATAATTACTCTTAAATGTATGCACCAATGATAGGCAGCAACCTGCAAATACCCACCAATGTGCTAAAAGCTAGCATAAATTGAACTAACACATTACAGCCCAACTAGAGTTAAGTTTCTCCTACTTGAAATACGATGTGGGCCAGCTCGGGCGCCGCTCTACAGTCTGCACCCCTAACCAACGATACACTTTTTCTTGACATTCTTCATATGTTGGAATTAAACCCGACTCTTAGTTGCCGTGTCCGGCTTGTACACGGAGCAGTCACCTGTTAGTACTAGGATTAGAACATCTATCCGAGTAGGCTAGATTAGATCGGTCCTAGGTACTATATATACGTGTGTTTACCCCTTGTAAGCTGTACCCTGAGTTGAAGCAATAAGAGAAACACCAGGTACGATACGTACCTGTGGCCAGCAATAGAGCATCGTGTGCGTGCGTTTGCTTTCCGGCCGGCTGGCCGCCGTGTACGCTCGCGTGTCTTTGTTGTGGTTTGCTACAGCTTCACGTAGAATTGATCAAAGTGTAGGTCGGCTAGCAGAAGGTTAGCTTTACACTACGGGTGGATCGATCAGGTCAGCTTCTTGTGGTGCGGTGCAGATCAGCGTAATAGTACTTCTTCGAGATTGCATCGGCAAGGGGTGCGATTCAGTAGCCAGCATCGCTTCTTCGTCGTTCGTCGTCGGTCGTCGCCGTCGCCGGAAAGTACTCGGCGTCCGGTCTGGACCAACAATTGGTATTAGAGCAAGGTTGATCTTCTAGTGACGGGAGATCATGTCGGACGACGAGAAGACCAAGCAGCTGGCGGAGTACTCCGGTGCGGCTAAAGTAATTGCTGCTCCGAGGAGATCGGAGTATCCACGATTCGACCGTGGAAACTTCGTGGTGTGGGCGACTATGATGGAGTGGGCGCTCGAGGCCAATGAGCTCTGGGAAGCCGTTGACCCCGGCAGTGACGAGTACATGAAGGGTGAGGCCATCTGCTCGGTGATGCCGGTGACGTGTAGCAGCATCTAATCTCGAAGACATCAGCGAAAAAGGCGTGGGACACGCTCAAGACATTGCATCTGGGGCACTCGCGTGTGCACTAGGCAAACCTGCAGACTTTGCTGAAAAGTTACGAGAATCTGAGGATGGGAGAGGACAAGACAGTGGACACCTTCGCAGCAAGGGTTGCCTCGATGGTGAACGGGATTCGTGGTCTCGGAGAGAAGTTGGAGGATATCTCCGTGGTCCGGCGTTTCCTACGGGCCGCTCCACCATGCTACATGCCGATTGTGTCAGCGATTGAGCAATGTGTTGAACTCAAGACTCTCACTTTGGATGATCCGGTTGGTCGCTTCAAGGCGCATGACGAGCGGATGAAACTGAGTTACGGTGATGCAAAGCAGGATGAGTACCTGATGCTTACACGCGCTCAGTGGCAGGCAATGGTTTTCAAGAAGAACAATTTCAACAAGGCGTCCGGTAGCGGCGGAAAGTACCGTCCTGCAAAAGACACCAATGAACAGTCGGAGAAGCCAAGGAAGAAAAAGTTCGACAAGAGAAAGATCCGCTGCCACAACTGTAATCTGCTCGGGCACTTTAAGTCGGAGTGTAAGAATCCCCGGAAGGAGAAGGCGCTCATGGCCCAGTTAGGAGATGAAGGTGACATGATGTAGATGTGTGAACTTGTGGACGAGGTGGATCCAGTTCTTCAAGCATCGGCTAAAGAAATTGTCGAGCTCCGTGAAGAAAAAGTTCGCTCTCAAGATCGTGGTTCGAAAACTCGTGTCGATGCTATAGACGCGGGGGGTGATTCCGAAAGTTATGTCGATGTTACGGGCATAAGTGCTAACTTTGCTGGAGCGGAAGCAGCGATTGCCGGGTGGCGCCGGAAGTCCACGAAGAAAGAACATACACAAGTGCAACTGTTGTTGATCCTGGTGCAATGGCAGGTGCGCTGGGAAGCTGTGTACCGTGCGTGGATGCAGCAGACGCTGCGAGCGGTCGGCCAGAAGCACCGGCGCCAGTCACGGCTGGCAGCAGCCTGTGCACAAGGCTTATAGGCACAAGCAAGCCAGCTCACGTGGGACTTGGAGGCCCATCCCCACGTGTTTCTTCAAAGAACCCAGCGCATGAGTCTAACAGGCCAGGAGGGATTGCTGGAGGCCTATTTTCACCAGGAGAAGACCACACAGCAACGGATGTCTCGTCTGGATGCTTGCCGAGCAGTTTAGGAGAGATAGTGTGTGCGGTATTGCCAAGCACGGCCACTGTAACACAAAAAGATGGGAATGACAAGGTAACGTCAGTGTCCATGGAGAAAGAAAAGACACATTCACCTACATCCGTACTCCTACAGCCGGTGTTACACCCATATTCGGAGAAGTCTCTTCGGACATTTGACCTGGAAAAGGTGAAAAGGAGTGGGCGACGGTGTCTAGCAAGCGCCGAGGAATCGGCGAAATTTGAGGATGCAAATACGATGAAGTGTTGGCGTCAAGCCATGGAGGAGGAGTTGAGGTCGATCCATGACAACAATGCATGGGAGCTTGTGGATCTTCCACACAATGAAAAAGCCATGGATCTCAAGTGGGAATTCAAGATCAAGAAAGATGCTGAAGGGTCTGTGAAGTACAAAGCGAGGCTAGTGGCCAAAGGGTACGTGCAAGAGGAAGGTGTTGACTTCGAAGAATTATTCGTTCCGATTGCAAGGATGGAATCGGTGAGATTACTCATAGCTCTTGCGGTTCAAGAATCATGGAGGATACATCGCATGGATGTAAAATCTGCGTTTTTGAATAGGGAGTTAAAAGGAGACGTTTACGTGAACCAATCACCGGGATTCATCAAATAGGGAGAGGAACACAAGGTATTGAAGTTGCATAAAGTCTTGTACGGGCTACAGCAAAGCTGTCGGGCATGGAGCATCTAACTTGATCGAACGATGATTTTTCTTGGATTTGAGAAAGCCCCACTAGAGCATACAATATACAAGAGAGGTGGAGGAAAAGATCGTCTACTAGTTGGCATCTATGTCGACGATCTATTGATAACTTGAGCAGATGAAGAGGTGATTGCAAAATTCAAGCTACAAATGAAGAAGTTTTTCAAGATGGATGATCTAGGGCCAATGAGTTACTACCTCGGCATCGGGGTACATCAAAAGCCGGAGGGGATCACATTATGCCAGGAGGCTATGCAAGGAAGGTACTTCAAAGTCGTGGCATGAAAAATTGCAATCACATTGTTGCTTCAATGGAACCTCGTCTTGAGCTGAGCAAGAAGGAGATGGTGAAACTACTCGGCTACAGTGATAGTGACAACGAAGGAATTGTCAACGACCGTAAGAGTACCTCGGACGTGGCATATTTCCTTGGTGGAAGCGTAGTAAGCTGGTTATCACGAAAGCAGAAAGTGGTGACATTGACTTCAAGTGAAGCAGAGTGTCAAGGTGTCTGGCTAGGGAGGCTACACGGTGATCTCATGGATCGAGATCCGAAACAAGTGGTGCTTAACATTGACAGTGAGTCTACGACTTTTCTACGCGAGGATCCAGTCTGGCGTGAAAGGAGCAAGCACATTGATACGATGTATCACTACATGAAGGACAGCGTGGAAGAAGGGAAGACGGAGGTCAACTACAATCGCACCGATGATCAGCTAGCGGACATCCTAACCAAGGCTTTGGATTGAGAGAAGTTCTTGCAGACGCAAAGAAGGATCGGCGTCCGAGCTGTGACATGACGATGTCGTGTTTAGGGGGGTGAGTTCGTCAGCGAGCTTCGTTCATCGTCGTCGTTCGTCGTCGGTCATATCACCATCGCCGGAAGTACTCGGCGTCGGGACTGGGCCAACATTCTTCATATTCGTATGCATTCGATGGCTGCGGAGGCAAAGCGCAAACTCAGATTCAGTAAAATGGCAACCTTCATATTTTTTGTACATGTACGTCTTACTTGTCGTTGATCACAACGGTTCTTGCCCAAAAATTCGAAGTACAAAAACACATTTGATTAACACTTTTGATTAATATTTTCTGCGCAGAAAATTGGTCACATTGCGACTTACATTGATAGAACAACTAATAATATTTAGTTAAACTATAGACCAATTAGCTAATAGCAATTATTCCCACTGGGTAGGTTCACACAGTCAGATACACCTATCAGTTGAAGGTTACCCTCAGTCAGATCAGTTGCAATCGACCAGACACCAAGTAATATATCATGAATCGGTTGACACTCAGTATATTGTCACCCGGATTATTGGCAGTAGATTTTTTTACCAAACCACCATGAGTCAGATGATCAAGATGGTGTCTGGTCAGAAACCAGGTAATATACCGTCAATCGGTTGACCCTCGGTATATTGTCACCCGGATCATTGTCACCTGAAGCCGCACACGTCCCGCGAATCTCCGTCTGCCCTGCTTGCGTCCACCGGTCGCCGGCCCAGCGCATTAGGTGTCCACTGTCGTCCATCTCGTTTGTCGCTGTCCCCGGTATCGGCATCTCGCATCCTACCGTCGTCGGCCAGCTCGCATCACATCGGCTCGTCCCTCGTATCATTTGTCGGCGTGGTCCCTGCATGAAACACAATGCCACCTCTTGCGGTCGCCATGGTTGCAGCATCCTACCTTCACCACCTCCGACTCGCCGACGTCAACGACTTGCACTGTCATGTTCCAGCAAAAAAGAATCCAAGCAACAAAACCTCCATTGACCGGTTGAAATAAAAAAGTTAGCCTGTTCCAGCAAAATTTAACGCCCGTTCACGAACTCTAAACCAGCAAAAACTTCAGAAAGTGAAACGTTGCAAAAAAAATAGCAAGTTCCAACAAAATAAGACGCTTGTTGCAAACATTCTCCCCTGTTGTGCAGTGACCAGCTGAAGATTTCTCACCTGGTTGAAGCTTTTTCCATCCGCGGTTGAAGCTTTTCTGTCAGCGCACTAGTAGAAAAAGGCCCATTTCTCTCGGTTCCAGAGGTCCATTTGTCCCGGTTCTGGAACTGGGACTAAAGGGTCGGGACTAAAGCCCAACACCTTTAGTCCCGGTTCGCTTACGAACCGGGACAGATGTGGCTCCACTTGGCCACTGCGGCGAGCCCAGGCAGAAGGGCCTTTAGTCCCGGTTGGTAACACCAACCGGGACCAAAGAGCATCCACGCGTCAGCAGCTCAGGAGCTGGGGTTTTTGTTTTTTTTTGAAGGGGGGGGGGGGGGGGGGGGTTGGGGGTTTTGTAGGGTTAATTTAGGGGTTTCATATATTGTGTTAGCTAGCTAATAGAGAGAAGTGTCCTCTCTTATCTCCGTGCTTGGTCGACGCTACATACTATACGTATAGAGAGGACTCGACACGCTAGCTAGTAAGCAAATGAAGGAAACCATTAAAGGCACAAGATCGTCATAAACATATATAGAGAGAAGTGATCGACATCCTCCTTCTCCGAGAGATTGGTCGAACAACAAGTTTTCGTATATCTATGCGACGCTACTAGCTACATATATACAATATAAGATCTCTTACAATCTCTAACATCTGATGTCAAGTTCCACATGGTATTCTCCGGCTGGATTGATGACGTGGTCAAGAAAGAATCCCGCCAATTCATCTTGAATTGCTTTTATGCGATCTTGTGGTAGGAGTTCATCCCGCATCTGCCAAATCTAATTTGAAGAAGGGGGTCAATACATATATATGAATGAAAATCAACACAAATGATGGTAATAAAAAAAATTGTGAATATTATTGCTCACGCACTTCATATTGTTTTTCAGAGTAGCCCCGCTTAGAGGTCGTCGCGTTGTAGATGTACTCGCAAACGTAGTATCCAGAAAAAATATTCTCGCCTTCCTGCCACAACCACTTTACGAGAAATAAAGGTCAATCAAACTGATAATCAAGCATTATAAATGGTATTGATGAAACTAGCTAGAATCAATGGGAGATGCGCGGAACTAGCTAGTAGTACTTACTTTCGGGTGTGTAAATCGCAGCTCCCCCGGCAGTCCCGGAGCTTCTGCGGTGAACACTTTCCAAACCCTGCGAGACAAATAAAATAATTACTTGATATCAGGAAATGAACAAAGTTGCCGATATGGTGCCATAATGATCGATTGAACTTACTTCTGGAGCATTTCAGTCATGGCCGCATACTCCTTGGGATCTTTTCGTCTTGAGTCTAAGACGGTTACTAGTCCCTGCTCAAGCTTAATCTCTAGGAGAATAAAGTGGAAGCTGCGCACGCATGCATAACTCATCAATTACATTACTATAACCTCGAGTAATAAGGGAAACCGAATATGCAGAAGACAGTAATACTCACTTGAAGTTGTAAGGAAAGAGTATTTTATCTTTTTTTTTTAAGCAACGATTGTAGCAAGTTGGCCTTGGTTTCTTTCGCATTATATTTAACCGTCCATTTTATCTATGAGATTTGTGTTAATGAACCCAATATCATAGATTTGTGCATTTGTGCATTCGACGATCTTCAATCTGCATAATATAGTGAGGTTAATTATATATACATGCAATGAAAGAGCTGAGCTATATATAGAGACTTAATTACAGAAGTATAGTACTTACAGACAGTAGCAAGTGATGATTATTTTATCGAGGTCCTTTTGATTGAAAAACTGGAAGAACTCCTCAAATGGAACAGACAACAGATCAATTCCAACGAGGTCTTGCTCCTCTTTAACTCTCAGCGTCAAAATATCCTTCCCAGACTTGCAGGTGTCCATGTACCACTTATGTAATCTTTGCATCATCGTTGTTAGAGGAGGATCACTAGGTCTGACGAGAGGCTTCCCGTACCGGTATTTGTGTTCGTCCACCTCCATTGTATCAAAATGTGCATCGTCGGGCAGGTAATCACCAGAATTGGTACCGGGCAGCATCCCTGGCAGATTTGGGACGATATCGCTAGACACCTTGAGCGGGGGGCACGATTGGTTTGCCTGTTCGCCGAGCTGGGGAATTTTGCTCCCACTTCTTCGTTCTTGTAACCTTTTGTCACTTGAAGTAGTTCCCGACCAGCGCGCTCCTTCCACTGCCTTTTTAAGAGCGCGGACATGGTTGTCATCCAGCGGAGGCGTTGGTGGTTGCTTTAGGTTCTTGAAAGTGCGCTTCAATTTCACCGGATCTATCTTCTCCTCCGGAGGTGGATTTTTCTTTGCAAAAAAGTCCTTCACTTGGGCTTGACAGATCTCCTCGTTTTCCTCCTCGGTCATCTCGTATGGTAACTTCTCTGGAGGCTTGAGAGATGGACCGAATATGTATTGCCTCCCGTCTTTGGATGTACTGCTAGACGTCGGAGCAGCCGGAGCGGCTGCGGCTGTCTTCCTTCGTTGCTTACGAGGCGGAGAAGGAGGCGGAGTGCTACGACGCACCGGAGCAGCCGGAGCGGCGGCGACTGTCTTCCGCTGTTGCTGACGAGGCGGAGAAGGAGGCGGGCTGCTCGAACGCGCCGGCGCAGGCAGAGAAGGAGGCGGAGTGCCGCCACGCGCCGGAGCAGCCGGAGAAGGAGGCGGACTGCCCTGATCACTCGCCGAAGGAGGAGGAGGCGTCCAGTTCGGAAGGTTGATGAGCTCCTTCCGCCATAGACAAGGAGTCTTCAGAGCAAGACCCAGCTGAGTCTCCCCTTCACCGGTAGGGTGGTCAAGCTCGAGCTCCTCAAATACCTCTGTTATTTCATCGACCATCACAACAGCATAGCCTTGTGGAATCGGAAGGCAGTGAAAAGTTGCGCCGGGTTGAGGAGGTGCAACAGAGCCGACAGCCGCCTTGACTTTGAGGTGCTACCATTGCGTTGTAAGGTGGCAATCTTGAGCCTCCGTGATAGCATCCACGGGGTAGCTGGAAGCCGTGAAGTCAGGCTGCTGAAGGAGCTCAGTGGAAGCCACGCTGCTTCTCCGCTGAGATGGTGGGGTAGCTTCTGGGGTAGCTCCGGCAGGTCGCTGGCTCTGAACTAGTAGTGCTTGTTCCTCTAGCGCTCGTACCCTTGCATTCAGTTTCTGCAGTTCGGTCTGCTCCACTTTCCTCCTCCTCTACCGGGTTTTGTAACCGCCTGCGCCGGGAAACGCAACCTTCCACGCAACGGAGCCTGCCATGCCTCGTGTTCGTCCTGGGTGCTCAGGATTCCCGAGGGCCTGTGTGAGCTCGTCGTTCTCTCTGTCGGGAACGAACGTCCCTTGCTGCGCTGCGGCGATATACTTCTGAAGCTTCTTGACGGGTATTTCAAGTTGCTCCTTCGTCCAACGGCACTTCCCTGTTTCAGGGTCCAAGGTTCCCCCAACCCCGAAGAACCAAGTCCTTGAATGGTCTGGCCAGTTCAATGTCTCTGGTTCCACCCCTTTATCAAGCAGGTCCTTCTCAGCCTTGTCCCACAACGGCCGGGCTTTGAGGTAGCCACCTAACCCCGTGCGATGGTGAGGCTCCTTCTTTGCAGCATTTTTCTTGTTTGTCGCTGACATCTTCTTACTCTTCTCCGCTGTCTTGTGGGCCATAAATGGGGCCAGTGATCTCTTATCTTCTCAAATCGGCCGGTGAATTCTGGAGTCTTCCCTTTATCGACAAATGTTGATTTCAACTCATTCTTCCACCTCCTGAATAGATCTGCCATCTTCTTAAGAGCATGAGCCTTGACCAATGGCTCTATAACTGGCTTATCCAGATCCTCCTCTGGCGGTAGGGTGAAATTTGCCTTCAGCGCGGTCCAAAGATCATCTTTCTGTCTATCGTTGACAAAAGACACTTGAGGTTCTTCGCTCTTAGGCTTATTCCATTGGTGGATGCTGATCGGGATCATGTCCCTAACAAGAACCCCGCACTGAGCAGAAAATGCTTCATTGGTCCGGCTGGGTTCAATCGGTTGGCCATCTCCCTTGATTGCTGTGACCGTGAACCTTTCATCCTGGTGCAACCTTTTCTTCGGGCCTCGTCTCGTTGCCGAAGTTTGGCTCGATCCGGAGGGCTAGAAAAGAAGAAAGAAGATAGTTAATATGTGTACATACCAAAACAATTAATGCATCAATTAGCTAGTCAGCACATGCTTAATTAATATATATACCTCGCCGGACTTTGCAACAGCTCCTTCCTCCGTTCGCTCACCAGAGCAGTCATCACGGTCTCCTTCTTCCACCGGCATTCCGTCACCGGAGCCATCATAATCATGTCCTTCCACCTCCATTGTTCGATCACCGGAGCCTGCTTCACCCTCTCCTTCCAGACCATCGGTGTCGTTGAGATACGACAAGACATCACCTCCGACGAGGATTATGTCCCCCAACAACTGTTCTGCTTCGATGTCTCAGTGCTCCATAGTTTCTGCAAATATTACAACATGGCAATTAATATACAAACATCACGGTTTGGGGTGGCCTCGACAACGCTTCTAGGGTTTGGGGTGGCCTAGGCAACGCTTCTAGGGTTTGGGCCGGACCGCCTCTCTCATGAATGTCCGACGTCCGGACCGACAAGAGATTTAACAAAATGACGCCATTCTAGATGTGCAGAAAATGGTCCTCGACAACGCTCTTTTAACGTGGTAAATTTGGGTGGCCTCGACAACTCTTCTAGGGTTTGGGGTGGCCTCGACAACGCTTTTTCAGTCCCGGTTTGGGTGGACTCGAGAGTTGGTCGGGTGAGAGGGGGTTGATCGACGTCCCCCCTCATGTCTAAGTCAATGAACAACATGAAAATTTCTAAGTGAATGAACAACTCTGAATTTTTTTACATGTACTCCTACAACATGAAAATTTCTATGTGATGGTCAAACTGTTTGCTAAACTTTTATGCTTCATTTATATGAAGATCAATTGTCCAATATAACTATGTTCGCGATATGAGGCATTGGACATTATCTAGATCACATGCCTCAAAATCAAAGGAAAAACTCCTCTCACAACTATCCGCGGTGCCCAACAATATGAAATCATTCACAAATATTGATGTTGGACTCGACTAAATATGCACTCCATAGTCCAATCAAGTATATAAGTCCGCGGTGATCAAACACATACAAGTTACAAAAATTTCTATGCTCACAAAAATATAAGCCCGAGGGGAATTGAAGTTATCGAGGTTATGTTTATACAACAAATGGACATCTCATCTCATTTCATCTCATCTGAAAAAACATAGCACATCTAAAAAAAATACATACATACATACATGGAAAAAAATTGCTATGAACAAAAAAAACATCATATATGAACATTTTCTATATCCATCCATACATACATACATACATACATACATACATTGAAAAAAATGCTATGAACAAACACATCAGTAGTAATTCTTTTTATAATGATTTGGCCTCAATAAATTCTTTTATTAGTATTTTCAAACTCTAGAATGACCCTGTTGCACTAGATCTATTTCAAATAATTCTTTTCAAATGCCACAAATTTTTTGAGAAATCCTCTGATGCCTATAGATCATTTTTATGCAAAAACCCACTTTGGTCATTTGAAACTTTTGAGCACAACTTCCATTTTTCAATTTTGGTCCAATCTTGGCATTGAACTACAACCTTATTTTTTCCTTACTAAATTTTTTTGAAAAAATTACTCCAACTTCATGGCAGTACCCACACTCCATTTCACCAAAAACCTTCTGATCCATAGTTCAAATTTTTCAAATTTTGCTCAAATGAAATTTGAACCAGATTCAAATTCCTTGATGAAAACCTATTCTAAACCACTCCAAAAATTCTGAAATTTTGCCATCACCTTTGTCTTGCATCAGTACCTCACCACAAAAAAATTCAGAAATTTCAAAAATGCCCAAAGCCATCTAGCATTTCATCAAACACCTTCTATGCACTGTTCATCATTGTAAAAAAATTCAGAAATAAATTCCATAAAATTTAGAAGGGCGGGGGGGGCTGCTGCTGCTCTTCACTGTCCACTCCTTCTCCTCTCCTGCACGGTGTTGCTGCTGCTCTTCAATCCGTCGGGGCCGGCGGCGACCATGGAGCAGTGGCAGAGCAAGGCCGAGCTCGGGGGCATGCGAAAATGGGGAGCAGGGGACCATGGGAAAGAGGGGTGCTCACTGGGGGCGGCGATGGCTCGAGGCCGGTGACGAGGACGGTGGGCTCGGGGCGGCATGCGGCGACGGGGACGAGGACGGCGGGCTCGGGGCGGCACGCGGCGACGGGGACGAGGACGGCGGGCTCGGGGAGGCGACGGGGACGGGGACAAGGACGGTGGGGTCGGGAATGCCGGCGACGAGGACGGCGGGCTCAGGGAGGCGACGATGCGGTCCGGCAGCCTGGCGGCGTCGAGGTGTTCGTCGGCGCCGTCGGGGCAGCGAGCGCAGGATCGAAGAACTGAATGGAAATTTTCTCAAGTGCTGCTTATATACACTAAGCATTGGTCCTGGTTCGTGGCACCAACCGGGACCAATGCACCCTTTAGTCCCGGTTGGTGCAACCAACCGGGACCAAAGGTCTCTTTTCAGCAGCCCAAAGGGCGGGAAACAGAGACCTTTGGTCCCGGTTGGTACCACGAACCGGTACCAATGCACCCCTTTAGTCCCGGTTTGGTGTCACCAACCGGGACCAAAGGCCTTGTGCTGCCCGCGGCCAAAAGTTTAGTCCCACCTCGCTAGTTGAGAGGGGCGCGGAGTGGTTTATAAACCCCACTGCCGCTGCCCTCTCGAGCTCCTCTCAAATGCAGGCTTACGGGCCTAACCTGACTCTCCGCTGCGTGTGGGCCTACTGGGCCTTCTGCAGGCCTGAATCCTGGCCCGTGGTTGGGTTTCTAGTAGTATTCAGGCCGTGGTGGCCCAGTAGGTGGCATTTTTTTTCTATTTTTTTCCAGTTTTTTTGTTTTTGTTTTTTGCTTTATTTATTTTATTTTGTTTTTTGTTATATTTTTTAATTCTTTTCGCTTTTAGGTAATAAATATTATAAACTTTCTATTAGTGCCATTAGATTTTGTTATTTTAGTTTCTAACAAAAAAATTATGATAATTCTTTTTGCTATTAAAGTTTCTAACAAAAAAAGTTCTTTATGAAAATTCTTTTTTCTTTTAATGTTTTGAACAGAAAATACTTTGCTAATCTTAGTTGCATAAATTTTATATAATTTTAGTTTCAATAATACTAGAGTTTTATAAAAGCTTTTTAGTTGATTCCTTTTGCTAGCTATTAGAATTTCATTAAAGTTTTCTAGTTCATTCTTTTTCTATTAGAGTTTCATTAAAGTTTTCTATTTCATTCTTTTAGTTTATTATTTTTGCTATTAGAGTTTCATAAAAGTTTTCCAGTTCATTCTATTTTATATTAGTTCATTCTTTGAGCTAAATGACCCTGAAATTGAAAAGCACTTCAGATGAACTCTGAAGAGGTTGAAAATTGGCATGGTATCATCGTTTCACCCACATAGCATGTGCTAAAAAGTTGAGAGGGTTACGGCAAAAACTGGATGCACTTCGTGTACAAAATGGACAATCTCTTTCGAAGTATCAGGGTTTCGGACGAAAACTCATCTGTTACAAAGGGATTTCATTTTTTGAACTTATTTGAACTCCAGACTTTTTGTGTGTTCAAAATGAACCATTCAAAGCCACATCATCATTTTTTAACCCTTTCTGACTTCATCTGTCTTCACTTTTTCTTCGCTTGTGTCCTTTGCTTATTGCGCCGTAACCATGGATATTCTTCATCGCTTAACAGGGTGCTTGGGTCAGCCTTGACTTTGAAGGGAGGAATTTCATGCAACTTTTCATAATCTTCAGAGATGTCTGTCTTACCCTCCACTCCCACGATGTCTCTTTTCCCTGAAAGAACTATGTGGCGCTTTGGCTCATCGTATGATGTATTCGCTTCCTTATCTTTTCTTTTTCTCGGTTTGGTAGACATGTCCTTCACATAGAAAACCTACGCCACATAATTGGCTAGGACGAATGGTTCATCTGTGTACCCAAGATTGTTCAGATCCACTGTTGTCATTCCATAATGTGGCTATACCTGTACCCCGCCTCCTGACAGATTGACCCATTTGCACTTAAACAAAGGGACCTTAAAATCATGTCCGTAGTCAAGTTCCCATATGTCCACTATGTAACCATAATATGTGTCCTTTCCCCTCTTGGTTGCTGCATCAAGGCGGACACCGCTGTTTCGGTTGGTGCTCTTTTGATCTTGGGCGATCGTGTAAAATGTATTCCCATTTATCTTGTATCCTTTGTAAGCCAATACAGTCGAAGATGGTCCCCTGGACAATGAGTACAGCTCATCAGAAACAGTGTTGTCACCTCTGAGACGTGTTTCCAACCAACTGCCGAAAGTCCTGATGTGTTCACATGTAATCCAGTCGTCACACTGCTCCGGGTGTTTGGAGCGCAGAATGTTCTTGTGTTCATCGACAAACGGGGTCACCAAGGTAGAGTTCTATAGAACTGTGTAGTGTGCTTGAGACCAAGAATGCCGGTCCCTGCATATTATTGAGTCCCCTCCTAGCGTGCCTTTTCCAGTCAGTCTCCCCTCATACCGCGATTGAGGGAGACCAATCTTCTTAAGGTCAGGAATGAAGTCAACACAAAACCCAATGACATCCTCTGTTTGATGGCCCATGGAAGTGCTTCCTTCTGGCCTAGCGCGGTTACGGACATACTTCTTTAGGACTCGCATGAACCTCTCAAAGGGGAACATATTGTGTAGAAATACGGGGCCCAGAACGACAATCTCGTCGACTAGATGAACTACGACGTGCGTTATGATATTGAAGAAGGATGGTGGGAACACCAGCTCGAAACTGACAAGACATTGCGCCACATCACTCCTTAGCCTTGGTATGATTTCTGAATCGATCACCTTCTGAGAGATTGCATTGAGGAATGCACATAGCTTCACAATGGCTAATCGAACGTTTTCTGGTAGAAGCCCCCTCAATGCAATCGGAAGCAGTTGCGTCATAATCACGTGGCAGTCATGAGACTTTAGGTTCTGGAACTTTTTATCTGCCATATTTATTATTCCCTTTATATTCGACGAGAAGCCAGACGGGACCTTCATACTGAGAAGGCATTCAAAGAAGATTTTCTTCTCTTCTTTGGTAAGAGCGTAGCTAGCAGGACCTTCATACTGCTTTGGAGGCATGCCGTCTTTTTCGTGCCAACGTTGCAGGTCCTCCCGTGCCTCCGGTGTATCTTTTGTCTTTCCATACACGCCCAAGAAGCCTAGCAGGTTCACGCAAAGGTTCTTTGTCATGTGCATCATGTCGATTGAAGAGCGGACCTCTAGGTCTTTCCAGTAGGGTAGGTCCCAAAATATAGATTTCTTCTTCCACATGGGAGCGCGTCCCTCAGCGTCATTGACCATAGCAAGTACATGATCACCGGTACGCATGGCGGGCTTCTTCCGGTGATCTGCCTCGCCTTTGAAATGCTTGGGTTTCTTTCGACATTGATGGTTGGTCGGAAGAAATCGACGATGCCCCAGGTACACATTCTTCCTGCATTTGTCCAGGTATATACTTTCGGTGTCAGCTAAACAGTGCGTGCATGTGTGGTACCCCTTGTTTGTCTGTCCTGAAAGGTTACTGAGAGCAGGCCAATCATTGATGGTTACAAACAGCAACGCATGCAGGTCAAATTCCTCCTGTTTGTGCTCATCCCACACACGTACACCGTTTCCATTCCACAGCTGTAAAAGTTCTTCAACTAATGGCCTTAGGTACACATCAATGTCGTTGCCGGGTTGCTTAGGGCCTTGGATGAGTACTGGCATCATAATGAACTTCCGCTTCATGCACAGCCAAGGAGAAAGGTTATAGATACATAGAGTCATGGGCCAGGTGCTGTGATTGCTGCTCTGCTTCCCGAAAGGGTTAATGCCATCCGCGCTTAAACCAAACCATACGTTCCTTGGGTCACCTGCAAACTCAGCCCGGTACTTTCTCTCGATTTTTCTCCACTGCGACCCGTCAACGGGTGCTCTCAACTTCCCGTCTTTCTTACGGTCCTCTCTGTGCCATCGCATCAACTTGGCATGCTCTTTGTTTCTGAACAGACGTTTCAACCGTGGTATTATAGGAGCTTACCACATCACCTTGGCAGGAACCCTCTTCCTGGGGGGCTCACCGTCAACATCACCAGGCTCATCTCGTCTGATCTTATACCGCAATGCACTGCAAACCGGGCATACGTTCAAATCCTCGTACGCACCGCGGTACAGGATACAGTCATTAGGGCATGCATGTATCTTCTGCACCTCCAATCCTAGAGGGCATACGACCTTCTTTGATGCGTACGTACTGTCGGGCAATTCGTTATCCTTTGGAAGCTTCTTCTTCAATATTTTCAGTAGCTTCACAAATCCTTTGTCAGGTACAGCATTCTCTGCCTTCCACTGCAGATATTCCAGTACGGTACCGAGCTTTGTGTTGCCATCTTCGCAATTGGGGTACAACCCTTTTTGGTGATCCTCTAACATGCGATCGAATTTCAGCTTCTCCTTTTCACTTTCGCACTGTCTCCTTGCATCAACAATGACCCGGCGGAGATCATCATCGGGCACATCGTCTGGTTCCTCTTGAACTTCAGCTTCCCCCGTTGCAGCATCATCGTATTCAGGGGGCACATAGTTGTCATCGTCCTCTTCTTCTTCGCTGTCTTCCATCATAACGCCTATTTCTCCGTGCCTGGTCCAAACATTATAGTGTGGCATGAAACCCTTATAAAGCAGGTGGGTGTGAAGGATTTTCCGGTCAGAATAAGACTTCGTATTCCCACATATAGGGCATGGACAACACATAAAACCATTCTGCTTGTTTGCCTCAGCCACTTCGAGAAAATTATGCACGCCCTTAATGTACTCGGAGGTGAGTCTGTCACCGTACATCCATTGCCGGTTCATCTGCGTGCATTATATATAATTAAGTGTTTCAAAAACCATTACAAAACATCATGAATAGATAGGTGACCAAATTAATAGAAGTTCATCATCACATTAAAACCAAAGTACATACATAGTTCTCATTGAACAACATATAGCTCTCCAGAGCATCTAATTAAACCATACATTATTGAAACTATGTAAAACAATTCAATGCAACAACAAATGTTTGGCATAATGATACCAAGCCTCGGTATGAATGGCATATTTTCTATACTTTCTAATCTTGAAGCGCATTGCATCCATCTGGATCTTGTGATCATCGACGACATCCGCAACATGCAACTCCAATATCATCTTCTCCTCCTCATTTTTTTTCAATTTTTCCTTCAAGTAATTGTTTTCTTCTTCAACTAAATTTAACCTCTCGACAATAGGGTCGGTTGGAATTTCCGGTTCACATACCTCCTAGATAAAAAAAATTATGTCACATTGGTCGGCATAATTGTCATAAACAATAAATGAACCAAATAGTTATAAAATATAATATATACCACATCCGAATCATAGACAGGACGAGGGCCAACGGGGGCGGATACCAAAACCATCGCACTATATAATAACAAACAATAATAAAAGTAAGAAAATTATACAAGTATCTATCTAAATCATACAAGTAAGAATTTTTTTCTTTTAGAAAGAAGATAAGAACAAGAGGCTCACCACGGTGGTGCCGGCGACGAGATCGACCCGGACGATCGACGGCGGTGAAGACGGGGACGGGACATGACGGACCGCTAAACCTAGACAAATCTTGAGGAAAATGGAGCTTGGAGGTCGAGTTTGGAGAGGAGAAAGCTTAAGTAGTGTGGCTCGGGCATTTCATCGAACACCTCATGTGCATAGGAGGTGAGCTAGAGCACCACAAAGCCCTCCCCTCGCTGGCCAGAAAAAAACAGAGCAGTGGAGTGCTCTGCTCGCGGGCGAGGGGTATATATAGGCACAACATTGGTCCCGGTTCGTGGTTGGAACCGGGACTAAAGGCCACCCTTTGGTCCCGGTTCCAGCCACGAACCGGGACCAATGGATGTGGGCCAGGAGCGAGGCCCATTGGTCCCGGTTCATGTCTGGAACCGGGACCAATGCCCCACGAGGCCCGGCCGCCCCCCTGGGCGCACGAACCGGGACGTATGCCCCCATGGGTCCCGGTTCCTGACTGAACCGGGACTAATGGGCTGGGCAGGCCCGGACCAAAGCCCTGTTTTCTACTAGTGGCGGTTGCATCTTTTCCTGTTTGCCAATGTTTGGTTGAAGCTTTTTTAACTACTGCCTGTAGCTTTTTTGCTTCAACAGTTGTAGCACGGTGGCACCACCGTTTGCAGCTCCCCAGGCGCTGCAGTTGCAGCTCCTCGAATGCTCCAGTTCTAGCACGGGGCACCACCGTTTGCAGCTCAACGGGCACCACGGTTGCAACTAGCGTCTTATTTTGTTGGAACTTGCTAATTTATTTTGGGCCACATAGCATGGTGTTTATTTATTTATAAGAAAAAGAAAAAAAGAAAGATGATGATCCTAAACTTTGCACGTATACCGAGACATACCGATAAATTTTTAGGTTGGAGTTGGAGACCTCTTCAAATAATTTCTTGGGATGCCCGAGCTTGAGCTCTTGAATCTCTCCAACTTTATCTCCTATCGCTGATTCCCATGAATTTTAAAAACTACATCCACACAAAACTCAACAGAACTTGTGAGATAGATTAGTACACATAAAAATAAATCACCTAATCATGTACACATAAAAATAAATCACCTAATCATGTACTTGTGAGGACACACAAATAAATCACCTAAGCGTGGTGCCGAGAGGAGATAGGGAGCGGAGAAGAATGGATGCGGCTGTTGCTGGTGCCGGAGTTCAAATAGCGGGCGGATGGTAGGGTAGGCGGTGAGGTGGTTAAAGGTGGACGGCAGATAGACGGATGGGTGGTGCCAGAGCAGGTTCCTCGGCAACCGCACATGTTTAATGTAGGTAGGTACATGGATGGGTTATCGTTTGAACGCGGAGCATCGGCGTGCACCGAGAAGCGGCGCGGGCGGCGCTCTTGGCCGGCGCGCCGCTTCAATGCCGGAGCAACGTGAGAGTTCACGTCTGGTCCAGGCCGGCATGCATGCGGCACCGACACACCAAAGCGGCGCTGACCGCTTTGGGCGGGAAAGGGCGTGGGCGAGAGAGAGGGAGTTTGGATGGGCCAGAGTTGTCAATCGCTTGCGTGGCAGTGGTCCGGATGCCCGCGTTGCTTCTGGTTTGTGAAAAATAAGACGTCTGGATCATCGAATGGATCGAGACAAGATCGCGTTGGATGGCAATATCCGAACCATACGGTCTGAACAGTTGTGGCGGTTTGAGGGTCCTAGAGATGCCCTTACAGGACACTGACTGACTCTGCCGGACAAGGAGATATTCATAAAGAATTGGACATGTATTGACTGACTTCCTTGTGGAAGGACTACCCTGGAATTTTAAAGGGCAACTTTTAGAAAAATTGACACGCGCGTTGATTGACTTCATCCTTTCTTCGTTTTCCGGCTAGCTGTCTCTCTTTATCGACACTTTCTAATTATTTCTTCTAAGTCATTTCTGTCAGCATTCATCTGACATGGGCCAAGTAGCCATGTGCGCGGACCCACCTGAATCTTGGAATGGAGTGATGTTTGAGGAACGCAATGGCTAACTGACTCGTGGAAAAAGGAAGTCATGCCCTCAAGTACCGTGAAAAAGGACAAAACTAGCCCTTTGGGAAAGTTCAGCACAAAATGAACCCATTTTCAAAAAAATTCACAAAATGGCCCTTCCTGCATGACGCCCACACCCGGGGCGCCATGCTAGGCATCATAACGCCCCGGTCAAGGGCGCCATGCTGGTCAATGCACACTTGCCATGTTGGCAGGGACTGGGTGCATGGCGCCCCAGGCTAGGGCGCCATGATCAGTAGCATGACGCCCCGGTGGCCCAGGGTGCCATGCCCCTGGAATCAACAAAACGCCCCCCCCCCCTATGTTTCCCTCCAAACCCTCTCTTTTCCCCCTTTCTCCAGCCCGGCTGCCCCACTCATGCCCCTCCCTAATGCCCACCAAATTTAATGGATCGAAGCTCCAAATCGGTGATTTATCCTTCCCTTCGACCCCTCAAGGTATTCTCCCTCATTCCACCTCTTTTTGTTGGTTGAAATGTTCGCATTGTGGTGATTTGGGGAAACCCTAGGTCATCCAATTTTGCAATTTTCATTGATGCATTTTGCTGTTTATGATTGTAGATGGCGAGGATCGTGAATGTGCATCATGTGGACTTTGTCTCCTTTGAGAAGGGAGGTGCGGAGTATGGTGACCCGAAGAAGAGGCTGGTAGTGATGGTGTTTCCCACAAGTCCTAGCCCTGAGGAGGTTGTGGTTGAGCTTCGAAGAAGGTTGAATTGGATGGAAGAAAGCGATGGAGTAGACTTAGTCGGAAGGTATAATGTTGGGTATGGGCAACATATTCGTTGGACGATAATGCCTCTTGACTCCGAGTTTCATTGGGAAACATATAAGGAGAGTGTGTTGGCCTCACAAGATAAATCATTTGAGTTATTTGCCACAAAGGTTGTTCGTGCTCGGTTGCACATTGATTTGAATCGGTGTGCATCTTCATGTGATGTTAGAAGCCCGGTTCGAGATTCAACACATGTCAATCCGGATGTGCATGACACAACAATGAGCCAACCTCCAATGACCCAACCTTTGAGCCCCATCGGGAATGACCAACTTGATAATCAAGACTTGCACATGGATGGTGGTGAGTTTGAGGGTGATGAATCGGAGGCTTATCTTCGTGACCATTATGTTGGCGATGTGGAGGCAAATTGCATGGAAGAGGACATGGACCATGACATTCCATACAATAGGTCCTATGCGGGGGATTCGGAGGATGAAGGCCCGGATGAAGAAATAGATGAGGATGGTTTGACACCTAAAGAAGCCAATGCTTTCAAGAAGGTAATAGGCCGGGATCACAAGACATCATTGTTCTGTGATCTAAGCCTAGCCGATAAGGCGATTCTTGATGGTGGCACAAGTAAAATTCTTGCACCAAGGTTAACTTGAAAGCGAGATAGCCGGGCAAGTGTGTATGGTGTTAGTGAAGGAACAATCTTTGAAAGCTTGGTAGAACTTCAAATATGGGTCAAGGACTACGGGGTTAAGTTTCATCGACCATTCTTTGTGGACAAGTCAAACTCCAAATTGCGTTATGTGGTCAAATGTGAGGAACACAAGAATCATTGCCCTTGGGTTATGTGTCAAAGGCGGGCCGTAATGGAAGATTACAAGTTCCGTGTTTCACCACCGATGTATTGGCAAGGATATTGATGATGCTAATTGATACGTCTCCAACGTATCTATAATTTTTGATTGTTCCGTGCTATTATATTACCTGTTTTGGATGTTTTATATGCATTAATATGCTATTTTATATTATTTTTGGGACTAACCTATTAACCTAGAGCCCAGTGCCAGTTCCTATTTTTTCCCTGTTTTTGAGTTTCGCAGAAAAGGAATACCAAACGGAGTCCAAACGGAATAAAACTTTCGCGATGATCTTTCTTGGACCAGAAGAAAACTAGGAGACTTGGAGATGAAGTCGGAAGAGCCACGAGGCGGCCACAAGGACGGAGGGCGCGCCCAGGGGGATAGGGCGCGCACCCCACCCTTGTGGGCCCCTCGTGCACCTCCTGACCTAATTCTTTCGCCTATATATACTCTTATATGTCCAAACCACCAGAGGCATCCATGAAAAGACTTTTCCACCGCCGCAACCTTCTGTACCCGTGAGATCCCATCTAGGGGCCTTTTTCGGCGTCCTCCCGGAGGGGGATTCGATCACGGAGGGCTTCTACATTAACACCATTGCCCTTCCGATGAAGCGTGAGTAGTTTACCTCAGACCTACGAGTCCATAGCTAGTAGCTAGATGGCTTCTTCTCTCTCTTTGATTCTCAATACCACGTTCTCCTCGATGTTCTTGGAGATCTATTCGATGTAATACTTTTTTGCGGTGTGTTTGCCGAGATCCGATGAATTATGGATTTATGATCAGCTTATCTATGAATATTATTTGAATCTTCCCTGAATTCTTTTATGCATGATTTGATATCTTTGTAATTCTCTTCGAACTATCGGTTTGGTTTAGCCAACTAGATTGATTTTTCGTGCAATGGGAGAAGTGCTTAGCTTTGGGTTCAATCTTGCAGTGTCCTTTCCCAGTGACAGTAGGGGCAGCAAGGCACGTATTGTATTATTGCCATCGAGGATAAAAAGATGGGGTTTACATCATATTACTTGAGTTTATTCCTTTACATCATGTCATCTTACTTAATGCGTTACTCTGTTCTTCATGAACTTAATACTCTAGATGCAGGCAGGAGTCGGTCGATGTGTGGAGTAATAGTAGTAGATGCAGACAGGAGTCGGTCTACTTGACACGGACGTGATTCCTATATTCATGATCATTGCCTTAGATATCGTCATAACTTTGCGCTTTTCTATCAATTGCTCGGCAGTAATTTGTTCACCCACCATAATATTTTCTATCTTGAGAGAAGCCTCTAGTGAAACCGATGGCCCCCGGGTCTATTTTCCATCATATAATCTTTTACTTTCCAATCTACAAGTTTTCGATCTACTATTTTGCAATCTTTTAATTTACGATCTATAAACCAAAAATACCAAAAATATTTATTTTACCTTTTATCTATCTCTATCAGATCTCACTTTGCAAATAACCGTGAAGGGATTGACAACCCCTTTATCACGTTGGGTGCAAGTTGTTTATTGTTTGTGTAGGTATTCGGTGACTTGTGCGTTGTCTCCTACTGGATTGATACCTTGGTTCTCAAACTGAGGGAAATACTTATCTCTAATTTGCTGCATCACCCTTATCTCTAATTTGATTATGATCCTACATGTAATTATTATGAGAGAGGAAAATATGGTTGTAGAAATTTTCATGTTACTAAATTACCTCTCGTTATGTTGAGATTGCTATTGTTTTATTCTCCTTCCTTGCATATGCTAGGTTTTTCTTGTCTTGATAATCTGTTTGCTTATAAAATGCCTATGCATAGGAAGTATGTTAGACTTAAACTTGTTTTTCACATGCCTTATGATGCTCTCTTTGTGCTTCAATTCTTGTCTTTCATGTGAGCATCATCGAAATCTCAATGCCTAGCTAAAAAGGCTTTAAAGAAAAGCGCTTGTTGGGAGGCAACCCAATTTTATTTTTGTTTTTGCTTTTTTTTGGTTATGTTTTTCAATAAATTTTTCATATAGCCTCTGGTTAGATGTGTTTTGGTGTTTTAATTAGGGTTTGTGCCAAGTAAGACCTTTGGGATGGCTTACGGTGATAGTTGATTTGATCTTGCTGAAAAACAGAAACTTTTGAGTCCAGTCACAGAATTTTAATAATTCACTGAAGCATTGAAAAACCCTGAATGTTTTACACAGGATTGATATACGAATTGCTTCAGTTTTCAGAATTTTCCAGAATTTTTGGAGTTACATAAGTATTAGAACAATTTAGATCTTCGCAGACTGTTCTGTTTTTGACAGATTCTGTTTTCTTTGTGTTGTTTGCTTATTTTGATGAATCTATGGGTAGTATCAGGGGGTATGAACCATGGAAAAGTTGGAATACAATAGATATTACACAAATATAAATAAAGAATGAGTTCACAACAGTACCAAAGTGGTGATTTGTTTTCTTATACTAACGGAGCTTATGAGATTTTCTGTTGAGTTTTGTGTTGTGAAGTTTTCAAGTTTTGGGTAAGGATTTGATGGACTATGGAATAAGGAGTGGCAAGAGCCTAAGCTTGGGGATGCCCAAGGCACCCCAAGGTAATATTCAAGGACAACCAAGAGCCTCTTTCGTCTTCGTCTATCGGTAACTTTACTTGAGGCTATATTTTTATTAACCACATGATATGTGTTTTGCTTGGAGCGTCTTGTATGATTTGATTCTTTGCTTTTTAGTTTGCCACAATCATCCTTTCTGTACACACCTTTTGAGAGGGACACGCATGAATCGTGATTTATTAGAATACTCTTTGTGCTTCACTTATATCTTTTGAGATAGGCAATTTTGCTCTAGTGCTTCACTTATATCTTTTTAGAGCACGGCGGTGGTTTTATTTTATAGAAATTGATGAACTCTCATGCTTCACTTATATTATTTTGAGAGTCTTTAAAACAGCATGGTAATTTGCTTTGGTTATAAATTTAGTCCTAATATGATAGGCATGCAAGAGGGATATAATAAAAACTTTCATATAAAGTGCATTGAATACTATGAGAAGTTTGATTCCTTATGATTGCTTTGAGATATAAAGATGGTGATATTAGAGTCATGCTAGTGAGTAGTTGTGAATTTGAGAAATACTTGTGTTAAGGTTTGTGAGTCCCGTAGCATGCACGTATGGTGAACCGTTATGTAACGAAGTAGGAGCATGAGATATTTTTTGATTGTCTTCCTTATGAGTGGCGGTCGGGGACGAGCGATGGTCTTTTCCTACCAATCTATCCCCCTAGGAGCATTCGCGTAGTACTTTGTTTCGATGACTAATAGATTTTTGCAATAAGTATGTGAGTTCTTTATGACTAATGTTGAGTCCATGGATTATACGCACTCTCACCCTTTCACCATTGCTAGCCTCTCTTGTACCGCGCAACTTTCGCCGGTACCATAAACCCACCATATACCTTCCTCAAAACAGCCACCACACCTACCTATGATGGCATTTCCATAGCCATTCCGAGATATATTGCCATGCAACTTTTCACCGTTCCGTTTATTATGACACGCATCATCATTGTCATATTGCTTTGCGTGATCATGTAGTTGACATCGTATTTGTGGCAAAGCCCCCGTTCATAATTCTTTCATACATGTCACTCTTGATTCATTGCACATCCCGGTACACCGCCGGAGGCATTCATATAGAGTCTTATTTTGTTCTAGTATCGAGTTGTAAGTAAATAGAAGTATGATGATTTTCATTATTAGAGCATTGTCCCATGTGAGGAAATAAAAAAAAAGGGGGGCCAAAGAAGCCAATGAAAAAAAAAGAGGCCAAAGAAGCCAATGAAAAAAAAGAGGCCAAAGAAGCCAATGAAAAAAAATGAGAGAAAAAGAGAGAAGGGGCAATGTTACTATCCATTTTTCATACTTGTGCTTCAAAGTAGCACCATGATCTTTATGATAGAGAGTCTCCTATGTTGTCACTTTCATATACTAGTGGGCATTTTTCATTATAGAACTTGGCTTGTATATTCCAACGATGGGCTTCCTCAAATTGCCCTAGGTCTTCATGAGCAAGCAAGTTGGATGCACACCCACTTAGTTTCCTTTTTGACCTTTCATACACTTATAGCTCTAGTGCATCCGTTGCATGGCAATCCCTACTCACTCACATTGATATCTATTGATGGGCATCTCCATAGCCCGTTGATACGCCTAGTTGATGTGAGACTATCTTCTTCTTTTTGTCTTCTCCGCCACCACCATATTCTATTCCACCTATAGTGCTATGTCCATGGCTCACGCTCATGTATTGCGTGAAAGTTGAAAAGGCTTGAGAACGTCAAAAGTATGAAACAATTGCTTGGCTTTTCATCAGGGTTGTGCATGATTTGAGTATTTTGTGTGGTGAAGATGGAGCATAGCCAGACTATATGATTTTGTAGGGATAAGCTTTCTTTGGCCATGTTATTTTGAGAAGACATAATTATCTTGTTAGTATGCTTGAAGTATTATTGTTTTTATGTCAATATTAAACTTTTTTTTGAATCATGCGGATCTGAACATTCATGCCACAATAAAGAAATTACATGGATAAATATGTTAGGTAGCATTCCAGATCAAAAATTCTGTTTTTATCATTTACCTACTCGAGGACGAGCAGGAATTAAGCTTGGGGATGCTCGATACGTCTCCAACGTATCTATAATTTTTTATTGTTCCATGCTATTATATTATTTGTTTTGGATGTTTTATATGCATTAATATGCTATTTTATATTATTTTTGGGACTAACCTATTAACCTAGAGCCCAGTGCCAGTTCCTGTTTTTCCCTGTTTTTGAGTTTCGCAGAAAAAGAATACCAAACGGAGTCCAAACAGAATAAAACTTTCGCGATGATCTTTCTTGGACAGAAGGAAACTAGGAGACTTGGAGATGAAGTCGGAAGAGCCACGAGGTGGCCACAATGACGGAGGGCGCGCCCAGGGGGGTAGGGCGCGCCCCCCACCCTTGTGGACCCCTCTGCACCTCCTGACCTAATTCTTTCGCCTATATATACTCTTATATGCCCAAGCCACCAGAGGCATCCACGAAAAGACTTTTCCACCGCCGCAACCTTCTCTACCCATGAGATCCTGTCTAGGGGCCTTTTCCGGCGTCCTGCCGGAGGGGGATTCGATCACGGAGGGCTTCTACATCAACACCATTGCCCTTCCGATGAAGCATGAGTAGTTTACCTCAGACCTACGGGTCCATAGCTAGTAGCTAGATGGCTTCTTCTCTCTCTTTGATTCTCAATACCACGTTCTCCTCGATGTTCTTGGAGATCTATTCGATGTAATACTTTTTTGCGGTGTGTTTGCCGAGATCCGATGAATTGTGGATTTATGATCAGCTTATCTATGAATATTATTTGAATCTTCTCTGAATTCTTTTATGCATGATTTAATATCTTTGTAATTCTCTTCGAACTATCGGTTTGGTTTGGCCAACTAGATTGGTTTTTCTTGCAATGGGAGAAGTGCTTAGCTTTGGGTTCAATCTTCCAGTGTCCTTTCCCAGTGACAGTAGGGGCAGCAAGGCACGTATTGTATTGTTGCCATCAAGTATAAAAAGATGGGGTTTACATCATATTGCTTGAGTTTATTCCTTTACATCATGTCATCTTACTTAATGCGTTACTCTGTTCTTCATGAACTTAATACTCTAGATGCAGGCAGGAGTCGGTCGATGTGTGGAGTAATAGTAGTAGATGCAGACAGGAGTCGGTCTACTTGACACGGACGTGATGCCTATATTCATGATCATTACCTTAGATATCGTCATAACTTTGCGCTTTTCTATCAATTGCTCGGCAGTAATTTGTTCACCCACCGTAATATTTTCTATCTTGAGAGAAGCCTCTAGTGAAACCTATGGCCCCCGGGTCTATTTTCCATCATATAATCTTTTACTTTCCAATCTACAAGTTTCCGATCTACTATTTTGCAATCTTTTACTTTCCAATCTATAACCAAAAATATTTATTTTACCTTTTATCTATCTCTAGCAGATCTCACTTTGCAAATAACCGTGAAGGGATTGACAACCCCTTTATCGCGTTGGGTGCAAGTTGTTTATTATTTGTGCAGGTATTCGGTGACTTGTGCGTTGTCTCCTACTGGATTGATACATTGGTTCTCAAACTGAGGGAAATACTTATCTCTACTTTGCTGCATCACCCTTTCCTCGGTGATGGTGGTCGCGGTGATGGTGGTGGTCGCGGTGATGGTGGTGGTGGTGGTCGTCGAGGACGTGGCCGTGGTGGTGATGGTGGTGCTCGAGGACGTGGTCGCGGAGATGGTGGTGGTCGTCGAGGACGTGGTGGTGATGGCGGTGGTGCTCGAGGACGTGGTCGCGGAGATGGTGGTGGTCATCGAGGAAGTGGTGGTGATGGTGGTGGTGGTGGTGCTCGAGGACGTAGTGGTGATGGTGGTGGAGTTCGAGGACGTGGTGGTGATGGTGGTGGTCAAGGCTTTGCTTATTGGCTTGGATGTTAGGTGTTCGGAATGTGTTGAACTTATGTATGACTTTTGTAAGTGTCAAACTTATGTATGACGTGAACCTTTTGTAAGTGTCAAACTTATGTATGACGTGAACCTTTTGTAAGTGTCGAACATATGTATGACGTGAACCTTTTGTAAGTGTCGAACTTATGTATGACATGAACCTTTTGTAAGTGTCAAACTTATGTATGACGTGAACCTTTTGTATATGTCGAACTTATGTATGTCATGAGACTTTCGTATGTCCTGCAGTAATGTATGTCATGAAGTTATGATGTTATATTTGTGTTGAATAATCCATGGCAAATTTAGTTAAATAAACAGGAACCCTGCTTATTGGAGTGGAGTTAAAAAGATACAGCATGATCATGACCATGGCGCCCTACCCTGGGGCGCCATGTTGGTAAGCACAACACCCTACCCTGGGGCGTCATATATGGCGCCTAGATTTAAATACCATGGCGCCCTGAAAATCAGTAGCCAAATATGCGGGACTTAGTCGTTTCTGCATCGCATGGCGCGCATGGCGCCCTGGCCTGGGGCGTCATGCTGTTCACTGGCATGGCACCCTAGCCTGGGGTGTCATGATGTGAACTAGCATGGCGCCCTGGTCTGGGGCATCATGCTGCCATTGCTGTTTTGCTACAGATGAAGCTGTTGTTGTTTTGCTGTTTTGCTGATGCTTTGATGGTGCTGGAGATTTCAATAACATTTAATTGGAGAGAAACATAACAAAGTTGACATATGCATCAAGTTCACCACAAATGCATCAAGTTCCCTACATAGTTCCCTACTTATTTCCGTACATAGTTCACGATAAATGCATCATTTCCTTCCTTTCCCTCTCTTAGCCGATGCAACATCCTTCCCCTTCACTAAGCGCCTCCTCCTCTGCAGCTGCGGCACCTCCTCCTCCTCCTCCTCGTCCTCCTCCTCTGAAGCGGCCTCGATCACCGGGTCCTTACGTGCCTTCCTTGCGTATTTGCCCAGAGTATACTTGCCACGCCTTTGACTAGGCTGAGGTGCATCGGGCATCTGTGAGGTGTTAATCTCATCATGCGTCTGTGCATCGCCCTCCTCCCCCTCGCCATCAACCGAGTCGTCGAGTGGGTGCTGTGTGGCGCTTGATGATGATCTCGACCTCGACGTAGTAGGCAGGGCGACATCGGTGGAGCGGCAGCCTAGTAGAGCATCCAGGCCACGTGCCCAAGACTTGCTCCGCTATGAAATAGACATATCAACATTAGGAGATATAAAGATTAACAAATGTGTATGAAATCAATTTATCAAACATCATACCTCAACAAAAGCTTTAAGCTTGTTGTACGACTCTTCACCTGGAGGGTACTTGAGTGCCTCACCGGCGTCTTTGACATGCTTCGAGAGCTCGGATTGCTGTTGAAAACGACAATATAAATCATTTTCGGCTGAAAGTTTGTTATGCTTGGCGATGTGAGATAATGGTAACTTACCACAAAGCGGACAACAAGCGCCGATTCATACCGTCTACCATCTCTGATAAGTCTGTTGTACTCCATATTGGCCATCTGGTCGAAAACCGGATTCGGTTCATGCAATATGTCATCTGGATCAAATGCCGGCGGGTTCATTTGAGTACGAGTAACGGAGCGAAACCAGAAGAGATAGTGGTTGAATGCTTCCGTATCGAAAGACCGCGGGGGAGGCTTAGAAGTAGGTTCACGCAATGAGAGCTCAATCTTATTGATCTTCTGCTTGAACTCCTGGATATACATGTCATGCTCACGATTTCACTTCTTTATACTCTTTTGCTTCATCTTGTCAAGACTGCATATTCAAATTCATTTTCGTTACTAGCGTGAAACAATGAAAAGAGTACTTCAAGTGGTATTAAGCACTTACTTGTGCAGATGTATCGAAGTGTCCTTGTACTTTGGCGTGGTCTCCTGATATAAGCCAAACTGTATCATAACCCGTTGTGGCTGATGAAACTCAACAGCATAGTAACAAATCAATGGGCAACGCATCCGCCATAGGTGTGCTTCTTCTACACACTTTCGGTTCAATCTGAAAGTGAGACTTCTGCCAATATTGCCCGTCGTTCCATATGGCTCCCATGTCACCAATAGCGTGAAATAATAAAATAAATGCTTAGTATGATTTTTGGAAAACCGAAGGTGCAATGAAGTCAACAAACTAACCTGCTCTGGGGTCATGATGTCGAGGTAGTTGCAATAGTGCAAATACATGATCTTTGAATTGCCAACAAAACCTTCAACCTTGTCCCACTTATATGCCCATGTAGGCATCCGGTCCGGGTCATTATGAACATCCCATGGCTCATAATTAACAACCGCAGGCGTTGGCCGCCCAACTGGCAAGCGTTCCCAACTCCAAATCGACAAGAGAAGCATGGGACCACCGATATTGGCTTCCTTTGTCTTGGCAGTGTTCTTTGGATCCACGCCCCTACGGCAAGCCTCGTCCAACTACACACAAATAGTAAATATGTCAATACAAACTAGATAACATATCTACATTGTTAAGATACTATGCAAAACTAGTTACCTGCCGATACAAATAAGCTAGTGCCGCAGTACCCCAACTGAGTCCATGTTCCCACCCAGCAAACAGCTCCACATAAAGGAAGCGTTCATGCCAGTGCCATCTGAGAAAAGAGTCCGACTGACTACATACCACAAGTATGCCCTGCAATACTGTTGCACCGTTTCATCATCAGCATCATCCGGGCACTTGCCAAAGTTCTGAGCAATTCAATGATAACTTGCACCGGTGGACTTCCCTTGCACCCCGGCTCCCTCCCGATAGTCCCACCATAGTCTCACGCCATCCCTCGGAATCTGTGCTAAAACAAATAGGCTCTCCTTTGATAGGAAGTCCAGTGATCATGGTAACATCCTGCAAAGTCACCGTCATCTCTCCAGCAAAGAAGTGGAAAGTATGTGTCTCAGGACGCCATCGGTCAACAAGTGCCATGATTGCACATGGGTTCATCTTTGGCATCGAACGAGACACGAGTGAGATAAATGGAATAAGCCCAGTCTTCCGGATATACTCCGTGTATCGCTCGTCATATTGCATCTTGTCATGAACCGCACCAGACCTCAAGTGAAGTTGATAAAAAACCCTTCTTTCATCTGCCATTTACCATCCACGATGAAATAGATCGTACGATGGATGGATAATAGAAGCCATCCTACAAAATTACAATGTATATCGTAAGCCTCCTTGTCATTTGTAAATATCATATCCGGAGTAGTGCAAAAACAAACATACATACATGTGCAAATATCCATATCCATACAACAAATGGATACATACAAGTGCAAATATACATCTAAGCCAAATCATCCATACAAGTGAACATGCACACACACATTTGCAAACAACCTTAGTATTCCCTATGTCAAATTTGCTACAAAGAATAACCCATACATAAAAACTAAAAAAACCTACTATAAGTACCAAATCCTAATCATACCATACAAATCCCTACCCATACATTTCTAAGACAAGTGCAAATATCAACAATTTTTGAAAAAGGAGATGAACTAGGGTTTCTACACATGGGGTCAATGCAAAAAAAATACCAATAATAAGAGGAGAAAGTTGGGGGATTACCTTGAGGATTGGGAGGGGAAGAAGATCCACCATTTCCCCCCTTCGATCTATAGTTTTTGGCCATGGATTTGGAGGGGGGAGGGAGGGGCGACGGGCTGGGCGAGGAGAGAAAACAGAGAAAGAGCCCTCTGGCTCGGGTATGTAGCGACTCGCCCCAGCGGGGGGCATTTTCCATCGAAGGGGCATGGCGCCCCGGCCCAGGGCGTCATGGTAACCCGCATAGCGCCCCCACCTGGGGCGTCATGCTACCACAGATGGGCCCCGGCGTTGCCGATGTGGCAGGTCAGCGTCGTTGCATGGCGCCCTTGACCAAGGCGTTATGCTTCCTAGCATGGCGCCCTGGGTGCGGGCGTCATGCAGGAAGGGCCATTTTGTAAAAAAAATTGAAAGTGGGTTCATTTTGTGCTGAACTTTGGCCAAAGGGCCAGTTTTGTCATTTTTCACTCAAGTAGCATGCAAACAAGATAACGTGAACAAAGCCTGCGTACTCTAAAATAATGGAATTCAGTCTGAGATTTCCAAATTTCTATTTTTCCGGATTTTTCTAAATTTTGAAATGCACAGCTCTAAGAGAATCCGATCCCCTATAATTTAGAGGAGGATATAGCCGAGTCTCCTTTAGATGAGCATATTTGCTCTTCTGAAGTGACGTTTCTATCCGACCTCTAAACTTAACTCCTTAAAAAAAATCAAGACAAATTCAATGCGGATTTGATTCAATCTACTTCATCAAACTGGATTCTAAATATTTTACATAACTTAAGGAAAATTCAAACAGATTGCATAAAAACTAAATAAACCTACTCGCTATCGGTCTTGTTCTCCAACCTTTCACATTCCGATTTGGTAAGTGGTGCATCTTCTCCTGCGCCCCCTCCATGGCCCTCATCACCGGCACTACCCTGGCCCTCTTTGTTGCCATCTCCTTGTGGTAGGAGTCGCTGGAGCAACCGTCAATGACCTCTGTCGCCATGGCCTTGTACTGCTCGTATAGCCGGCGCTCCTCCTCGACGTGCTATGGGTATAGGTGGCAGAGCTTGCCGGCTTGCTCCACCTCGAGGCGGTCGCTAGCCTCCCTGTCTTCCCGCATCTTCCGGGTAGTTGCCACCTGGGGGTCGATGGGTGCCAACTGCGGCACACCACAGGAATCAGGTAATTTGCTATCTATGTAGTTCTGTTTTCATATTTGTGTTTCTCGTGACAATGCTTTCAAATAAGATCCATTTGTATTTTGACGACTTTAAAAAAAAATGTGTGAAGTTTCAATGATGAAACTTAGTACGCGTGCCAGCGATAAAAATGAATTATTTTGTGTCTACGACCGACAGAAAACATTGCTTAAAATTATATCTCTGAAACTGGTTGAAACTTGGCGGTTTTAGATGCAAACCGTAAGTTTCATCGTTGAAACTTAAAGCTTATTGTGCCCTCACGTAGGATCCAACTACTGCACGCATCTCAAGGCAAATCGAGCAAGCGGCAGGATATCATAGGTGAGTGCCCCCACACTCGCATGCCCCTGCGAATTTCCGTCATAGATGTTTGGGTATTACTTTTATTCCTTCTATTCTTCAATATTATATTGTCAAAGAGACAATAAGTGAACTTCAAATAGGCCAAACTATTTGTTAATTATTAACTCCAACCATTCAACCAGTGTGCAAGGGCTGACGACTCGTATGCAATAATTTTCGACATGATGAAATGCGCAACCGTGGTTTATTGATTCTAAGTAGAAATCACTAGTAACTTGGAAAAATCACTAGTAATCCGCAAAAGGCGCTCGCGTCGCTCTCCGGGGGGGCGGCACGAGCGAACCCTAGCCGCCGCCGCCCCGTCCCTCGCCTCTGCAGCCCGCGGCCTGGCCGCTGCCGGAGGAGGCCGACGGGCGAAGCCCGCCTCGGAGGACGGCAGCGGCAGGGCACTCTTCTTCTCGCGGTGGCGCGTTGCCCTGGACGGTGTGGCCCGCTTGCGGCGCGGCGGCGGAAGCCGGCGCGGTGGATCCGGCGGTGAACCTGTCGTCAGTGCGGCGAGGAGGTTCTGCGTGGCTGACCGGGGTCGCGCGTGAGGGATTCGTCTGGATCGATCTCGCGTTGTCGCCTTCATCTTCAGCCGGCGCGGTCAGGGCGGCGACCCTGGCGCGCGGCGGCGGCCGTTTCCCCCATGGCCGGTGGGTTGAGTCGTTGGCTTGCCTGGCCGGGTGTTGGGTGGCGGCGGTGGCTGTGGATCTGGCGTCCCGGCCAGATCCGTCGTGGTTCGGCTATGGCCGGCCGGCGGCGCGTGATGGGGCCGGGGTGGGGCGGCCGGAGGTCCTCAACCGGCTTTCCGATGACACCATACATCTACATGGCAAGGGTGTGCTCGGATCCAGTCAGTGACGAGATCGTGGTGGCGCTACTTCCGGTGAAAATCGCGCCGACTTCGGTCATGGCGGACGATGACGGCGTCTCCGACGCCCCCTGTTGAGGCATCGTCATTGCAAACTGCGTCACACATGATCGGGATGTTCCGGGGGAAACCGTAGCTCTGGGTCTACCGGATCGGACAATGACGTCGCCTTTGGTGTCGTACTCCCTCCTGAGGGCATCGTTTTGGATCAGGAGCTGGCTGGAGGGGACGAGGAGGAGCGGTGTTTTATCTACCGCAAGGCCGACGACGGATCCCGGCGGCATGGCGCTGCGGAGTTTCGGCGACGGGCGCGTGTGGATGGATACGTGCAGGATGGTGGCGTTGTCTGGCGCCGTGGTGGCGTCGACGGCAGGCCTGGCAAGGTCGGTGCGTCAGTACTCGCTCTGAAGATGGATCGGTGGAAGACGGCGGCGGCAGCCTCGGTGAGTGCGCCGGACCGGTGTGTGACCCAGTCCAGGTATTGTGGCCGGGATGGGGCATCCGGCACTAGATGTTAGGATTTGGTGCGATGTCTGTTTGGTATTAGGCTCGGACATTCGGTACCACTACATCAAAGGGATAGGAGTAGCGACAGGTGTTGCCTAGAGAGTGGCTTCAGGCTTACTGATGTACTTTCTTGTAAGGTCTGTTGCGAATAATTAATAAAATGACCGCATGCATCGTCGAGATGAAGAGGCTGGGGGTGCATCCTCCTTTTCTAAAAAAAAAAAAAAAGTTGAAATGTCTTCTCATCTCACATCTTGGTCATCGACGACTCCAAGTCTCGTTTGTCGCCGGGCAGAGTTTGGTCGCTCATCTAACAAGGGTCACATCACTTCTCTTCGTGGCAATTCCGTTGATGACTCTTTCAGTGACCCTTTCTAGTTTGCTAGGTCTGAGAAATGCTACACTTACGAGCTGATTCCTACTAAATGAAGTTACGGGCTGAGCTGTGAAGCTTTGACTGGAAATCAGGAGGGGGTGGGACCTGCACTGGAAATCGGGAGGAGAAGAGAATGGCGAAGAGGAGTCCGTAGGCGGTTTCCTTGGGATCTTGCCCGTAAGTAGTGCTCGCCATGGGCAGCCCGGCCCGGCCCGACGCTGCTCCCGGGCCAGGCTCGGGCCTAGATTTTGAGCCTGATGGTCGGGCCGGGCCCGGGCCCGTCGTTTTTACGCTTTTCTGAAGGAGCCCGGCCCGAAGCCCGAGACCCGGCGGGCTTTCACGCGTTCGGGTCGGGCTTGGGCCCAAAAACCAGGCCCGACGGCCGGGCAGGACCGGGCCTGGGCCTAGGTTTTTTGCCTCGGGCTTGGCTAGGCCCGGCCCAAAGCCCGGCCTGGCCTGAGGTTTGGGCAGGTATACCCGTAAGTGTAGAATTATTGTATCTACCACATAGGAAGGGACGATTGATACTTGCTATCGCCAACGAGTGGGTATCTCGAGCCGAGCCTAGTGTGGTCATATATTAAGAAATTAGAGCATCTACAGCCAGACCCCATACTCTCTTCCTAAACGTCCGAAACGCCATCCCGGTCAGTGTCCGGTCAAAAAAGAGTGATCCAACCGGACTCCTTATTTTACCCCTAAATATCCGGACTGACCGACGTACCTCAAATCCATCTCAAATTTGGGGTGAGTATGAGGGGTCCGGTCACGCCCGGACACTCTCCTCCACGTCATAGGCAGCACCCCCGGTGACATATGCAGCCATCCAATCCTCCTCTCTCATCCCTCTCTCGTCGTCGTCATGGATGTGCAGCATGCACACGCCGAGGAGGCGGCACCTCGCGGCGACGACGGCGTGGGCAGATGAGACGGTTGCAGCGTGGGCGGAGGAGACAGCGACCGCGTGGGCGGAAGAGGTCCCTCGGCGGACGAGGCGACCTCGCGTGACACCGCTGACCCGGCCGCCTCGTGCGCGCAGTTGCTGCGTGCTGGCCTCCGCGTGCGCTGGCTGCCGCGACTTGGCCGGATAATGCCCAGACAATGCACGCGCCTGCCCAGATAATGCCCAGATAATGGCCGGATAATGCCCAGACAATGCATGGCTTATTTCCAACACTAGCGGCCGTTGCCAGCCCAGACGTGCCCCCGTTGTGTGCAGCCGTGCTGGCCATGCGTGCGTGGTGGCCGCGGCGTGTGGGCTGGCCGCCTCGCATGCTGCCGTCCGTGCGTAGCCGCGGCGTGCCGCCGTGCGTGCTGGTCAGCGCGCCCAGCCGTGTCAGGGCTGGCCGTGCACAACTGCTGCGTATTGGCTCGCGCGTGTATACTATTCGCCGGATGCACGCTAGCCACCACCGCGTGCTGGCCACCGTCGTACGTGCTGCCGCGTGCTAGCCGTGCGTGCTGGCCGTGCTGGTTGTGCTAGCCACAGCCGTGCATGCCGGCCCGTGCTAGCCGCCGCCGTCGCGTGTGCTGGCTGCGTGCGTGCTGCCAGCGCATGATGGCCGAGGCCGTCGTGCCTGCGCATGCCATGCTCGCCGCCGCCACCGCATCCGGCAAGAATTCATCTGCCTTCTCTCTTCCCAGGCTGCTTGCTCTACGGTGTCGCACACAGCGTGTTCGTTAAAATGCCATAGAATGAGGAGTCAGATTTGAGGAGTGCGATTGTTTTTGGAGAGAGAAAGCGAGGATGAAAACGGACGTGCCCGGACACTGACCGGGCATGTTCGCGGGCGTTTGAAGAGTCAAATTAGATGGATACGGCTGTAGATGTTCTTATATGACTAAATTTTGAAACCTTGGCCCTCTTTGAAATGAACATCCAACCACTAATCAGGCGGACCCGCTTTTAATGAGACGAGTGGCATCTGTTAGATTTTTATGATTGTATCTAAACAGATCAGATAGTAGCGGTGACTGGCCCGCGAGATGGTCATAAGCGCATCTCGAACGGCAGCCTCCAAAAAACCTCTTACATCCGTCCGCGGATAGAGGGGACCACTCCGCGAACATGAATACGGGAGGTCGACATCCAACGTTAGCCGCATATATTTCAAACTATTTCTCAACAAACCGGATAAAATTAATGCAAACACGGTCGGATTTCGTATAAACATGACGGATTTCATACAAACACGCCGAATTTAACTACATTTCGAACATTTAGAACAGAAAAAAGACCCGCCTCTAAACTTATCCTACGGCAGCGGCGCCCGACGTCCAAGCCCGTGTCGTCCTCCTTCCGCCGTCTCCATGAGCACCGGCGATAAGACCGATGAAGTGAAGGTGCGGTCTCCGGCGAGGAAGAGTAGAACACAAGATACGGACCGGCCCACATGGGACACAAGGCACCGCCGGCTCCCGTGGCCTACTCATCCTCGGACGAGTCCGCACCTTGTCTGTCGCTGGTGGACGTGAGGTTCACGAGAGAAATGGTGGCGCCTTGGCTGTCGTCGTCCCACTGGGCCAGCTGATGGTTCGTCGACGGCGCGTAGGAGGCGCAGCTGGCTATGTTCTCCTCCGCGATCGCTTGCAGCTGTGCCTTCACGGCTGGCGCTTCCTGGCGAGCGGTGGCTTGAGCGCGGACGACATCGTAGATGGCACGCTGCTCCACGACGAAATTTGGGTTCGCCGCGGCCATGGCCGCCACGGCCTCCTCGCTCGCGCGCTCGCCGTATATCTGGCCCTACGCCCCTGCTGGAACACCGACAAAGGCGCCGGCGCAGGCTGCACCTCCGCCATGGCAGCGTTGAACTGCGCTTGCGCCTGCTCCATGGTGAAGCCGGCGTGCACAGGAGGCGCGGGAGCCGGGGCGGAGTCGTCGAAGCCCACCTCCATCGTGGTGTCATCCTCGTCGTCGGACACCTCAGGCGAGCTGGCCAGCAAGCCGGCCACAATCCTCCTGGCACGGCGGCGGCAAGGGCAGCCGCCGCGTGCTTCATCTCCGGCGACAGACTGTGCCACAGTGCTTTCCCGCTGGCAGTCATGGCGGATGCAGTGCAAGGGAGGGGGTTGTGGAGGGGCTGGTGTTGTGGTGTGGAGTTAGCCGGGTGTGGCCGCCTTTAAATAGCGGATTTGGGTGAGGCGAGGCGTTCGGGTGCGTCAATGCGCGTCGCCAGAGTGGGTTTCTCGGCCGGCGAGCCTGCTTAATGACGGCAGACGGAGGGACATTGGCATTGAACGGGCGCGGTAGATATCCGTCCCGTCCTGTCCAGTCATGCGTCTCTGGCATTGAACATGCGCGGACACCGGAGACGCGTCGCGGGCGGCGCCCTCGGCCGGCGCGCCACTTCAATGGCGGAGGCAGTGAGAGGTCGCGTCCGCCCTGAGCCGTCTTCAATGTTGAGTGACGCCCTCTACAGCGGCATGAATGCGGGCAGCTAGCGCCGGGCGGGAGCACACGCGGGAGGGGGTGAGGGGGTTTTTTGGTGGTCCAGGGCGGTCAGAAACGTGCTTGGGATCGGTCCGGACTCCCACAAACCTCCCCCACTTTTGTCTTCGATTTGTGGGAGAAATTGCGTCCGAACCGCTCCACGGCCCGATATAGGTCGGCGTTGGATAGCTTCCGCGGTCCGGACGGTTGCGGGAGGTTTACGGGTCTGCCTCGAAGATGCCCTAAGTATACTATATAAATCACCACCAATGGGAAATTCAAAGGTTTTCTTTGTAATTTCTAGAAAGGTAAAAAGAGGTGACATGACATGCTCGACGGGACAGAGGGAGAGGAGCACATGCAGTGACAGCGCAACTGACCCGTTATATTGGCCAGTGGGAGAGGGTGATTAATTAGAGCATGATTAATACTACATCCATCTGATTGGCATATGATTCCCATCTTATATATAGTCATTATTTATAGTCACTCATACAATAAAGTTAGGTATAAGGTTGATTATAAGAGTAGTACTTTTTTCAACCTTTCTCTCTCTTTCTTCTATTGTATCTGCCTAGGAACATATGCCTAGACTTTTGCATGAGAGTCTACTCCTCTCATTTTTCATGTCTCTCTCCTTTACAATAGACAAAATTACCATGTAAGCGGGCAATAAACATGTTATTGCGATAATTCGACATCCACGTAGAGCTAGAAATTTCTTTCGTAAACTTCCCTAATAATTCTCTACCGCCCCTAAATTTCAGGTGGGTGGGGGCCCTTCCTCCCCCTTCTCCAATCCTGGTCATCCACGTTACCTGTTATGTAAAAACACGTAGTTTCCTCTACATAGGTGTAGCATCTCTCCTGTTATTATGGTTGTGTGCATTCTGCATGTCTTTAGGCGTCTTGTTGATGTAGATACTTGGTGTAATTTGTATCGGCGCGATATTAATATATTCTCTTTATATAAAAAAAATCTCTCCTGTTATTGTAAGATCAGCCCGTATCTGGAAACCGTAACAGCCAGCCCGTATGTCTAGTTCTCTGGCGTGAGGCATACTCTGTTGAACCTGCCCACCTTCAGTTTCACACGCATAGAACTCTTCACAGGTCGGACGAGTTCAAGTCTTTGGCGGTCAAGGATAGTTAGTCGTTTTCTTGCCCCGGCCACAAACATCTCTTTCCTGCAGTTCCATCCACGACTCTTCCGTCGTCCCTTGCTGCCTACCTAGTGGAAATTGCTTACAATATAAAGAAGGTCCGGCTGATACTTGCTGCAGCCAACGAGTGGTGGTTACAGTTGCCTCTTGCTGATCAATGGAGCAACCAACGCCGAGAGCAAGGGCAATCGTGCCATGGTTGCTGCTTCTCTTGCATGTCAGCGTGTTAAACGAGTCTATAGCCTAACCGTAGGTTGTTAGGATCAGCTCGTGTGCTGTATAGATAATGATTGTTGTAGATAAATCCTAACTGAATTGTATCTATCTTGTACCCTGCCTGAGTATAAATGAAAGGCGAGGCCTGACGCTTGAGTCACGGCAATTCATTTTCTTTGACTTGGTATCAGAGCGATAAGATCCTCCCCCATCGATCTCTTCCTACCCGCCGCCGCCATGTCAGGCCCTGCCGCAATCAACTCCACCTCCGGTGCCCTCACCTCTCCCAACGCCGGCGTCCTCGCCACCGCTGCTAGCTCCTCCGCTCCTGTCTCGATCTCCTCGATCGGCAATCTCATCACGATCCGTCTGACAAGGGACAACTTTCTCCTCTGGAAGACGCAGGTTGTCCCGGCGCTCCACTCCCATGGCCTCTTCGGCTACGTCGATGGCTCGGTGCAGCCGCCGTCCTACACCATCACCACCGGCGCCGGCGCCGATGCCAAGGAGGAGGCAAACCCGCTCTTCCTTCAGTGGTACCAGCGAGACCAGTTGGTGCTCATTGCACTACTGGGCTCCATGACGGAGGATGTCCTCGGTCAGATGACGCTCATGACCACCTCCGCCGCCGTCTAGGCGGCCCTCCATGACATGTTCTCGTCGCAGAACAAGGCGCGTCTCATGCAGATGCGTTTTCAGCTGTCGAACCTGAAGAAGAAGGACCTCACCGCTACTGAATACTTCAACAAGATGAAGGGCTTTGCTGATGCTATGGCGTCCATTGGCAAGCCTCTTGGCGATGACGAGATCCTCGGCTACATGCTGGCCGGTCTTGGTTCTGAATTTGAACCTCTGGTGGCCTCCATCACCGCTCGCGAGGAGCCGATCAGCCTTGGCAGCTTCTACGCGTTCCTCGTCAGCGCCGAGCTCCGCATGGAACAGCAGGCGTCCGTGGGCGAGCTCCACTCCTCCGCCAACTCTGCAGCACGCAACTCTGATGGCCAGCGCAATGGCGGGCGCGGTGGCCACGGAGGTCAAGCTGGAGGCCACGGCGGTCAAGGCGGTCAAGGCCGTGGCCGTGGCCAGGGGCGTGGTCGCGGCAAGTACATCAAGTGTCAGGTGTGCTCCAAGTTTGGCCATGACGCTCTACACTGCAGGAACCGCTTCAACCATGCCTATCAGCCTGAAGACAACCGTGAGCGTTCCGGCAACGCCGTGCACTCCGGCGGCGTCGAGTATCCGAGCTGGTACATGGACTCGGGCGCCACCGATCATCTGACCGGCAACCTCGACAGGCTCACCATCCAGGAGCGCTACAACGGCAAAGATCAAGTGCAAGTCGCCAATGGTGCAGGTTTGTCTACTTCGCATATTGGTCAATCTGCTATTTCTGGCTCGTCACGCCCACTCTATCTTCGCAACATATTGCATGTTCCACATGTTAGCAAAGATCTTTTATCGGTGCACAAGTTAACCTCTGATAATGATGCTATTGCTGAATTTCACCCTGATCGTTTCTATCTTAAGGACCGGGCAACGAGGGCAGTTCTTCTTCAAGGTAGATGTCGTGGCGGTCTCTACCCGGTGCCAAGCCTCAGGTCGTCCGTGTCCAGTCGTCGAGCGCTCTCCAGCATGAAGCTTTCTCATGATCTTTGGCATCGACGCTTAGGTCATCCCAGCAAAAGTGTCGTCGAGTCCGTTCTTAGGTTAAATAAATTTGCTTGTGCACCGTCTATCGAATCTAGTGTCTGTGATGCGTGTCAACGTGCTAAAGTCCATCAGTTGCCTTTTAGGGATTCTACTCATGTAACCCATGCACCTCTCGAACTTATTCATTCTGATGTATGGGGGCCAGCAACCACTTCGGTTGGGGGTTTTAAATATTATGTGAGTTTTCTTGATGATTATAGTCGCTTCACCTGGATATATCTTCTTAAACGCAAATCTGAAGTAGAGCAAATTTTCTACACTTTTCAGAAGCACGTTGAACGCATGTTAAACACCAAGATTAAAACAGTCCAGACCGATTGGGGTGGCGAGTACCGTCGTCTCTCTAAATATTTCCATCGTGAGGGGATCACCCATCGAGTAACTTGTCCACATACTTCCCAACAAAATGGCATCGCTGAACGGAAGCACCGCCATATCGTGGAAACCGGCATTGCTCTCCTTGCACACTCTTTTCTCCCTGTAAAATTCTGGGATGAAGCATTTGTGACTGCCTGTTACCTTATAAATCGCATGCCCACTCGTACACTGAAAAATTCTTCACCAGTCGAACGTCTCCTAAATGAACAGCCTGATTACACTTTCCTCCGTGCCTTCGGCTGTGCATGCTGGCCAAACTTGCGCCCATACAACAATCACAAGCTTGCTTTCCGTTCTCGCCAATGTGTATTTCTTGGGTATAGCTCCATGCACAAAGGCTACAAATGCTTAGATCGCTCAACGGGTCGTATCTACATTTCTCGTGACGTCGTTTTCGACGAGCAAGTTTTTCCTTTTGCATGCAGAACACCCACGCCACCACTCCTCCCCACGCCACCATCTGTTTTTCCTCGGTCTGAGCCAGTTATTGCTAATGACCGCATGCGGAATTATGACTTAACCTTGCTTCCTGATGGTTCGTCTAGCCTTGATTCTTTTGCAGGTTCAGATCCCTCTGTCTCGTCTTCACCCTCAGGTGCAACGCCTGCAGCCAGCCGAGGGGCGTCTACCACTGGATCAGCCTCGCCATGCACTCCACTTCGGTCACCTGCAGGCGGGTCGACTCAGGACGATACGTCGCCAGGCGAGCCCTCTGGTCGCTCCCTCGATTTTGGGCCGGCCTCCCCTGCGTCTCTGGATGCGGCCGACGAGCCGGCACAGGACTCAACTCCCATGGCGTCTCCTGAGCTACAGGCTGTACCAACGCCTGTGGCCGGCGCTCCTGCAGTTCCACATCGCATGCAGACGCGGCTTCGCGACAACATCGTCAAGAAGTTGGTGCCGACGGACGGCACTGTGCGCTACGATCCTCGGCGGCGCGCTTTTCATGCTGAACCACGGTCCTATCGGCACGCGCTTGCCGACCACCACTGGCGCGCCGCCATGGAAGCCGAATACTCTGCTCTCCAGCACAACCACACGTGGACATTGGTTCCGCGGCCGCCCGGCAAGAATATCATTGGGTGCAAATGGGTGTTCAAAGTCAAGCATAAATCTGATGGATCGCTTGACAAGTTCAAGGCTCGCCTTGTCGCTCGTGGGTTTACTCAACAGTATGGCATCGATTATTCAGATACTTTCTCTCCTGTTGTGAAGCCTGCTACAGTGCGTTTGGTGCTCTCCCTGGCTGTTTCCCGTGGCTGGCAGCTTCGTCAAGTGGACATCAGCAACGCGTTTTTGCATGGAATTCTTGAGGAGGAGGCATACATGCAACAGCCGCCGGGGTTCCAAGATCCGAGCCGTCCGAACTATGTTTGCAAGCTTCAGAAGGCTTTGTATGGGTTGAAGCAGTCACCGCGTGCTTGGTATGCTCGGCTTCACGATCGTCTTCAACAACTTGGTTTTGTGCCGTCTGCAGCAGACACCTCGCTGTTCATCTTTCATGAAAATGGTGTCACTCTTTACATGCTGGTGTATGTTGACGACATGGTCATTGTTGGCTCTTCCACGAGGGCGGTTGAATGCCTGCTCCGCCAGCTCTCTGCTACCTTCCCTGTTAAGGATCTTGGTCCATTGAATTATTTCTTGGGCATTGAAGTGATACGCAATTCCAGGGGAATCAACCTTGTTCAGCAGAAGTATGCACTCGATCTACTGGAACGCTCAAACATGGAGAATTGCAGACCAGTTCCAACGCCGATGTGTACACATGAGAAGCTCACACAGGAGTCTGGCCAAGCACTGAATGAGGATGATGCCTTCAAGTACAGGAGCACGGTAGGCGCGTTGCAATATTTGACACTGACAAGGCCAGACCTGTCGTTTGCAGTGAACAAAGTGTGCCAGTATTTGCCACGTCCCACTGATGTACATTGGGAAGCAGTGAAAAGAATCCTTTGCTTTGTGAGAGGAACAGTATCCACCGGCTTATCCATTCGGCGCTCACCATCAGTCCTCATGAGTGTGTTCACTGACGCGGATTGGGCCGGCTGCAGCGACGATCGGCGTTCCACGGGTGGCTTCGCGGTCTTCCTCGGACCAAATCTTATATCCTGGAGCGTCAGAAAGCAACCAACGGTGTCTCGTTCCTCAACTGAAGCTGAATACAAGGCACTGGCGAATGGCACCGCTGAAGCTACGTGGTTACTGTCTCTGCTGAAGGAACTGCAGGTAGCTCAGCCTCGACCCCCTGTACTGTGGTGTGACAATCTCGGGGCGACGTATCTCACTGCGAACCCAGTTTTTCATGCACGCACAAAGCATATAGAGGTGGACTTCCATTTTGTGCGAGAAAAGGTTGCCATGGGTGCTCTGGACGTTCGGCTCGTCTCTTCAGCAGATCAAGTTGCAGACGCCTTCACTAAACCTCTCACCAAGCAGACACTCGAGCGACTCCGTTCCAATCTCAACCTCTGTACCGGCTGAGATTGCGGGGGAATGTTAAACGAGTATATAGCCTAACCGTAGGTTGTTAGGATCAGCTCGTGTGCTGTATAGATAATGATTGTTGTAGATAAATCCTAACTGAATTGTATCTATCTTGTACCCTGCCTGAGTATAAATGGAAGGTGAGGCCTGACGCTTAAGTCACGGCAATTCATTTTCTTTGACTCAGCGGAGCACTGCAAGCTGGTGCTCAGCTTGACAGTAACGGTATGATCAGTGTATATTTTTCGGGATGATGAATGATTTGATGTTGGTGCACCTAACCTAGGTTATAATTCAACAAATCTTCAATCTCTATAGTAACTGCAGACTTTATAAGCATAGACTGTGGTTTTCCGGGGCAGACAGGCTATGCAGACAACACCACCACGCTGTACTACACCACGGATGCTGGCTTCATCGACGCTGATGCCGGGGTAAACCACAACATCTCCGCTCAGTACATCAGCCCATCGATTCCCACTAGCTTGCACAGTGTGCGCAGCTTCCCCAGCGGCGAGCGCAACTGCTACACTCTGGGCTCACTCATGTCCGGGCTCAAGTACCTCATCCGGGGCAACTTCTTGTACGGCAACTATGATGGCCGCAACATGCTACCCATGTTCGACCTCTACATCGGGGTTAACTTCTGGACGACAGTGAACATCTCAGCATCTGACGTAGAGGTCTATGTGGAGGCCATCATGGTCGCGCCGGACGATTTTGTGCAGGTTTGCCTGATGAACACTGGCAGCGGGATGCCGTTCATCTCTGGGCTGGATCTGAGGCCACTGAAGATCAAACTCTACCCACGAGCCAACGAGACGCAGGCCCTGCTCCTGCTTCACAGGTTCAACTTCGGACAGACCGACACCAATATAAGGTGAGTGAAAAATCTTAGTTAGTCCCACCATCCATCGGAAAACGCCGCAATTGATTGTTAAAACAGGTACCCTTATGATCCGTACGACCGGATATGGTTCCCTTTTGCCGACATGACAGACTGGGCTGACATATCAACCGGGAAGAAGGTGAAGAAAGTTATTGACAACGACCTCTTCGAGCCGCCTGAGGCAGTGATGCAGACGGCCATCACGCTGCGGGACGTCTCGAAGAACATAGAGTTTACCTTGGACCTCGAGAGTTTCCCTAGTGACCTGGGGTACATCCATACGTTGTACTTTTGTGAACTGGAACAACTTCCAAGTAATGCACGACGGCAGTTATACTTCAACCAGAATGGCGTGCTGGTGTCAACAGCCTTCACTCCGCCATACCTTCAGGACGGTTACATCTACTCACTCTGGCCCTTTCAAGCCGACTAGTACAAGGTCTCCCTCAATGCCACCGCTAACTCGACGCTGCCGCCCATCATAAACGCCATCGAGCTATTCACCGTCATCCCAACCACCACCCTTGGCACTGACTCACAGGACGGTGCGATCATACACACATTGACACATACATGAGCTAGCTCGCTGGCCATTATCGTTCATGCAAGTTACTCACAATTATCTTTGGTTTTCTATTAACAGTATCTGCCATCACGGCGATCAAAGAGATGTACCAGGTGCACAAGAACTGGATGGGTGACCCGTGCGTTCCCAAGAATCTGAACTGGGATGGCTTGACATGCAGCTATGACGTTTCCAAACGTCCACTAATTAGAAACGTGTAAGTAATTCATATCTATATTGATTTAGGTTGTGTGGTAAAAGTAAAACTGAGCCACTTTTCTCTTAATTTGTAGAAACATGCCCTTCAATGGTCTGCATGGTGGTATATCGCCAAATTTCGCAAATCTAAAGGACGTCCAATACATGTACGTTCTGTTCTGTAGATCTACCAATTTTACCTTTCCATGTAGTACGTATTGTTTATTTCTTTTTGACAAAAGCGGTGACAGAAAATATGTTGCAGGGATCTCTCAAACAATAATTTGACAGGATCAATTCCAGACACACTTTCACGATTACAATCATTAATATTTTTGTAAGTTTTGCAACAACTCCCATTAAGTTAATTTGACTGTTCCCTTGCGTTTTCTTTCACTCATGTCAATAGTATTTTACTTTCTATAGAGATGTCTCAAACAACAAGCTGAATGGATCAATTCCTTATGGACTTCTCAAAAAGATTCAAGATGGGTCCTTGGATTTGAGGTCAGTTCCCTCATTTTTTCCGATTACATCCGACTGGTATTCAATAAATTCGATTAAGCAACTTCATTTCATTTTCTTGTAGATATGTCAACAATCCCGATCTCTGTACTAATGGCAACTCATGTCAGATTGCTGAAGGGCGCACCAAATTAGCCATCTACGTAGCTGTTTCTGTAGTTGTGATTGTGGTGTTAGTATTAGTGGCAGTATTATGCTTTTGCTTCCAAAGAAAAAGAAAGCAAGGTGAGTCTTATAAACGAGCACAAACATTCTCTGGTCCACTTCCCCTATCCATGAAAGCCCAACATTGATGTTTGTTGTGGGCTTGTGGCATTCGTTGCCTACACAGGATCAATCAGTTACTCTGTAAAGCTGACAAATGATGGCGATGGGAACAGTTCACTAGGACTTGAGAACCGTCGGTTCACGTACATAGAACTGGAGACGATAACGAACAACTTCCAGCGAGTGCTTGGCCAAGGAGGGTTCGGGTATGTCTTCCATGGCTCCCTGGAAGATGGCACTCAGGTGGCAGTAAAGTTGAGGTCTCATTCTTCAAATCAAGGTGTCAAACAATTCCTTGCAGAGGTAGAACTTCCTTTTTTTGCTACACTGAAATTTGTACCAAGAAATTTTGCTAGAGCTTCTTGTTTTGCCACGTAGAAATTTGTACCAACAAATTTTACTAAGTCATGATCACTTCTCCAGGCTCAAGTTTTAACACGGATTCATCACAAGAATCTTGTGCCCATGATTGGTTACTGCAAGGATGGGGAGCACATGGCACTTGTCTATGAGTACATGCCTCAAGGAACCCTACAAGAGCACATTTCAGGTATGCGAGTTGTTAATTTGACAGTATAGAATTAGAATTTGACCAGTATTTGCAATAAGATATGTGAGCGTTGAAGTCCAAAAATGACGGAGTGTTACGCCAGTTATTATTTATATATGACCATTTGAAGTGCCCATAGGTCTGAAATTTATAACATCTATATATTTGCAGGGAAAGACAACAATGGAGTAGGTTTACCCTGGAGACAAAGACTCCGAATCGCACTTGAATCTGCACAAGGTACACCATTGAAAATGCATTCACCTACTTTTGAACATGTGACGCTTAAAGAATCTTGAGCATTGGCTAGACCGGTGATTGATGAGCAGGGCTGGAGTACCTAAACAAGGGTTGCAACCCGCCTATAATTCATAGGGATGTCAAAACTGCCAACATTTTGTTAAACGCGAGGCTAGAGGCCAAGATTGCGGATTTTGGCTTGTCCAAGGCTTTCAACTACGACGATAACACCCATGTATCCACCAACACGTTTGTCGGCACACCCGGATATGTAGATCCAGAGTACGTTGATCTCTTCCATGCATTATCCTTCAAACTAACCTCTATGTTTGCACTGTTTTTGAGTAAACGTACATGTATGTAGGTATCAGAGAACAATGCAGTCATCGACCAAGAGCGACGTGTACAGCTTTGGTGTCGTGCTTCTACAGCTAGTCACGGGTAAGCCGGCCATCATGCGCAACCCCAACCCCATCAACATCATCAACTGGACGCGACAATTGCTTGCACGTGGTGACATTGAAGGCGTGGTGGACGCATGTATGCAAGGTGATCATGACATCAATGCCGTTTGGAAGACTACAGAGATTGCGCTCATGTGCACTGAGCAAGCGCCCCCGCAGCGGCCCTCCATGATTGACGTGGTGATGCAACTACAGGAGTGCCTCGATCTTGAGGAAGGCAGTGGCAGTGGTGGCATGGACCCAAACATGGGCTACAATGCTACCACTTACATGTCCATTGATGTGAGCCAAAACAACGGTACGTTTGAGATAGAGCACAATTATACAACAGGGCCACCAATGGATACCGGTCTTGCAACCGCTCGATGAAGACATCTTTGTGAACCCATTCTACTAGCCATCATTAATTCTCTTCTTTCATGATCAGATCTCTACAAGAATTTTTAACATGTTTTTACCTAGGTGAGTAATGTTCTCGCCATATGAAGTGTCTAGTTCAATTATTTTCTGGGTAAGATCCTCTCAATTTGTGGTTATTTTCTGAATTATGTCCTCAGTATCTATGCTTCAAATCAGCATTATTTGACACATGATAGATATTTATGTTGAAGAAATATGAAATAGAATAACGGAGATGAGATTTTTTTTTTCATGTCTGCCAGTGGTGTTTGAAAATGCTCAGTTTACTTTGTGATGTTGGGCCCAAAATGTATAGTTGAGCATTTGGCAAAACTGAAATTTTCCCTTGCTTATACTAGCACCTTTCTTTGTTATTTTCACGTAGATCTTTATTTTCATGAAGTTGTGCAAGATAGTTGATACTATCATAGACTAACCGGCCTGCACTCCCAAGTCACACCGGTCATCAACACTTGGTAGCTAAGATGTCTCTTTGCCAAAATAAAGCCACTGTAATACTGCCTGCTCGGTTCTCATTTGTTTGGCATATGAACTAATCAGCATCAAACAGAACCAATAGGAGGTAGTAGTTCACTAATTAGTTTTTCACAAAAAAGTATTTCACTAACTAGTGATCATTATATGAAAAATGCCGTTTGGTTTGTTTTGGTTTACATAATATATTAAAAATAATGACATTAGCGGTTTCTATGATGATTATTAAAATGCAATCTCGATTGTCCTTGCAAATAAATGTTTGTAATATTATAGATAAATTGGTCGCTTAGATAAACCAGCTGGTCTTGCAGGCGCAGAACCGTCTGTCCTGTCTTGGTAGAACTGGGGTTGTTATTTTGCAAACAAAAACTTCGGCCATGCATCCCAATATTTTTTTCAGACTCCTTTTGAAGTAGGACCAATTGCAACGTCTGGTTAACCACCCGACATTCTCAGCTAGATGGACATTCAATTTTAGCGATTTGCCCACTGTGTAAATGCGACTTTGGAATACCTCATGAAATTCTTCCTATATATAAGCTGGCTTCAAGGAATCAGAACATAAGCAGCTAGCTGTTGAAGCATGTTCTACACTTTTGAACTTTATTTAATTATAAACCAGTTTTTTTAAGAGAAAAGGCATACGCCCTTTTCTCTAAAAAAAACTGGTTTATAATATAAAAAACTGGTTTATAAACCAGTTCAGAGTACAAACATCAATTAATTCGAACATACATACACATGGACACCTCAAGAACATAATATTTGGTTTACATAGAAATTAAGATTCCTACGCCGGCCAACGTGGTCGAAATCCTACACATTCCAGCCCCTGCTGCGTAGACATGGTTCGCTTCGTAGTGTAAAACACTACTACGTAGCTCCCATGAAATTCTGATAGTAGGTTCGGTGAAAATTTAATGTGGATGAAATGGTGCCACGGGGGATTACTACGTGGAAGGAGGCATATGTGCAGAACACCGACTGACTGTGCCGACAAGGAGACGTTGATAGAAGGATGGGACATGAATTGAATGACTTCCGTGTAAAAGGAGAACCGTTGAATTAGAGGGCAAACTTTCAGGATTGAACATACATGTATTGGAATCTTGGAATGAAGTGGGGCCAAGTGTGCGGACCCACTTGAATCTTGGAATGAAGTGATGATTGACGAAGGGAATGGCTGGCTGGCTGACTGGTAGAAAAATGAAGTCAAGCACTCAAGTAACATGCAAATAAGAAAGCATGAGCAAAGCCTACGTACTCTAAAATATAAGAATTCAGTCTGAGCTTTCCAAATTTCCAAATTGTGGAATGCACAGCTCTAAGATAATATTTGTGTGCATGTCCATGAAATTTTTTCAGGTACAGGTAGCACAAATAAGCAAAAAATAATAATCCAAACTTCAGTCGGTTATTTAAATGGAGCCGCGTGCCGACCTTAATCTGAAAATTTTCTTTTAGTATAGTGCTACTAGGAAAGTCAGGCTAATGTTCTCAAGCATGATATTATATTGAAGTTGAAGGTGCCAATTTCTGAAATGGGACCAGCCTTGGGGGTTGGTGGATGACTTGAGCTGCCATCATGGAAGTCAAGAGAAGTCGTCCAAGTCAGAAAGCACAGGGTTCCTATCAACCTCCCCATGCATTGACTGACTGTCACATGCAGTTGATGCCATTATAGTCATTCATATGAGAGGGGCCAATATCAAGTTGGATTCTTATATACTCCCTCCGTTTCTTTTAGCTTCGCAAATTAGATTTTCATTAAGTCAAACTATCGAAAGTTTGACCAAGTTTTATACAAAAAATAATCAACATTCACATTACCAAATCATTATCATCAGATCCATCATGCAATAAATTTCCATATTGCATTTACTTGGTATTGTAGTCGCTAATATTTTTTAATATAAATTTCGTCAAAGTTTATAGTGTTTGACTTAAAACAAAACCAATATGCAAAGTAAAAGAAACAGAGAGAGTACAGATGTACTGCAAACATCAGCATTCTACGGCACAACGATGATGATCCATATGATGTGCGTCATCCTATTTGTTTTGCGCAAGGGGTTGGATATAATGAAAATAATTAGGGCTTGTATAGGCTACTGCCAATAATGAACGTGTCAATTCTAACTTCATTAAGTGTTTATCTCGCTCTTTGAAATAGACATGTTCACATGTTCCAAACAAGTGTCCATGTATGATGTATTTCATAAAAATATGCATGAATTGCTCATAATCTAGCTACTATTGATCGATTTGGAGGTGGCACCACTTGTTGGTTGCGTTGTGTTCCAAACAGTGTAGTTGAGTTTGTATTAATAGACTATAACACTATTATCGAGGTATACCCCCATATTTCCCGCAAAAAAATGCATGCTTTTACAAAGAGAAAAACATAAATTATTGAAATAACTAAAATGATAGTAAAATAAATTTTCAAATGGAACACAGTAAATTAAAAATAATCTATCTCAAAAAGAAAAAAAGAAAAAGGATAAATATGTGAAATAAGAAAACAAAAAACAAAGAAGAAACATGAAAAGAGAAAGAAACTGGAAACAAAAGGATGGGTAAGAATAACATAAATAAAAAAGAAACAAAAATTAAATAAAAACCGTGGCAATGGGCTACGGCCCATGCAGGAGCTCGGTAGGTTAGCGCTCTCCTCTAGTACCTCGCAGCAACAATAATCGAGAATCAAGCTGGCAATGGGGATTACCCAGGCAGGTATTGGACTCTCTTCCGTGTTACATCCCCGTCTGCGGGGATAAAAAAAAATTCCCATCCCCATCCGCATCGGGTTTTTCATCCCCGGGGAACCCATACCTGCAATAAACAGTAATATTGAGTTCCATTTCAGAAGGAAAAAATATTTTAGCAATAAAAACATGTGAGAACTTTTGGGACATATGTTGGGCAACATATCTTGTGAATCCGTCCCATATGTTGTATCCGTGTGTCCCTTTGCTCTCAGCCCCACGATCAAAATCGTGCGTGTTAACAGATTTTGTAGTAATTTTACACCAGCACGCCCGCCCCCAACTGAAACCAGCAAATTAATTTTACAAGAACCCCCCTCCCCCTGCCGATCGAGTGCGTCGTGCGTGGTGCATCGTGCGCCGCCGCCGTCAAACAGCAGGTTCCCCAATTTCCATTGAATCGATCCCAACGTCCATCTGCAGCCATCCCATGCAGGTACCGTCCCAGTCATGTGATCCTTTTGCTCCCACGTTGTTGCTTGATACGAACCTGATCGATGTGCACAGGCAAGCGGCCAATACATGTACTCTCTGATCTAGATGTATTTCTTCTATAACGGGTGATACTTTGCTTCAGCGGCGACTAAAGACGAGCGGCTAGCATGTACCATGGCAACTCATACGTTTAGCGACACGGCAACATCATAAGTTTCAGGTAACATAAGAGAGAAATTCAGTCCTTAGATATACATGTGTGACTGCTGTATGAAAGGCTAATCGTGTAGCCGTGTGTGTAGTAATATGGACCCAATCAATAATATGGAGCCAATCCATAACGTGCAGATGCACATGTCCCAGGGAGGATTTGGTACACCAAAAAAGAACACAAACGTACCTCTTTCTGTAAGTTCAGTTTGCACTAACAACTGAAACTATTTAATTCAATGAGCTATGCATGAATGTGTGTATCATGGCTTGTTCTTGACATTGCAGTGTACGCCTTTTACACCTATGATGAGTATTTGAAGCCTAAAGTAGGTATGACATTTGAGGGGCTCGAGGCTGTGGAGAAGTTCTACAAGGCATATGCACATCAATCGGGCTTTCGAGTTCGTATCGGACAGCACAAGAAGATTGACAATAAGGTGGTCCGGACTAAGCGCTTTATGTGTAATAGGGAAGGATTCAAGTCAAAAGATACTAAGGAGACTGGTGACCCCTTGAGGAAAAGGCGTAAGCAGGCAAACACACGATGCGGTTGTGATGCCCATATCTTTGTTAGACTTTGTGGCGATAACACCTACAAGATAGACTCATGGGTTGAGCACCATGTCCATGGTCTTGTATCGCCTAATAAGCGTCATTTGATCAGATCGAATCGCAGGGTTAGTGAGAGGGCAAAGAATACTCTATACACATGTCATAAGGCAAGCATTGGAACCTCCCAGGCATACAGGATACTACAAGTTAGTGAGGGTGGGATTCCAAATGATGGGTGCATGAAGAGGGACTTGCAGAATTACTACTGTGGACTCAGGTATAAAATTAGAGATGCGGATGCTCAAATGTTTGTGGCCCAACTAGCTAGAAAGCAGGATGTGAATTCAGCATTTTTCTATGATTTTGATGTGGATGATGAGGGGAAGTTGATGCATGTATTCTGGGCCGATGCCACTAGTAGGAAGAACTATAGTCACTTTGGCGATGTGCTATCCTTTGATTCTATATACACCACTAATCAGTACAACATGAAATTTGCACCATTTACAGGGGTCAATCATCACTTGCAAAGTGCATTTTTTGGTGCTGGATTCTTAGCAGATGAGAAGAATGAATCATACATTTGGTTATTTCAGACTTTCCTAAGAGCAATGGGAGGGGTAGCACCTACACTCATCATAACCGATGAAGCCGCTAGCATCAAGAATGGTATTGAAGAAGTTCTTCCAACCACTGTGCATAGGTTGTGCATGTGGCATATAATGGAAAAGGTGCCTCAAAAGGTTGGACCTTTGATTAGAGAAGATTCTGAATTTTGGACAAGATTGAACTCATGTGTTTGGGGTTCAGAAACTCCAACTGAGTTTGAGTCACAATGGAATTCCATCATTACAGATTTTGGGTTGGAGGAAAATGAGTGGTTGGCTAAGAGGTTTAGCATTCGAGATAGGTGGATACCAGCCTACTTTATGGATATAACTCTAGCAGGCATTCTTCGAACCACTTCAAGGTCAGAAAGTGCAAATTCTATTTTTAATTGTTTCATTCATCGAATGCTCGCTTTTGTTGAGTTCTAGCTTAGGTTCGACACAGCTTTAGAATGCCAACATGAGGAATAATTAATGGCAGATAACAGAAGCATACACACCACCCCACAACTCTTTACGCCATGGCCGATGTAGAAACAAGGTAGTGAGGTATTCACATATGAGGTGTTTGAGAAATTTCAGCTACAAGTTATTGCTGCTAGAGACCATTGTTGTGTTCAGGGTATTACACAAGGTGTGGGGGTTAAAAATGTGACCATGAGAGGTCGGTCTGGTAAGGTTAGAGAGGTCTACTATGACACTACAACCTTGATCGCAAATTGTTCGTGCAAGTTATTTGAGTCATTCGGAATTCCATGTCGACATATTATCCAAGTGCTGAGGATTGAGAACCAAAATGAGCTTCCCAACTACTACATTATGAAAAGATGGCAGAAAAGGTGCAAAAGGTAAAAAAATGCATGCCCACTGATTTCTTATTGTTACTCCGAAATTATGTCTAACAATTTTTTTTCCTTTGCAGGGAGAATGTTTATGATGAACAAGGGAACCTACTAGAAGAAAAGCCCACTGATTCACTCGATGTGGCCACGAGAAAGAAGATTTCAACTGTACGCGATAAGATGGAGGAGCTGATTCAAAAGGCGAAGCACTCGGTTGAAGGCATGGACTTCTTAGCTTCAAGTGTGTTGAACATTGAGGCGCCTTTGGACCAAATGCTCCCTGCAGGCACTCAAAACACCAGACAAGAGGAATATGAGGCTTTTATTGGTTGCAATATTCCTACCGAAGTTCATATACATCCACCGACTGATGTTCGCACTGTGGGAAGACGCAAAAGAATAAAGAGAGGAAAGAAGATCAAGGAGGATGATCGAAAAAAAGAAGGACAAAGAAGCGAAGGCAAAAGCTGCACGCTTGTGCAAGACATGCAAGCAAATGGTGTTTCATGATAGTCGCAATTGTCCAAGCAAAACTAGTCAAGGGAAAGGAGCATGATTGTGGAAGATACACAACCAAATGGTGCTTCCTGATATCAAAAAATGTCCAAGAAAATAATGATTTTATCTATGTTATATGACTTACACTTGGATGTACTGAAGTCATATAATGGATGAGAATTTGCGATATGTCAAATTAAAGTTTAATTGATTTCTGCCAAGTTTTGATGCTTGTCAAATTTTTATAGAATATTGAACATATGTATCCACTTCATGTTTTTCTACCAAGTCTGGAAGCATGATGACATTCCTGGTTTGTATGTAATTTGAGAGGCTGTGTACTGGCAATACATGCATTTTGCTTGCCCCTTCATATGTATTACATGGTTAAATGTTGAATAAGCTCTTCATACTGCCGTGTCGGCTTATATGTTTGATCTCAAAAGTGAACATAGCCATCGCACGCCACTTCTTGCAGTTCAGAAGCTTTACTGAACAATACTTGCTTCGACCCATAACTCGAAAGTCACTTATTCTTTTTCAACACATAACTGATCTAGTCACTTAATTTTGCAGATGTTCAGGGAAACTTTTCATGGTCACTTGTTGCTTATAGCATTGATCTCAAAACTGGACAATGCTGTCGCATGCCACTTCCTATAAGTCAAAATTCAGTGACTAGTTCTGTAGAAAATTGTTCGGTGACTACTTCAGTTTTGACCACATGAAGTCACTTATTTTTGAACGCATAACTGAAGTAGTCACTGACTTTTTTGGCAATAGCACAGAAGTTTTTTTTTTTTGCCAAATGCCAAGCAAACTGACAGAAATTGCACTAATATGATTATGTGAGCAAGAACACCAGTACAATCTGCTACAGTTTAGACCTTCAGGATAGAAGCAAATTGACATGCTACAGAATATAAGCATGGCACTAACCACTGGCACTAACACATCTGCGCATGCCTACATCTGCTACAGACTATAAGCAATTGGTGGGCCGGCCCATGAACGCGCACTCCGAGAATTGTATTTATAGAGCGAAAAACACCAGACAAGTGGTTCTCTCTATGAATCGAATTCGCGCCCTTACACTCATCTTCAAGTTTGACTAATTGCAGCGCGAATTATTTAAGAACCAAAGTAGCCGTGGAATTATTTGAAAACATTATTGAAAAAGGTGTTTTTTGGAAAAACAATGTGAACAAATTTCGAAAGTTCAGGAACATGTATAGAAAAAGTTGGCAAATGCAAACAAAAAGTTTGTGAAACTGAAAAAAACTTCAGTAATTTAAGAAAAAATGTCACAAAAATGAAAAATGATCATGAGTTTGAAAAAAGTTCATGGATTTGAAATAAAAAGTTCATCAATTTTTTCAAAAAATTATTGAATTTGAAAAAAGTTCATCGATTTTGAAATTTCTGGTGAAAAATGAAATAGTGCGGCACAAATTATGCCAAAATTGATAAAAATGCAAACATTAATGTCCACTGCCTCTCTCATCAATACCAAATTTTCTCTTGGCTGTAATATTTAACCTTGCTCTTAATGACAAGTAATGTGTGGGAAATTTGAACACTCCCGCACAGGCTTGGCCACGCCGCATTAGGCCTCTTTCAATGCAAATGTGCTTTAGGTGAGGTGCTAAGTGCATTAAATGGCTTAGCAACTCAAGTCCCCAATGCATAGTTGCTTAGCTTTTTGTTGCTAAGCTTCTTTTATTAATGAGTTGAAGACTCGGAATTGTGTTTCCACCTAGGTACATGTGCTTAGCACCATTTCTTTCTAGGGTCACCAAACTACTCTCTCTTCTTAATTAAGTTGACACATCAGATTTTATGCCTACATGACAGCCTTAGCACCTGTATATGGTGGAGCGTTCAGAAGGGACTTATTCAGGTACCGTGCATATCAAACCCTAATAATAATTGCTCTTAAATGTATGCACCATTGATAGGCAGCAACCCGCAAAGACCCACCAATGTGCCAAAGGCTGCCCGTAATGGGAGTATCATAAGCGATTTCATGCATGCGAACTAGACTTTTTTATGATGTGGCACATAATTAAATGAGGAAAGATGGGATGTGGTATCAGATCATGATACCGTATCATATTAAATATCGTACTACCTTATGTCATGCATGTCAATTAATAAGGCAATCTAAGATACTAACTTATGATACTATACATTACGGAAGTAGTATCATATACTAGTATCATATGCATGACACTAGTATATAATACTTCCTATTATGAGAAGCCTAAGCTAGCATAAATTGAACTACTCCCTCCATTCCTTTATACAAGGCCACTATGAAAAATACATTTTGCATCTATATAAGGCCACCAATAGTAATTGAGGCAAAAATTAATGATGTTTCCTCGTACTAGCAACTTGTTTAATACTTGCATGCATGCAATCATAATGACACTCTGCTACTTCCTTCCCATTCCTTCCTTGCATGAAAGCGGCGTATTAATGATCCCGGTTAACGGAAAAAAAAGTTAAATTGCAAAGTAGTCATTAAATTTTATCTTGGTACCTGTAATCTTAATTTGTGGCCTTGTAGAAGAGAATGGAAGGAGTAACACATTACAGTCCAACTAGAACTAAGTTTCTCCTACTTAAAATACGATGCGGGCCAGCTCGGGCGCCGCTCTGCAGTCTGCACCCCTAACCAACAATACACTTTTCTTGACATTCTTCATATTCGTATGCATTTGATGGCTGCGGAGGCAAAGTGCAAACTCAGATTCGGTAAAATGGCAACCTTCATATTTTTTGTACATGTACGTCTTCCGTTCATCACAACTGTTCTTCCCCAAAAATTCAAAGTACAAAAACACATTTGATTCACACTTCAGTTTGATTTCATTCTTAATATTTTTTGGGTAGAAAATTGGTCACTTTGCGATTTACATTGATAGAACAACTAATAATATTTAATTAAACTAGACTAATTAGCTAATAGCAATTATTCCCACTGGGTAGGTTCACACAGTCAGATAGATGATCACCTACCAGTTGAAGGTTACCCTCAGTCAGATCAGTTGCAATCGACCAGACACCAGGTAATATACCATCAATCGGTTGACCCTCAGTATATTGTCACCCGGATTATTGGCAGTAGATTTTGTACCAAACCACTATCAGTCAGATGATCGAGATGGTGTCTGGTCAGACACCAGATAATATACCGTCAATCGGTTGACCCTCGGTATATTGTCACCTGAAGCCGCACACGCCCCGCGAATCTCCGTCTGCCCTGCTTGTGCCCTCCAGTCGCCGACCCAGTGCATCAGGTGTCCGCTGTCGTCCATCTCGGTGGTTGTCGTCCCCGGCGTCGGCATCTCGCATCCTGCTGTCGTCGGCCAGCTCGCATCACATCGGCTCGTCCCTCGTAGCATTGGCCGGCGTGGTCCTTGCATGAAGCACAATGCCACCTCTTGCGGTCGCCATGGTTGCAGCGTCCCAGCTTCACCATCTCCGTCTCGCCGCCGTCTGTCATGTTCCAGCAAAAAAGAATCCAAGCAACAAACCTCCATTGACAGTTGAAATAAAAAAGTTAGCCTGTTCCAGCAAAATTTAACACCCGTTCAAGAAGAAAACTCTAAACCAGCAAAAACCTTCAGTAAGTCAAACGTTGCAAAAAAAAAAAAAAATTAGCGAGTTCCAACAAAATAAGACGCTAGTTGCAAACATTCTCCCCTGTTGTATACTGAACGGCTGAAGATTATCACCTGGTTGAAGCTTTTTCCATCCGCGGTTGAAGCTTTTCTGTCAGTGGTTGCAACTTTTCCTGTTTGCCAATGTTTGGTTCAAGCTTTTTTAACTACTGCCTGTAGCTTTTTGCTTCAACAGTTGTAGCACGGTGGCACCACCGTTTGCAGCTCCCCTGGCGCCGTAGTTGCAGCTCCCCGAATGCTCCAGTTCTAGCATGGGGGCACCACCGTTTGCGGCTCCCTGGGCACCACGCTTGCAGCTAGCGTCTTATTTTGTTGGAACTTGCTAATTTTTTTGGGCCAGATAGCATGGTGTATATTTATTTAGAAGAAAAAAAATGATGATCCTAGACATTGCACGTATACCGAGACATATCGATAATTGTTGAAGTTGGAGCTGGAGACCTCTTCAAATAATTTCTTGTGATGCCTGAGTTTGAGCTCTTGAGTCTCTCCAACTTTATCTCCTATCACTGATTCCCATGAATTTTAAAAACTGCATCCACACAAAACTCAACAGAACTTGTGAGATAGGTTAGTACACATAAAAATAAATCATCTAATCTTGTACACATAAAAATAAATCACCTAATCATGTACTTGTGAGATAGGTTAGTACACATAAAAATATATCACCTAAGCATTGTGCCGAGAGGAGATAGGGAGCGAAGAAGGTTGGATGCGGCTGTTGCCGGGCCTGGAATTTAAATAGCGGGCGGATGGTAGGGTAGGTGGCAAGGTGGTAAATGTTGGGCGGCAGACGGACGGACGGGTGTCGCCGGAGCAGGTTCCTCGGCAACCGCACATGTTTAATGTAGGTAGGTACACCGATGGGTTATTGTTTGAACGCGAAGCATCCGCGTGCACCGAGAAGCGGCGTGGGTGGCGCTCTTGGCCGGCGGGCCGCTTCAATGCCGGAGCAACGTGAGAGGTCGCGTCTGGTCCAGGCCGGCATGAATGCAGCGCCGACACTCCGAAGCGGCGCTGACCGCTCCGGGCGGGAAAGGGCGTGGGCGAGAGAGAGAGGGGGTTTGGATGGGCCAGAGTTATCGAACGCTTGCGTGACAGTGGTCCGGACGCCCGCAAAGCCCCCCTCCCCCCTCCGGTTGCTTCTGGTTTTCGAAAAATAAGATGTCCGGATCGTGGAGCGGACCGACACAAGACCGCATTGGATGGCAATATCCGGACCACGCGGTCTAAACGGTTGCGGGCGGTTTGAGGGTCCTGGAGATGCCCTTAGGCCCTCCACTATGTGACCGGTGCCTGGTGCATTAAAATATGGTAAATTGGGCATCGATGCCCTCAGGAAATTTTTTGGCACCGACCTCACACCGTTGGCTTGCAGCCCGTAGAAAAGCGGGACCCGCACGTACAAAAAAAAATCAATAAAGCCAACCTCCCCCTGGATCCTTTGCGCGAGTTCCTCTTGTCCGCCTCTATCTAGGAAAAAATCCCCTTTCTCCTCCGATCAGATCCATCTCCATCCTCACCTCCTCGTCTTGATCCGGTGTGGGTCTAGCCCAAATCGACACGCATCTCGTACTCCAGGCTAGGTGCTCGTGGGCCCAAGGTCAGGGCTGAGCGGAGGCGCGAGGAGGAGGAATCTGGCGAGGTCCGCCGAGGGTGGATAGTTCATATGTGGATGATGGGGCTGGAAACTAGGATTGTATTGCAGGCTAATTGGGTTTTGTGGATTTTGTAGGCTGTTTGGGCTTTGTGCATCTGAAGGTGAGAATGAGGAGTTCATCATGCTTGTGAAGCTTTGGGAAGATGAATGCTCCATGTTTTGGGGGAGAGCTTTTCCAAGATTTTGTTGTGTTCTATGAACTTGTTCTGTACATTATATAGAGATCTTCTTCTTCTCCAAACGGGCAAATTTTGCTGGTGCAATGCAACGGTCATATGCTTTGAACTGAATGCTGTTTGCTGTGAATTGAAGGCTGCAGTTCGGTGGTAGTTGATATAGGAAAGTTGTAGTAGAGATGGCAGTTACATTTAATATATTTTATTGTCATGCTGGAAGTGGGCATCGGTGCAAGTACTTGCTCCGGTTCCCACAATATTTTTTATAGCACCGCATGGGCTATGGAGGCCAAATTGTGCAGAAGTGGATTTGGCACCTCTTTCGGCCTACACAATGGAAGGCAAAAAGATGTAACACTTGTGATTGGCAAGGAAGTGCCTCACGGCAAAGCTGGCTGGTTTTCTTCCTTGGTACATGCGTGTGTGTGCGTGTGTGTTTCCCTGGTGTGTTTGTCCTCGTGTTCATCAGAGTGTTCTTGAGAGTAACCATTTGAGAGGAAGAAGAAGAAGTGGCGCTGCGACGAGAGGCGGCGCCAACACTAGCTGTCTCTCTTTATCGACTCTTTCTAATTATTTATTCTAAGTCATTTCTGTCAGCATTCATCTGACATGGGCCAAGTAGCCAGGTGCGCGGACCCACCTGAATCTTGGAATGGAGTGATGATCGAGGAACGCAATGGCTAGCTGGCTCGTGGAAAAAGGAAGTCAAGCCCTCAAGTGGCATGCAAACAAGATAACATGAACAAAGCTTGTGTACTCTAAAATAATGGAATTCAGTTTGAGATTTCCAAATTTCTATTTTTTCGGATTTTTCTAAATTTTGGAATGCACAGCTCTAAGTGAATCCGATCCCCTATAATTTAAAGGAGGATATAGCCGAGTCTCCTTTAGATGAGCAAATTTGCGCTTCTAAAGTGACATTTCTATCCGACCTCTAAATTAAACTTAACTCCTTCAAAAAAAATCAAGACAAATTCAGTGCAGATTTGATTCAAACTACTTCATCAAACTGGATTCTAAATATTTTACATAAGTTAAGGGAAATTCAAACAGATTGCATTAAAACTAAATAAAACTATTCGCTATCAGTCTTGTTCTTCAACCATTCCCATTCCGATTTGGTAAGTGGTGCATCTTCTCCTACGCCCCCGCCATGGCCCTCATCACCGGCACTACCCTGGCCCTCTCTGTTACCGTCTCGTTGCCGTAGGAGTCGCTGGAGCAAACGTTGATGACCTCCATCGCCCCGGCTTTGTACTGCTCGTACAGCCGGCACTCCTCCTCGACGTGCTACGGGTACAGGCGGTAGAGCTTGCCGGCTTTCTCCACCTCAAGGCGGTCGCTAGCCTCTCGGTCTTCCCACATCTTCCGGGTAGTTGCCACCAGGGGGTCGATGGGTGCCAACTGCAGCACACTACATGAATCAGGTAATTTGCCGTCTGTGTAGTTTTGTTTTCATATTTGTCTTTCTCGTGACCAACTCTTTCAAATAAGATCCATTTGTATTTTGACACCTTTTAGAAAAATGTGTTAAGTTTCAATGATGAAACTTAGTACGAGCGAGCGATAAAAATGAATTATTTTGTGTCTACGACCGACAGAAAAAATTGTTTTAAATTACATCTCTGAAATTGGTTGAAACTTGACAGTTTTAGATGCAAAAACCATAAGTTTCATCATTGAAAGTTAAAGCTTATTGTGCCCTCACGCGGGATCCAACTACTGCGCGAATCTCAAAGAAAATCGAGTGGGCGGCAGGATATGACAGGTGAGTGCCCCCGCACTTGCGTCCCCCTGTGAATTTCCGTCATCGATGTTTGGGTATTACTTGTATTCATTCTATTCTTCAATATTATATTGTCAAAGAAACAACACGTGAACTTCAGATAGGCCAAACTATTTGTTAATTATTAACTCCAACCATTCAACCAGTGTGCAAGGGCTGACGACTCGTATGCAATAATTTTCGACATGACAAAATGCGCAACCGTGGATTCCTAGGTTTATTGATTCTAAGTTGAAATGTTTTCTCATCTCACGTCTTGGTCATCGATGACCCCAAGTCTCGTCCGTCGCGGGGCAGAGTTTGGTCGCTCATCTAACAAGGGTGACATCACTTCTCTTCCCGGCAATTCCGTTGATGACTCTTTCAATGACCCTTTCTATATTGCTAGGTCTTATCAACCACATAGAAAGGGATGATTGATTCACTCTGTTCCATAATGTAGTGTATATAATATATTTTTAAAGTCAAACCTCACAAACTTTGTGAAGAAAAATATTTACGTCTAGAATGCCAAACATATAGCATTAGATTAATCGCAAGATGTAGTTTGATATTTTATATATTTGATATTGTAGATATAAATATTTTTCTCTATAAACTTGGTCAAAGTTTGCAAACTATGACTTTTCAAAAATCTATAAGCACTACATTATAAAATGGAGGGAGTACTTGCTATCGCGAGTGGGTATCTCGAGCCGAGCCTAGTGTGGTCATATATTAATAAATTATATGAGTAAATTTTGAAACCTTGACCCTCTTTGAAATGAACATCCGACACCGATCAGGTGGACCCGCCTTTAGTGAGACGAATGGCATCTGGTGACTGGCCCGCGAGATGGTCATAAGTACTATATACTCCCTCTGTCCTATAATATAAGAGCGTAGTGTCAAAAACGCTCTTATATGATAGGACGGAGGGAGTAAATCACAACCAATGGGAAAGGCAAATGTTTTCTTTGTAATTTCTTGAAAGGTAAAAGAGGTGACATGACAGGTTGGACGGGACAGAGGGAGAGGAGCACATGCAGTGACAGCATGATTAATCCTACATCCAACTGTTGGCATATGATTGCCATGTCATGTATAGTTATTTGCACTTATAGTCACTCATACAACAAGGTTAGGTATAAGGTTGATTATAAGAGTAGTAGTACTTTTTTCTACCTTTTCTATGTCACTTTCTAGGAACACGCATATAGCTAGACTCTTGTATGAGAATCCACTCCCACATTTTTCATGTCTCTCTCCTCCACATATGCAAAATTGCCATATAGGTGGGCAATAAGCCTGTTATTGCGATAATTCTACATCCACGTAGAGCTATGAAATTTCTTAAGTAAACTTCCCTAATAATTTTTTACCGCCTCTAAATTTCAGGTGAGTGGGGGTCCTTTCTCCCCCTTCTCCAATCCTGGTCATCCACGTTACTTGTTATGTAAAAACACGTTGTTTTTCTCGACGTAGGTGTTGCATCTCTCCTGTTATTGTACTTGCTATTAGGGCATCTCCAACGCCGACCCGCAAACCGCTCGCATACGTCCGGACTGCGGAATTCATTCGACGCGGGCCTATATCGGTCTGCGGCGCTGCACAACATTGGTGCTTCGAACAAGGATGATGCCTTGTACAGGTGCAAGATGCCTAGAATCTTAACCGAAATAGAAAGTTGTGGTAGGCATCAACATGAGGGAACAAAGAGCGAACTGGAGGCCACGTACTCACGCAATAGCTACACTCTTCTATCCGAAGACCCTCAAGTATACTGCTGGAACAACACAGCTGCTGAGAAAACCGTTGAAGAAGACGCAATGGTTGCTGATGGAGTAGACTTTGACTAGGAATGTCAAATCTTGCAAATTTGATGTTGAATTAATGACAACTATTGTACAAACCTATAGCTGATTGCTCTCCCTGACAATGTACTAATTAGTATACTGTATCTTTTCATATCAAATACATATGGATAAAATATAAAATCTTCATTTTGCTGGATGTGTTAAAAAAAATCTGAATGTTTCTCCAGTTTCTCTGATTTCCTATACCCTGTAGCGAAGCTGCTATTTTTTGTACTGTCCTTAAGTTGGCCTAAACTTCAGTGTGAGGCTCAATTTTTACTATGAAATCTGACAACCATTTAGACTGGCAATTTGGAAAATACTTATGCACTAATACACCAGTTCATAAATTCTATAACTTATTTAGCCGATTGGCGTACAAACTCATCAAAAACTTGCAACTGGCACAATACTCAAACATTGTAAATGAAGATAAAATCCAGTGTACTACAGTACATCAATTACAATTCATGGGTACACCAAATTACATCCAAAAGATCATACTCCTTAAAGGCTGCGCCAAATACTATTCATCAAAATGTAACTTTTTAGCAGTCGAGGACAGTGTAGCATCCTGATGAACTCCAAGCAGAAGACTTGTAAATTCGCCTTGGATGAAAGGAGCATACATGGCTGAAGGTTGCCCGTACGCATCATTTGCAAAGGATGGAATTGCGGCATTAGTAAATCCGCTTGGATCAACGGAGCATCCATGGACGAAGACTACCCAAACACATCATTTGGAAAGTTTGGCACTGTACTAGAAACGTCAATGCTACCAGTCCTAACATCCTGTGTCGAATAATATAAAATTGTTCAAACAAATATGTAAGAAAAATATGAAAAGTGAATACTGAGTCCAAGTCATATGTTTTACCATCAATTCCTGTGGATGAATGCCATCATCCCTATTTCCTACTGCATTTTTTGGATCTTCTCCTATTTTCAGACAAGAATTGAAAGATAAATTAAATACTAACTATAGAAGTATATAATAGAAAAGGCTTGCTAGAATGTGTAGGATCAGTACCTTTCTTTTTAGTACTATTCTTTTTCTTCCCTTTCTTCTTCTCAAGGGAGATTTTTGACCGTTTACTCTTTGCACCTTTTATCACCGGAGGAACTCTAATTGATATTGTACCTTTTAGTGTGTCGGTAGAAAAGTCATTCGAACTAGTGGAACCTGATTTGACTTTTCCTCGATCTTGCTGAGAGAGTTATCTGCTTGTACGTCAAACTTATCTATAACTTTCTCAAAATCAATAAGAAGTTCCTTTGATCGTGTACACTTCAATGCAACGGACGTGGCCTTCCGTGAGACACGTGCAGCATGCGTTTTCAAACTTTCCTCCTCGGTTCCTTGTTTTTCAACATAATATCTTCTCTTTGCATATTTTGTCCATCTTTTTAGTATATATTGTGATGGCAAAATGAAAACATCATTCACATTGAAAACTTTGAAAGCATGCTTGCATAATATACCTGTAAAATATGGATGCCATATTCCATTAATTTGTAGTATGAATCTAGTATATTGCAAATTAAATAAAGCATACATATCTACGGATTCATACTTTCTGCAACAACATGTTTTTTTTTTTTAGAAAAGGAGGATGACCCCCGGCCTCTGCATCTGGGCGATGCATGCGGCCACTTTATTAATTATTCTCACAAGACCTTACAAAGTCATACAACAGTAAGACTAAAGCCACCGTCTAAGCAATAACTGTCGCTACACCTATCCAATTAATGAAGGTGCGCTGATAGCCTGGGCCTAATACCAAACAGACATCGCAGCCAAACCTAAACATCTAAGACTTGAGGTCCCAACCAGGACTTCTGCCGGGTATGGGGCACCTACCAGTCCGGCGCACTCCTCAACCAGGACGCCTGCCGGGTATGAGGCCGCCGCAGCCACCTGCCACCAATCCATCTTCAGAGCTGTACTGTTGCATCTACCGTGCCAGGTCTCTCTGCCATCGACGCCACCACGACGCCAGACAGCGTCGTCCTCCTGCGCGAGTCCATCCTCGCACATCGAACTCCGAATCTGCACTGTGCCACACCGTCGAGATCCGTCGCCATCATTGTGTAGGATGAAGCACCGCTCCACCAAAGATGCCGTCCGCTGGTCCCGCGAATCTGAGTGCACCTCCAAGAATGCCGCCCCCAAGGGGGTAACGACACATGATTGCCGCCAACATCCGATCAGCTGATCTAGGGTTTCCACCAGAGGTATTGAGTGGAGTTGGGAGCTTCACCTCGATGATGCCTTCATGAAGGAAACGATGATAAGGGCATCGTCATCACCGGCTCCGGCTATCGACCGAAGACCAGGTTTTCACCCGAATCCGTCCCAAGAAATCCACCCAACAACCTGTGCACCATCTCGACCGCCTTCAAAGCCCCAGATCCAGCCGCCTAGATCCGGCGACCAACCGCAACAACAGTGCCACCGTGGGAGTCCTGGCGCACCGGCCACTGCCTGAGTGTGCCACCACTGGAGCCTAGGAGGAGGGCTCCCACCCCGCCTCGCCAAGCCACGAGAGCCGCCGAGAAGGATCCCGCGCACTCGTCACCGTCTCTGATCCGAACCAATCCATAGCAGATCACCGTCACAGATCCGCCTTGGACTGGGACTGCACCACGCCATGCCGCCGCGGGAAGCCCTAGCTTCACCAGCCGCCACCGTCCAGGGCCGCCGCCCCGGGATCCAGACAAAACCTCGCCGCTGCCACCGGCCATGTTCCGCCGACGTCGACCGGCCACAGCGACCTCCGCCGCGATGACCAAGCACGCCCACCGAGCAGCCGGCACCACCAGATCTTCCACGAAGCCTGCAACTCCGCCGCCTCCTCCCATCACCACGCCGCCACTGCGCCGTCGGCAGACTCAGATCGGCCGCGCCGCCGCGACGGCTCAGATCGGGGAGGAGGGCCCCTGCGCCCCGGGTGACCCGCCTCACCCAAAGGAACGTGGGAGGGAAGGGGGCCTCCGCCGCCGCCGTCAGCCGCCCGGGGCTTTGCCCGGCGACCTCTTCCAACGGCGGCGGAGGGGAGGGGAGGGAGGGGTTGGGAGCCCGGCGGCGGTGGGGGTAGGGTTCCGCCCGAGCCGCCCTAGCGGGGGGCGGCGCGGGTGCCTTTCTGCAACAACATGTAATGGTAGTATCCGCAGTATTGAATATAACTTTTGTTCCATACTCACTCTTCATATGTGTAACCATGTATGTCAAGACTGACCCCACAGTTTGTAACAATTTACGAGACATCAAAAATTATCCTGTAAATTCTTCCTCAAACTCTGAATACATCCTCCTTGTATATGATTCCGATGCGGTCTTCAACAAAGGTAACTTAGATGAGTAAGTAATCGGGTTCTTTCGATGCGAACTAAAATCTGCATCCAACCTATTTTCCCGAAGACTATGAGAAACCTTCTCACATTCTACAAGGAGTTCCGAGAGACCAAGTCTCCTACGAAATCTTTGCTTGAAGACATTATTCATACCTTCACTCCTTTGAGTCGAGTTCATATCAGCTGTAAATGAGTCACGATAGACAGCAGCCCACTTTTCCCTCAACTCATATAGCTTTGCCATCCATTCGTTGTCCTGGAGGTTGTACTGATCCAACAATTCAAACCACTTCTTGTTGAACTTATACTCTGATCTATCTTCATAGACACATCTCTTAAAATCAGGTAGAAACTTCTCAGGATGCTTATGAATTACATGTCCGAGATGTTTAGCAGCATTAAGATAAATGTGCCATAGACAAAGTCGATGACTTGTATTTCGAAACACATATGCAACTGCTCCTGCCATGGCCGCATCCTGATCAGTGAAAATTGTGCTTGGATGCTTACCTGACATTGCTGTCAGAAAGGTTTCAAACAACCAAACAAATGACTCAATGGTCTCATTAAATAACAACGCTGCCCCAAAAATTATAGTCTGCTTGTGATGGTTGGTTCCCAGGATTGGAGCAAAAGGCATTTCAAATTATTAGTTTGAAACGTAGTGTCAAATGATACAGCATCTCCAAAACATGCGTAATCCATGATAGACTGGCCGTCTCCCCAAAAGAAATTAGCAATCCGACCATCTTTCTCATCTACTTGAATGGCATAAAAAAATGTTGGATCCTCTCTCTGCTTATTTTTCAAGTATTCCAGAAGTGTTTCCGAATCATTTGATTCTAAGTACTTTTTGCGCTCACGACAAATCTTGTTATTGCATTCCATCTTTGAGAATGGCACTTTGTCCACCCCTCCGTAAAACGCTACCATGAAGTCATACACCTGGGATGGCTTCATCCCGGCTTCCCGTATTTGGCCAATTAGATGTCTGTCCGCTTCTATAACACGTCATTGGGACCTCAGTTTGTGCACCTTATTGGGACTAGCAAGATAATGATTATGATCGGTTACAACCTTTTGCACCGTCCAAATCCCCTCTCTGCTAACACTAAACTGAATACGGGCATCGCAATCCGTCCTTGTAGTGTCCTTCGACGACTCGGTTTCTCGATGGCCTTGGTTACTGCAAACAATATATTTTTGATATATACTACCATCATGTTGACGCTTTGTCTGGTTCTTTCTAATACTAAATCCAACTTTGCCGGCATATGTTGTACATGTCATAAGCGTATTTCTCTGACTCAAACGTTTGCCCAACTTTAGGAACCTGCGGTACACATAGTTCAAAGTTAAATTTTCTATTACCACAATGCAATGTGAAAAGATAATTTTTCCTTGAATTTGAGCCGAGAGACCGCCGTACCTGCATTGTTTTCTCTCCGTCTTCTCCACGACCACCGGCAAATGCGTCATCTTGCTGGCCTCCTCCTGACATGATTTGTGGCGGCAGCAAGTCCATGGTGCATGTTGTGGCTTCCAACATCATATACGACGGACGGTACAAGTTGGAGCAGCTACTGTTCTCATCAACGAGGTTTACATGGTGCAAGCCAGAGGTAGAACCACCATGGTCGTCGTTCGAGGCGATGGTGTGAGATTCCGGCATGGCCACTCCCGACCTTCTCGATGATAGCTCTGCTTCAGATTGCAGCAGCACGGCCGGTGGCGGCCGTGGCTGTCCTTCTAGCTCGATCCCGTCATGCGAGGGAGAGGACGTGTTTCGACGGCCGGCGGACATGGCTATCGTTCCTCCAGCTGTAGTGAGCGTCGGGCCAGGGAACTGGAGGGTAGTCGCATCGCGTGGAGGACATTGTTCCGGTGGCACAGCCATCAGAAATTCTCGATTGGATTGATGGAGGATTGGAGGCGGACAAGGCTGCAACTGCACATCTGATCGGGGCTGTGATCTGATCGGAAGCAAGCCCGTAACTATGGGAGCCAATATCGCACGTACAGGTTCAGTTTTGGAGCTGAGTCGTACGCATGCGTGCAGCGATTGGAGCCGAGCTGCGTATCGCCTGGGGCAAAAGTGAGGAGGCAGTGCGATGTCCAGCCTGGACACGTGGCAGCAGATGGCGTCCGGGTTGCAAAGGAGAAGGTTTGCAACCGGTATGCATGGAATTTTTTTCCCCTCGTGTGAGGATGCCGCCAACGAAAACCAGGAGAACAAGGAGGATGAGCATCAGCCGGACCCAGGTCGCAGAGGAGCTCTTCTTTGCCATCCTCGATCAGCTCTTTGTTGCTTCCTTCCTGTATTTCTACTTGGATTGCAAGCTAACAATCTGTGCAATGCGTGCTAAACTTGATAAGCACTTATATATAGAGTAGTACGTACGTATAGTTTTCATGTGGAAGCTACAGGTTAGGTGCAAATGCGGATGCAGAAGAAATGGTGTGGTGCTTTTGGGGGGTTGGTGGAAGGAGGTATGCAATGCATGACTGCTGTGCCGGGCGAAGAAGAAAGGAGTATTGTAGTACAAGTCGATCATCCGATGGGATCCTCCCATGCGATCGAGTAAGAACGCACGTTGCTATACATTGACTCACTAGTCTTTATCGAATTCTCTCTTTGCAAACGGCGTGCCCAGTGCAAAGTTGCGTGGGCCAAGGTGTGCAAGCTCAGGGTGGGAGGCCGGCTGGGAGTGCGCCCGACATGCGCCTGCAGAACTCTTGCCTCCTCATGACGCTACGACGGTCTGGCAAGAAATGGTTCATGGTGCAATATGGCTAGTCCGGAGCCGACGATCTTGGCGACTCCAACATGGCTACTTGGAAAGCCCTTCCCGCGATCCTGCTGCGCCTCCGGCCGTGAATGCACCGCCGCCTGTGTGGTGGGCGAAGAGCGGAGTACTGCGTTCTGGCGTGACCTGTGGTGCGTGGACGGCATGCTGGAGGTGAAGTTCCCCTCCCTTTTCTCCCATTCCCTCCTTGCCCGACATTTTTGTGTGTCTTTTGCATCAATACGATTAATAAAAGGAGTAAAGCACAGAAGCAACATTAGGCGTTAAAACAGCCACGTCTATGCACACGCTCTTACATAATCATCGCTCGCGCTATTTTCCAGTCAGAACTCCTCCGGTGATTAGCAAACGGGAGGAAAGGCTGAAAAGGTGATGCATGTGCAGGCGCGTGACGACATTGACCAGTGGACTGAGACTTGTTGACGTGAGGGTAAAGCAGGCCGCCAGGGAGCATTGGGCCGACCAATCTCAAGAAGAAAAGCAGAACGGATTATCGGACCAGAAAAATCAAAGGCGATACTCAGACTCCTCTGGGCCATGCCTACAGCAGCACGTTACACTCTTTTCCGTTTATTACTCGATGACCATTTTGAAAATACACGGTGATCGGGTTTTTTAATACATGACGGACCGTTTTTTATATACACAATTAAGATTTTTTGAAAAACGATGAACACATTTTACTACCCATTGAATATTTTTAAATACATGACAAATGCAAATATTTTATAAAACACATGATATTTTTCTAAATATGCAGTGACCACATTTTAATATACGATGCATATTGTTTTAATATGTGATGATATTTGTTTAGAAAACACAATGAACAATTTTTATACATGATGTACATTTATCAAATTACCCTACTATAAATATATTTTTAAATACACGACGAACATTTTAAAAACACTATGTGAACATTTGTTAAAAGCACAATGAACAAAAACAATGAATTGGATGAAAGAAAACAAGAAACAAAAAGGAAGTAAAAAAAGGAAAACAGAAGATGAAATGAATATAACAGAACATAAAAAAGGAACAAGAAGAAATAGAAGGAAGAAAAAAATCAAAATAAAAAATACAGAAAATGAACCAGAAAAAACCACACAGACGTTCATGGCCAAACGGATATGTGACGGCCAGAGAAAAGAGAGAGGGAAAAACCGTTTCTTGGGTCGTGGCCCGTAAGAGGAGCATTATAAATGAGCATTGCTTCCAATTCTCAATCGCCGAGATATAGACTTCGCGCACTTCCATCTCCTCTATGTATGTAATGCTCACGACCAAGTCTTCCAACACCATTTCAAAAAATAATAGTACTTCTATCTGCCAACACAAAACCCACGGTGATCGCTTGTTACTGCACAATCGAATTTGTACTTATCCAATACCTCTTCACCGAAGTCGCACCGGTCATCCACACTTGGTAAGTACTCCTTATTATTGAAGTCATGAATTATTGTATATATTGCATAAAAAATGATAATGACACTCTGAGGTACTAATACAATTACCTTGTGACCAAGACACAAAAAGTAAATGCCAGAGCATTTGAATTTTGGATGACATCAACATGTGACCATAGTTACTTTTAAAGATATTAGCAAGCTATACATAGTTAAATGTACCTCGACTGTTACAGGATATAATAGTTCTTCTACATGACTGTTAAGGGACACCATGGGACATGATACTGTTAAAAACACACCAATTTTCGCACAAATTTAACATGTTCATGACATTGATCCTATAGTAACGACACACAAGATAAATGAACATTAACAACTCGTTGGGCACCCATCATTTGAGTCTCACTTCACATAGTTAATTCATGAATTTTGAAGCCAACATGCTTGGCTGTCTCGGAATTAAGTGTGGGAATTAATTCCGCGATTCTCATGACTATGACATCTAAACCTAAATCCCTCCCCACACCCTATCATTTGTCTGGATTTGAGGAAACTTGACATCCCGGTTCCACTCCTCCATCTCAACCCCTCTCCTCACTACCAAGGCACCCCGACGCCACTCTTCCATCAGAACCCCTCTCCTCCCTGCCGAGGTCACTTATCTCTCTCCCCGCTGGTAAGTCATCTCATCTCCTCTCCTTCCCACCACCTTCCATTTCTTATTCCATACCTAACCCAAGTTCACTCGATCGACATCTCGACATCGTCCCTGTCGGATCTGCTCTCATTCGATGATGTCTTTCGCTAGATCCATATGTCTCTGTTGCCGATCTATCCTGTGAAACAACACTAGTTTCTCTCCACCGCAAATCCCGACCTACAAGCCAGGACCTTCATCCACCTCTAGCACCTTGCTAGGTAAGCTCTATTCATGCCTTGGCTGCTTAGATCTCTTGGATGTTGTGGTGGACATGGAAATTCTTGGCTAAAAGCAGGGTGTGCCTGCATTTTCTTAACAATTTCTAAACTCTTTGTAATTACACACTACAACTAGTGCACACTGTCTTGCTTTCTCATGATTGTTGACTACATGCTAAATGTATCTATAGTTTGTGTATTGTTCATGCTATATTATCATCATTTATGTGAAGATTTTGAGAGCCATCTCCTGTTTTGTAGTGTTTTCGGGTTCAGAGGAAAATTCCAAAATATTCGGAAGTCTTTTTTATGTCAGGAAGGACCCAAAGGACCAGACTAAGGCACCTAGGGAGGCTAGGGGGCCAAGATCCCAACCCATGCGCCTGGTGGCCCAACGCGCCATAACAGGGCGCCTGTGCAAACAACACCAGGGCTCCCTGCTCCATCTCTGACCCCCTTATAAATACTCCAAACCCTCAAAAATATTTACCGTTCCAGCCGACCCCACTTCGCGGTCCAAGGTGATCTCATCTACACATTGTCCCATATGCTGCTGGAGGGGAATTCATGGTTGACTTCATCAATATCGATCATCGCTGCTCCAATATGTGTTGTGAGTAGTCCACCCCTGGACTACAAGTTCATGACAGTATCCAATATGTAATTTCTCCCCCTTGTTGGTCAATACAGTGGCCACATGAGAATCCTATCATGATTGTAATCCATCTGATGTATACTTTGCAGTGATGTTGATCATGTGATTAATTATTCATGTATGTTCAAATTGTTTTGATGCTTATGTTTGGTTGATGCATATTTCTGTTCGATCATTTTTTTCTTCTCTTGGCCAGTTTAGATGAGTAATAAGTAGAGGGAGCGATGTGAGTTAGTTGGGTTTAACCTTGCATGAAAAGTACCATGGTGAGAGTAAGTGAATCTTTTTTTGTATTGAGTTATCGCCACTAAGGATAAATGGTTGCATGAGGGCTCTAGTGAAATCATGTATATTAATAGTATGTCATCTTGCGAACCAACCTGTGGTTGGATGGTTAGAGGGACAGTGGCATCCCCAGCCCACCAGGGTTCAAGTCCTGGTGCCGGCTCAGTCTCTTGAAGGTGCTCATAGGGGGTAGGGTGTGCGTGTGTGCGTTCATAGGGGTGATTGTATGCGCGTATGTATGAGCGCTTGCGTCTGTACTGTGTTCAAAAATAGTATGTCATCTTACTTATCAAGGCACCGCTCTATTTAATTACTTAATACCTGGATATACATATGGTATCTCAGATGAAGGGTGGAGTATGAGCTATAGGTGCGGATGGTATCCCGGTCTATGGCTTTTTGGACGTGCTACCTATGTTTATCAATAAATCTTACATAGACTAGCACGTGCACACAATATTTCATCTTTTACATGGCTATGATAGTTTTGCCCCCCTTTATCTTATGGAGAGTTACGATTGGTGAAACTATGAACCCGGTCGAGTTTTTAGCATAAGAAAACACTTCCAACAATGTATACTTTCACTTTTATTTTCAGTTGTTATTTATTCCAAAATACAAAAATATTGTCAACCACATTATCTTTATACACTCTATTCTCTACAGTAAAATGATGTTGTAGCAAAATGAAGCACGTCGAGTAGCATCTATCATTGATGTTTGAGTATTACTTTCATTCACTCTATTCTTGAATATTATATTGTCAGAGAAACAGAAAGTGAACGATTACTGCTAAATTTTAACTATTCTACAACAAAAGATATTGCATCATCATGCAGACTGTACGAAGGAAGATGAGGCATATCATAGCATGTAAGATGCCATATTCCAAAGGTAACTATACCATTTGAACAGAATAAATATGAAAAAATATGTAGACAAGTTAAGTAGTCGAAATCTCTATACCGTTCATCCCGTGCGCACAGGCTGACGACTAGTATGCAATTATTTTTGACATGACAATAAGCGCAACCGTGGATTCCTAGGATTATTGGTTCCCCAGGCGACGCCAGGGACGAACCCTAGCGCCGCCGCCAACACCCTCCCCATCGGCACTCTCCCCCGCCGATGCCGCTGGCCTGAGCCGCGGTGGCGACGGGCCCTCTACCGAAGGGTGGCGGGGTTTCTTCTTCCGGGGGACGCCTGCTTCATGTGGGGCGATGGAGGCCAAGGGTGAGGGATCTGGGGCGGCGGCCCTGCGGCCGGTTGGTGGAAGACGGCGATGGGAGGCTGCTGGTATGCGGTGCGTCCGCGGGGCGCCGGCAGCGCTCATTGCTTCCCCTTCCCCGAATCGTGACCCAAGATCACATCGGTAATCCCCTCTAAGACTGCATGACCATGTCGCCGTTGAACCTCCACGGTTGCGATGCGGCTGTGTCAACTATGCCGGGCCTAGTGGTGCCATCACAAGGTTCGGTCTGCTCGTGCTACCCAAGGACACCGCCTCCTTGAAAGTGCGTTATATCGACTAGAGGGGGGGTGAATAGGCGATTTTTACAAATTCGTCACCGAGGAATTTCAAGGTGAGGAAATTCCTAAGCGACGAACTACTTAGCAGCGGAATAAGTACTCAGAAGCAAACATAACATGGCATAAGTACAGTCATCATGATGAAATGAAATAGGCACAGAGTACAGGTAGCGTGAAAAACAGGATAAGCAGGCTGAAGACTAAGTGACTGAAGAAATAGGATTGAGAAAATTGAGAAAGTCTTCAGTCAAAGTCTTCACATAGTAACGATCAAGTAAATCAACACAAGAATGAGGAAATGAAAGGGTTGAGGAAATAGAACCAGTAGCTCGATGAAGACAATGATTTGGTAGACCAGTTCCAACTGCTGTGACAGTTGTACGTCTGGTTGCAGCGGCTAGGTATTTAAACCTGAGGACACATAGTCCCGGACACCTAGTCCTCACCGTATTCTCCTTGAGCTAAGGTCACACAGACCTCGCCCAATCACTCGTGGTAAGTCTTCATAGGTGACTTCCAAACCTTCACAGACTCGGTCACTCGGTGATCCACAATTTCCTCTTGGATGCTCTAGACCATGACGTCTAATCGTCTGAAGGATGCACAGTCCTCAAAGGTAACAAGCGTTGGTTCCACACAGGAACAATTTCTTCAGTGATGCTCAATCACTTTGGGTTTTAGGTGTTGGGTTTGGGTTTTTCCTCACTTGATGATTTTCGCTCAAAGTCCTCGGAGGATGGGATGCTCTAAATGACAAGTGTCAGTTTCTCTCGGAGCAGCCAACCAGCTAGTGGTTGTAGGGGGCGGCTATTTATAGCCTAGGAGCAGCCCGACATGATAAGACATAAATGCCCTTCAATGATATGACCGTTAGGTGGGTAGGATATTTTGGACAGCTGACGCATAGCACAGCAACGGTCGGAAATTTGAGCTCTCAAATTCCTCAGGGCTATCATGTTCCTCACTTGTAGGCAATCCGCACTGGCGAATTCCTAACTCCTCAGTCAGAACAAATTCCTCAGAGAACAGAAGAACTTCGTCTCTATCACTGAAGAACTTGACTGAACTGTATGAGATTTCCAATGGCTTCACTCGAAAGGATTGGTAGGTGTAGGATTTTGAGTTGAGCATCACTTGGAAACTTTTCCTTACTTTTACCTCGACCCCCTTTAACAGTACGGTGTTTCCTATGACTCAAGAAAGGGAAAAAAACTATGAAAACAAAAGTCTTCACGCTTCATAATCCTCGCATCAATATCAAGTCTTCAAGGTCACACCAATTTCCTCATTTTCAAAGTCTTCAAGAAAACCAAAGTCTTCAGCTGAAGACATTCATTTTTAGGGGTTGACTTTCTTCGTAAATATCAAACTCCTCATAGACTTATAGAACCTGTGTACACTCACAAACACATTAGTCTCTTAACCTATAAGTCTTCAATACACCAAAATCACTAAGGGGCACTAGATGCACTTACAATCTCCCCCTTTTTGGTGATTGATGACAAATATATTAAGTTTTCAACGGGGATAAACATATGAAGTGTAAATACTGATATTGAGGAATTTGATTGCAAGATATAGAAGAACTCCCACCGAAGATGTGCATATTTGAGGAATTTGCTTTGGATTGCAAATGCACATTGTAGAATAAAAACATGGAGATCTCCCCCTATATCTTGTAATTCATACACGCATTTAACATATGATATGAAGAATTTGAAATGCATGATGAAATATGGTGTCTGACGAAATTCAGCATGCGTGCATTAAGGTACTTGAGGAAATAAGCATGCAGAAAGCAGTTCAAAAGTATCAGACCACCATAGGACTTAAGTTTACAACTTGATCCAACAAATACTTCAGAAGAACGAGAGTTGTAACTTAGCAAAAAAATGCCCATATATAGAGACCCGCTTGAAGACTAACTCAAATTTCTCCCCCTTTGTCATCGAATGACCAAAAGGGACGAAAAATGAGGACTAACGCCCCTGAAGAATATCATCATGATGTCGATGGAGGAGCGCCAGCGTTGTTGGGGTCCTCCGTTGAGGTAGGGCCTGCCGCAATGTCGTTCAAATCTTCAGCTTCATCCGTTTCGCGCGATGAAGAATATGAACTGGCAACAAGCTGAGGAACTTTGACCTTCTTGAATTTCTTCGAAGGGGGCTGAGACCAGTCAAAGTCCTGTTGGAAGCCCATCTCCTTGAGATCTTCAGCACTATAAATATTTGACAGAATAGCCCAAGTGCGGTCAAAGACTTCATGCAAGTAGTAGTGATTCTTCTTCACAGTGTTTTGAGTGACTGTAATGTTCTGAAGAATTGCACCAAACTGACGCTTGACGCACTTGTGATTTCGATCAACTTTCTGATGAAGACTAAGGAGAAGTTCACGATCAGTCATCACACGCGGAGCTGTTGCTTCAGGATTTTGCTTTGAAGCTTTGGCGGCAGAATCTTGTGTTGCAGAGTCATCATTGGTGGAATAGGATGCAGCTTTGCGAAACTGTCCATCCAATGGACGAGTGCCTTCATCTATAATAGTAGCCTTGCCCTTCTCATCAGCTGAGGAAATAGTCTGTTTGAGGACTTCAATAGGGGGCAAATAGCTGAGATGATTTTGAAAGTCAGCCTTATAATGAATTGAAGACCTTGATCTGATGAACTTTATGATCCAGGGAGCGTAAGGCTTCAACTCAAAAGGTGACAGAGCAGCATTGGCCAAAGTCCTCATGAAGAAATCGTGGTAGTTGATAGGAATGCCATGAATGATATTGAACATCAGATTCTTCATAATGCCAACAACCTCTTCGTCATCAGAGTTGTGGCCCTTGATTGGACTGAGGGTTTTGGTCAAAATGTGATAAACTGTCCTTGGCACATAGAGCAATTCCTTGACGAGGAATTTGGTCCTTGGAGCTTGGCCAGCCTTCAAAGGCTTCATCAGCACTTGCATCAGATGATCGGATAGTTCAGGTTCAACATAGAGTAGCCTTGCACCTTCAGTGGGAAGACTGACTGGGATGGCATGAAGAAATTCAGAGGCCGGTGCTTTGTAGTGAGTATTTTTAGTCATCCAGTCCAATACCCATGAATTGACATCATCAACATTTCCAGTAATATGTAGCGTGGCGAAGAATTGAAGAATGAGTTCTTCATTTCAATCGCAGATGTCGGTGCAGAAGTTGAGTAACCCAGCGTCATGAAGAACACTGAGGACTGGGGTGAAGCACGGCAGCGATTCCATATCCACATGAGGAATTTGCTCATTGTCAAAGATCTTGCCCTTATCGAACAACAGTGAGGAATAGAAGTTCATTTGGCTAGCAGTCCAAAAGCGCTTGCGACGCAGTCTTGCAGAGTCATAGGGATTGTAATCCGTGAAGAAATTATGCTCAGCAAAGAAATCATCAGCGTTGAATTTTTTCTTCTTGGTGTGAGGATTTTGTGGCTTGGGCTGAAGATTAACAGTTGAAGACTTCACAGCCGCTTGGCGCACAACCTCTGGAGCCACAGACTGAGGAATTTCCATAGCAATTTCATCAGCTACAGTCTTGGACTCCATTTCTTCAGCATTAGTAGCTGGAACTTCTTCTGGAATAGAATAAAGTGAAGATTGATGTCCATCAGAGCCCGTATGAATTTCTTCAGTCGGCACAGGGGACTGAGGAATTTGTTGCAGAGGAGTGGTCAATGGTGAATTTGGATGATGTCTTTCCCAATAATCATCATTGAGAACTGGTGTAGTAGACCCAATGTCCACATCCTCATCTTCTTCATCAATTTCTTCAACGCCTGCCTCTTCAGCTGTGAACTGAGGCATGGGTGATGATACCAGAGGGGTTGAAGGGATATCATTCACTTCAATTTCTTCATCCAACTATTCTGAAGTAGAAGCAGAAGGATGCGCTTCATCACTGTAATTACGAATGTCATATTCCTCACCAAAGGGAACAATTTCCTTTGATGGCATGCTTGAGATAGGAACAGCATCAATGGGGTTGGTGTACGAGCTTTGCAAAGTCTTCACTTTCTTGGGAGCTGAAGACTCTGCAGTTTCTGAGGCTTTCCTTTTCTTCACTGCTGCCTTTTCTGCAGCTTTGGTCTTCTTCGCTTCTGATGCAGAAGGAAGGTGGATATCTTTCATCTGTGATGACTTTGCAAGAGGAGCAGATGAAAGTGGTGCAGTATCTTCAGGCACAACTGATGCAGTTGCCCTGGCTTGCTCAGATTCTTCAGGCACAGCTTCATATGCTTCAGCTGACCTGAGTAGTTCTTCAGGTGCAACATTGGAGGTTGCCCTGGCATTTTCTTCAGTAGGCTGAGCAGATGCATCAGCCTGAGGAGTTTGTTGTTGTGATGGAACTACAACATCCGAGTTGAATCCCTTGGCCATTCTAACAAATCTGACTTTGGCACCTAGCCAATCTGCACGATATGCGTCAAATTCATCGCCTAGAGCTTTGATCTCCTTTTACAGATTCAGAAGTTCTTCAGGAGTCATCTTCACAGCGTTTTTCTTCAGAAAGCGCTCCTTCTTGTATTGGGCTTTCTTGACTTGCCTGGCCTTCTCAAATTTCCATTTTTCTTCGGCTATGAAGGCCGTCAACGTGTGGCTCTGGCCAGGAGTGAGGTTCAATTCAAGCAAAGGAGTATTTGGATCCTTGTGCCATAGATCGATGAAATCAAGGATCTTCCTTGGATCCAGCATGAGGGGCACAGCACTGCCTTTGTTACTAGCAGCCCTTTGTTGTCGATCTCTGATGATCTCAGCTAATTCTTCATCATCAGCTTCGTCTTCGCTTGACGGAACCTGAAAGGCGACCTGCTTCTTGTGAGGACTTGGCCTTGTGCCTCGTCCAGCAGTGGCCTTTTTCTTCAGCAAGGTCGGAGCTGTTGAAGGCTGAGGTGGAGCTGAGGAACTTGCAGAGGCTCCAGAAGCAATTGAGATTCCAGTAGTCCTTTGGCATGTGGCAAGATGCACAGGTGCTGAGGACTTTGCAGGAGCAGCTGAAGATTTTGCAACTGAGGGAGTTGGAGCTGCTTTTGAAGAAGTTGCTTGAGGATCAGGCCGTGAGGGCTTTGAAGAGCTTGGCCGTGAGGGCATTGCAGCTGAGGATCTTGTCTTGACAGCTGGTTTCTTTGTCATAGCCTTCTTAGGCTTGCTAGCAGAGGCCTCAGCAGCGGCAGCAGCAGACTCTTCGTTGAATTTCTTCACTGCCTCTTTAGCCATTTTGGCCAGCTTGGCTTGACGCTTACCCCACTCCTGAGGAAATTCCTCACCTCTTCTGATGCTTGTGGGATCAGCTTCTTGGCCTGGAGCCAATGGAGGTCTTGGGCATGGAGGGTTAACAGCGAATTTCTTCATGTACTTTGGAGTCACATATCGATACTCCCTCCATTCTCTTGCCCATCTCCTCTCAATCTTCTGAATGCGCACTTTTGCGCTGATTTTTGCTCTTCTTGCCATGAGTTGCTTCATCAGGAGTACAATATTCATCATAGATGTCTTCAGGGATCTCAAAAGCAGTATTTGTCTTTGGCCTCTTTCCTCCCTTCTGAGGTCTCTTCCCATCAGCCATTTTCTTCACGTGAGGATTTTGAACAATGGATGTTTCTGAGGAAGTGTGCAATTTTTCTTCGAGGAACGCTGCAAATGAGTTAAGTTGATGAGAACCTAGAGATTCAGCAGCGGACATGTGTACCTGTGAACAGAATATAGGTGAGAAGAATTTGGAGAGGTCATATGCGTTCTCAGAAGTCTTTCAAAAGTATCGAGTTTGAGGAATTTGACCAGGGGTGTCTTGAGGAATTTCACTAAGCATTCTTTGACTTAGATTCCAGAGTTGTATAGATTGAAAATCCGCACAATTGAGGAATCTTGAAGAAAAACGTTGCTTAGAGAAACAGATCAAGAACAGATGCAAGTTGGTGTTTAAGAACATGAAAATTGGAGAATAAACACCTTTTGAAGATTTTGTGGAAATCATCAGAATCAACAAGGGTAGTAAAAATAGATTTTATTTACCCTTGACGAAGAACACGACGAACTGAGAGTAGCAGTGGAGAAGCTCGTCCGTTCAGATCTTCCACGCCCTAACTTGGCGATGGAAAACAGCTACGGCGGCGGCGGAGTGAAGATTTCTGCGGCCGGCGTGAGTACGACGACGACGAGGTCGAGGCAGTGAAGCTCTTCCTCACCGGCGACGATGGAGTGTAGCGGCGGCGCTAGGTCTGAGAGCTCGAGCGAGGGGAGTAAGATCGAGTGGGGTAAATGAGATCTGAGGAGGGCGAGGGGTATTTATAGCCGAGGTGAAAAACCCGCTCATCCGAAGAAAGTGGACGAACATGCCCCTGACCCTTCTCATCCTAACGACATGTGTCACCCACGTATTGTGAAATGGAGATCGTGTTAGATCGTGGGTGAATAGATAAATCTTATCGAGGGATGTGGAACGGTTTGAGCGGCAAAAGGCGAAAATTCAGATATGAAAATTTTAACGTTTCGTTCACAAATTCTTCAGCTGTCAAGGACACAGTGAAGACTTTGAATGGGTTTCAAATAGAACGCACATGAAGAATTTGTGAACAGACTGGGTTGAGTTTAGCATAGAGGGGGAAAGGGTCCGATCACATTCACTTAGGTAAAGGTCAACTTGAAGAATTAGCAATAAGTGAATGCTGTAGAGGACATGAAAAACTCAAATATATATATAGTCAATGAAGAACACAGTCGGAAAGAGTGAAGACTTTGCAAAGTTGAAGAATTTGAAAATTTGAAGAATTTGCAAAATGAAGAAAAACTCAATTTTGAAGATTTTCAACTATTTGTGGTGGCGTGACCCACCGTATAAGAATGATGATTTCAGACGCCGCGTACAATTGTCGTAGGGCTCTGAGAATCAAATTCTTCGTTAATTTCTTCACACTTAGAGGGTTAGTCTTCATTGATTGAAGAAAAACGTTCTTCGTGTGTTGCACATCTAAGTCATCAATTTTGCATAAGTGTTAGGATGTGTGTCCTTTTCAAAGAACATTCGAAGATTCTAAGATATTTAGCTCACACCGCAACTTGCTAAATCTCTTCTCATCCAAGGGCTTGGTGAAGATATCTGCTAGCTGTTCTTCAGTCTTCACGTGATCAATAGAGATGTCGCCCTTCAACACATGATCTCGAAGAAAATGATGACGAATCTGGATGTGCTTTGTCTTTGAGTGCTGAACTGGGTTATGAGTAATCTTGATGGCACTCTCGTTGTCACAGAAGAGTGGCACATTCTTCACAGTGATGCCGTAGTCCTTGAGGGTTTGCTTCATCCATAGCAGTTGAGCACAACAAGAACCAGCAGCAATGTACTCGGCTTCAGCAGTAGAGAGTGATACGCAGTTCTGCTTCTTTGAGGACCAACATACTAAAGATCGTCCGAGGAAATGGCATGTGCCTGATGTTGACTTGCGATCCACACGATCACCAGCATAGTCAGAATCAGAATATCCAATGAGATCAAAAGCCGAGCCCTTGGGATACCATAATCCAGGTGTTGGAGTGTGAGCTAGATATCGAAGAATATGTTTCACAGCCTTATGGTGTGATTCCTTCGGTGTAGCTTGAAAACGGGCACACATGCAAACACTAAGCATAATATCTGGCCTAGATGCACATAGATACAGTAAAGAGCCAATCATGGAGCGGTATACCTTTTGATTGAAGTCTATACCATTTTCATCGGTGCATAGATGGCCATTTGTGGGCATAGGGATTTTGACGCCTTTGCAATCTTGCATACCGAATTTCCTCAGAACGTCCTTGAGGTATTTCTCTTGAGAAATGAAGATGCCATTGTGTTGTTGACAAATTTGAAGACCTAAGAAGAATTTCAATTCTCCCATCATGGACATTTGATATTCCTCACTCATCATATAAGCAAATTCGTCACTGTAACGTTGGTTAGTACAGCCAAAGATAATATCATCAACATATATTTGGCACACGAATAATTCATCATCATATGTTTTGGTGAAAAGAGTTGGGTCGAGTGAACCGGGTTTGAAGACTTTCTTCATGAGGAATTCCTTCAAAGTATCATACCACGCCCGAGGGGCCTGATTGAGGCCATAGAGGGCCTTATTGAGTCTGAAGACTTGATCAGGATGCTTAGGATCTTCAAAACCTGGTGGTTGAGCAACATATACTTCTTCCTCAAGCTGACCATTGAGGAATGCACTTTTCACATCCATTTGATATAAGATGATATTATGATGGTTAGCATAGGCAAGCAATATGCGAATAGCCTCAAGTCTAGCAACAGGTGCAAAAGTTTCATCGAAATCAATTCCTTCAACCTGTGTGTAGCCTTGAGCTACAAGACGAGCCTTGTTCCTCACCACTAGGCCATTTTCATCTTGTTTGTTGCGGTAGATCCATTTGGTGCCGATGATATTGTGCTTGCGAGGGTCTGGTCGCTTGACAAGCTCCCACACCTTGTTCAGCTCGAATTGTTGTAATTCCTCTTGCATCGCTTGAATCCATTCAGGCTCCAGAAATGCCTCATCTACTTTGGTGGGCTCTGTGATAGAGACGAAAGCAAAATGCCCACAAAAGTTAGACAAATGTGAAGCTTTTGAGCGAGTGAGAGGACCTGGTGCGTTGATGTCGTTGATGATTCTCTCAATCTGCACTTCATTTGCAACGCGAGGATGAGCAGGTTGACGACTTTGACTTGGCTCAGCATTTTCTTCAGAGCCAAATTCTTCAGATGCACCAGCATGATTTTCTTCACGATCAGGAATGACTTCTTCAGCAGATTCTTCAGTAGGTATGACATCCTCAGTAGCCTTTAGCTTGATGGATTCCTCAGGAGACATTTCATCTAACACAGGAGGTAGGTGCTCTCTTTGCGGGCCATTAGTTTCATCGAACTGCACATCTACAGTTTCAACAACATTGTGGTGATGGGTGTTGAAGACTCTATAGGTATGCGAGTCTTTTCCGTAACCAAGCATAAAACCTTCATGTGCTTTCGGTGCAAATTTAGAATTGTGATGGGGATCTCTAATCCAACATTTAGCACCGAAGACTTTGAAATAACTCACATTGGGTTTCTTATCAGTGAGGAGTTCATATGAGGTCTTTTTGAAGAATTTGTGAAGATATACCCTGTTGGTGATGTGGCATGCAGTATCAATTGCCTCAGGCCAGAAGTGACGAGGTGTCTTATATTCATCAAGCATGGTGCGAGCCATCTCAACAAGAGTCCTGTTCTTGCGCTCCACTACGCCATTCTGCTGAGGAGTGTATGGGGCTGACAACTCATGAGTAATACCAAGTTCATCAATGCCAATGACGTGCTTTTTCTTCACGAGTGTGTATAAGTTCCTCATGCCAGCATGACCCAGTCGTCGATGCCATAGCCAGCCTTCTGAAGCTTTCGCAAGTAGACAAGTGGCAGGCTGTGGTCCTGCAGAGAAATCAACAATATACAAGTCTCCTCTCCTAAAGCCTTCGAAGAATTTGGAATTGTCAGATTCCATGAGCACTAAGCAGCGATATTTGCCAAAGACAACAACCATATCAAGATCACAAAGCATTGAGACAGACATGAGGTTGAATCCGAGGGACTCGACAAGCATGACTTTGTCCATGTGTCGATCCTTTGAGATTGCAACCCTACCTAGACCCAATACCTTGCTTTTGCCTTTGTCTGCATAGGTGATATGCTTCAAATGTGATGGAGATAAAGGAGTGTTCATCAGTAAGCTCTTGTCACCGGTCATGTGATTAGTACATCCACTATCGAGGACCCACTCAGTAGCTTTGGGTAAATCATCCTGCAGATGAATTAGTGCATTTTATGAATTCATATACTTCATCAGTGAAGAATATGACATCAATTTCATCAGACAGAAATTCATCAATTCATCAACATATGTATATATAGCAGTATGAGGACGTGTGAAATGAATGAATCATTTCTTCATGATTAGCTTGCGTCCTTTCAAGCATTTCAGGTCTCCAGAAATTTCTTCAGATGATTTAGTTCGTCTGGAGACCTGACCCTGCATAAGAGGTTAGTTCTTTTTCTTCAACACCCACATCTGGAGGGGTGGCAAAGAGTTCATCATTCTGCGAGCTCCATAAGAGAAAGGTGGCATTGATGCCAAAGCGCTTCGTTTCACAGGAGAGGGATTAGTATAGGCATATGAGTAAGCAGAGAAATTCTTTGAGGACTTATGAACATAATGATTTGAAGAATAATGCACATAATCAGAACTCTTAGATTTTCCCTGCGAAACAGAAGCATTAGCATGATGATGATCATATGAGGACATGGATCCACATGAGGAATTTGATCCATAAGAGGACTTGGATCCATATGAAGACTTCGGTCCATATGAGGAATTTGATCTGGGGTTCCTATTCTTCACAGGTGATGTCACGAGGACATTCACCTGAAGACTTTCAAGGCACGTTTTGGGAACCCAGATTTTCTTCATAGGGTGACCATTCCTGCAGTTAGTTCCAACATATCTAGCAAATACTTCACCATTCTGATTTTTGAACAGTTTATAGTTGGAGTCAAATGACTCATCAGATGAATATGAGGATTCACAAGTAAAGCCAGATAAAGTGGATGGATCCACGTGAGGTCCCTTCGAAGCAACCCATGAGCTTTTGGGATACTGCTCAGGTTTCCAGTAGGTTCCATCAGCATTGAGTTTCCTCTCAAATGCAATACCCTCTTTCCTAGGGTTCCTGTTCAAGATCTGTTTTTTGAGCACATCACAAAGAGTCTGATGCCCTTTGAGGCTTTTGTACATGCCTGTCACATACAATTCCTTCAACCCTGCATTTTCGTTAGTGATACTAGTGGTATCCTCAGATGAGGAATTTGTGACCAGAGAGATAGTTGAAGAATTTGCAGTAATAGAAGCATTTGAACTTTCAGGTGAATAATTAGCAGTTTCACGTTCAATGCATTTCAAACTTGGTGGAATAAATTCTTTCTGAGCGGAACTGATCTGTTGAGCAAGTAATGAATCATTTTCCTTCTGAAGATCTTCATGACTCACCGTTAGCTTCTGAAGATCTTGCTTTCTTTGAAGAAATTCATAAGGAAGCTTCTCATGATCGGCTAAGAGAGTTTCATGATGACTTTGAAGGTTTTCAAACTTAGACTGTAGTTGCTGAAGATTATCAGTCAGTGTTTGAGTTCGATCCATTTCCTCACCTAATAGATCATCGCTTTTGTCAAGCTTATTTTGAACCTTTTCCAAAGCCTTTTGTTGTTTAACAGCAATATTAGCAAGTTTGGAATAGCTGGGTTTGAGGTTATCATCAGATTCATCCTCACTTGATTCAGAGGAGGGATATTTGAATACCTTGGAACCTTTTGCCATGAAGCAATAGGTGGGAGCATAGTCATCGTTGCCGTCATCAGCAGTGTTGGGGAAGCCATTTTTCTCAGTGTTGAAGATGGACTTGCTGACGTAAGCAGTAGCGAGGGCTAGGCTCGCCACACCAGAGTCTGACTCCTCAGATGCCTCCTCTTCCTCATGTTCCTCAGATTCAGCATCAGAGTCCATTTCCTTGACAATGAATGCCCGAGCCTTCCTGGAGCTGCTCTTCTGTGAGATGAAGACTTTGAAGATTTTGATGATGAGGACTTTGAAGATTTCTTCTTCTTCTTTGAGTCATCTGAACTATCACCCTTGTATTTCTTCTTCTTTGATTCCTTTGCCCACTTAGGACAATCAGTTATGTAGTGACCAGGTTTCTTGCATTTGTGGCAAGTCCTCTTCTTGTAATTACGTGATGAGGAATCTGATCTTGTGTCATCACCATTTGAAGATTTTATAAAGCGACCACGCCTTGAGAACTTCTGGAATTTCTTCACGAGCATTGCTAGCTCCTGGCTTAGTTCTTCAGCGTCACCAAGACTGCTATCAGAATCTTCTCCTTCAGATGAGAAAACTGCCTTGGCCTTCAGTGCGTGTGATCTTCCATAGCTTGGCCCGTAGAGATCTCTCCTTTCAGCTAGTTGGAATTCGTGAGTGTTCAGCCTCTCAAGAATATCAGCAGGATCTAGTGACTTGTAGTCTCCACATTCTTGAATCATCAGTGCCAGTGTATCGAATGAAGAATCAAGTGACCTCAGCAATTTCTTCACCACCTCATGGTCGGTGATGTCAGTGGCACCCAGTGCTTGAAGCTCATTTGAAATGTCAGTGAGGCGATAAAAGGTTTGCTGGACATTCTCATTGTCGAGTCTTTTGAAGAGGTTGAAGAGATTGCGAAGAACGTCAACTCGTGAATCACGTTGAGTTGAGATTCCTTCGCTGACCTTGGACAGCCTGTCCGAGATAAGCTTTGCAGACTCCAAAGCACTCACTCTGCCGTACTGTCCTTTGCTCAGATGGCCACATATGATATTCTTCGCTTGAGAGTCAAGTTGCTTGAATCTCTTCTGTGACGACCCCGGCTTAATCGTGCACTAATCATACACGCAAATGCGCACGATCAAGCCTAAGGACTCACTTGAAGATACCACAACACAACTCTAAAACATAAATAAAGTCATACAAGCTTTATATTACAAGCCAGGGCCTCGAGGGCTCTAATACATAGCTCGATGGCATACAAGCGTCAGCGGAAGCACCAGATATCTGAGTACAGATATATTACAGAGAGAGAGAGAGAGAGAGAGAGAGAGAGAGAGATAAGCCTTCACAGAGGCGGGGTAAAATAAAAAGCTACGATCGAAAGGCGTAGGCCTCCTGCCCTGGACCCTCCGATCCTACTCCTGGTCGTCAAACGGCTCCTCGTAGTAGTAGTACTCGCCAGGCGGGTAGTAGTACTGGTCGTCGGCTGGGGCGACTGGCTCAGGGGCTCCGTCGTCTGGTGGCATCAAATGGAAAATGGGGGAAAAAGAAAATAAAGCAAACGTGAGTACTCATCCGAAGTACTCAGCAAGCAAGGATCTACACTACATATGCATCATTTTCAAAGGGGGTTGTATATGTGGACTGGGCTGCAGAAATGCCAGAATAGAGGGGGAAGCCTAGTCCTCTCGAAGACTAGCATCTTCAACAATCTTCGACAATCTTGCAGCAATAGAAGAGAACAGATGATCATAATGTAAAGTAGTAGTAGTAGTATCATCAACCTCGACCTGAGATCCTTTCTCGACTCCCTGCGAGAAAGCAATCCCAGAGCCGTACTATCCAGTTCTCATCACATGTTCTAGTTGTACCGATCGGGATACAACTCCGAGTGTCCGTTACCGTAGGACAGGCTATCGATAGAAGTTTCTTCCCTGCAGGGGTGCACCAACTTACCCACCACGCTCGCTTAACTCCGGCCGGACGCACTTTTCTGGGTCATGCCCGGCCTCGGCTAAGCAACACGCCGCAACCCGACCAAATACTTAACAGAGAGGTCAGCACGCCGGACTAAACCTATGCCCCCAGGGGTCTTGGGCCATCGCCCCGGGAACTCCTGCGTGTTGCGTGGGCGGCCGGAAGCAGACCTAGCAACCCCTTAATACAAGCGCGGTTGCGTAACCAGTCCAATCCAGCGCGCGCCGCTCAGTCACTGACGTCCATTAAGCTTCGGCTAAAGTATACGACGCAGAACGCCCATACTATGCCCACGTGATGGTTAGTGCTATCGGGCCAGAGGCCCCTCGGATCAAATATCCAAACCGTAGTGGATTAGGAGCGCGCGGAAACGAGCAGAGACTCACGATCGATGTGACCCCGTCGCCTCGTCTCGAGGACTTGCGGCAAGGGCTAAGAATGCCCGGCCACGCCTCGTGTTATCTCGCGGGCACCATCCAGGTCAACCCGACTCCACATCATTTCGCACTAAGCTCGCGCGGGTACCCCTCAGAGCCGACCCGTCTTTAGTAACATGGTTTAGTGCAAGTCAACTCAATCAACACTATCTGTGTCTGACACCAGGGGAGCCCTGAGGAATCACCCTCGATGGAACCCCACCTGATGTTATCATCAAGGTGAACGAAAGAGGAATCACCCTCGAGGTCCACACTTGAGGAGTTGCGCGACGATGTCGTTATCGGGGGTGGTGTAGGAGGAATCACCCTCGCTTACCACGACCGAGTAACTAACCTACAAGGTTAACATCAGAAGTGCTGACGAGGTATCACCCTCGGCACTCGACGGTAACCCAGCAGTGTCGGCAACTAAGGGGGAAGTGATGTGCTGTGCCAGGGTCTAGTCTTCAATCCCGATGATCGGGTCTTCTGTTATCCAGCAGGGCAGTCGGGATCAAGTGGGGGTCTCTGTCGTGACTCTACCCAGCCTATACTAATCAGTCTAAGATAACCAGAAAAGTAACAAGGCAGGGTACAATAATCAAGCTATGCAGCAGATATAGGAAAACAATAGCAGTGGCAGTTCTAATGCAAGCATAAGAGAGAAGAGAATAGGCGATATAGGCATGCTCAAAATGGGGGGTGCTTGCCTGTTTGCTCTGGGGCAAGGGCAAGGTCTTCAGTGGTATCGTCGGGGACGTAGTCGTAGTCCTGAGCTGCGTCTGCCTCGGGAGCTACGTCAACGTCGGGGTCTACCGAGAGAGAAGAGGGGGAAGAAACAGGTAAACATAATGCAAACAAATGCAACACGGTGCGTGTGATGCTATGATGCAGTGCAAGGTTGCCTAAATATGCATCTAAGTCATTTTAGTTATTTTTAGAATTAATCTAGGATTTAATATCCGATGTGTGTGCACTATTCATCTGCCGGATTCGGATCCGGAGTTATGAGTTCTTCTACGTAGGGGGTTCCGATGGAGAAACAGACGGCACGATCAGACTCGGCTCGTCGTTCTGAGCAACTTTCATGTTTTAACTTTTTCGATCCGAGCTACGGTTTAAAAGATATGATTTTTCGAAGTTTTAAATATTTTCTGGAATTATTTTAAATCACAGAAATGGATTATGACGTCATGCTGACGTCAGCACTGCATCAGCGGTCACAGTGGCGCTGACTGGGTCAAACTGACCTGTGGGTCCAGTGGGACCCACATGTCAGCCTCTGTTAGCTTAACTACGGATTAAACTCACTAACAGGGTTAATTAGAGGGGTGGGCCCCATATGTCAGTGAGACATTAGGCTAATTATCTAGTTTTATTTAATTAAATGCTTAATTAGTCTAATTATCGAACGGGGCCCACATGTCAGCTACAGGGGTGAACAGTGCCCGTGTTGACTCGGGTCAACGCGGTCAACTGGGCCCGTGGGACCCACTGGCAGTGACCCAGGGGTGTCCCACATGGCAGCCACGTCGGTGGCCGGCGCCGGAGTTGCGCCGGCGACCAAAATCGCGGCGGCGCGTCGCCGGAGCCGCTCGGATTTGCGCTACAGAGCTCGGTTCGAGCCGTGGTTAGGTTCTTTCGAACGGGCGTTCAACGCCGCGTCCAACCGTGGCGGTGGCGTCGCCGGAGACGGCGTGTAGTGACGGCGGCGAGCATCGCGGCGGACGCCGGAGTTCGGCCGTAGTTGGAAACGGAGTAGCAGCGCGCTACGGGGCAAAAGGAAAGGCTGGGAAGGAGCTGCGCGACGCGACGAGTGCAACACGCCCGTCCCCGTGACCATTCGGTCATCGGAACGGCGCCGGCGACGAGCGCGAGCGGCGGCGCAATCTGGCGCTCGTCGGGAACGCAGCTAGAGGGCGTGGAATAGCTCGCATGCGGGCGCGTTCGGTTGCTGGGAGCACCAGGAGCACGCAGCTGTGCTCAGGTGTAGGTGACAGTGGCCATGGCCATGGGCACGAGCTCGTCGACGACGGACAGAGCTCGAGCGCGGCGGCAGCTAACTACGGCGTGCGAGGAGGGCAACGAGGAAAAACAGGAGGAGGAGGAGCTCACCGAGTGGTCACGAAAGACCTGCGGAAGCTTAGTAGCAGCAGAGAGGGTCGCAGCCGCCGGCGAGCTCCGGAGTCGAGGAAGAAAGGGGGCGACGGCGAGCAGCAGCTGCAGGGCCTCCACGCCACGATTCGACGGAGCAGGCGACGTGGTCGATCACGACGCGTCTCCTGGAGACGATGGCGAGGCGAGGCGGCGTCGCTGGCCACGAGAACGGCGGCAAACGGCGGCGGATCCGTTCGGCCTCGCGTGGATCTGAGGGGAAGAGAAGACGAGGCGAGCGAGGAGAGGAGGGGGAAGAATGACGGAGAGGCCGGGGCGAAGTGGAGGGCGTCGACATTATCCCCTCCGCGCCCTGTTCCGTCGGTGGCTGCCCAGGTGTCGCGCGCTCGCCGGCGCGCGCGCGCTCGGCCAGGGGCGCGCCGACACGCACGAGGAGGGAGAAGGTGTGGGCTGCTGTTGGACTGGGCTGGGCACTGTGCACTTAGGCCCAGCCAACAGTAGCGTTTTCCTTTTTCTTATTTCTCTTCTCCCTTTTCTTTTATACCTTTTTCTGTTTCAAAATGATTAGGCCACTTGTGCTCTTTTGAAAAATGTGGGAGTTGGCCCAAATATTGCAATGCAATATTAGCTCTCACCAAAAAGTGGTTTGAACAGTTTTGGAAGCCATTTGATTTAGTAATGATTTTAAATGAATTTAATATTGCTGTTTTGGGTGCTGTTTCATCTAGTTAGAGTCACTTGTCCAACTCCAAATATTTTGATATTGATTTTAGAAATGTTCCTGAATTATTTGCCATTTAATGAACATTTTCCCAACAGTGTTTGATCAACTTTATAATTCACTTTTGAATTTGAGTTGATTTTCAGATGTGAATTTGAATTGGATCATTAACCCATATGACTTGGCACTGCAAATGATCATGACTTGGCAGTTTTAACAGAGTGTCATAGAGTTTATTACAAGGGGTGTTACATCTTCACATCAGCAGCATTCACGGAAGGAGTGACAGAGGGAACGCCATTTTCCACAATGTACCAGAGATCATTGTCAATTGCCTCAAGATGCATGCGCATCTTATTCTTATAGTAGGGGTAGTCCGTCCCATCAAAGGTAGGACACCCAGCCGAGACCTTGATCATGCCTGCAGTCGACATAGCTAAAACTCTAGGTGGTTAAACCAAAATCACACAGAACAAGGGAGTACCTTGCTCTGATACCAATTGAAAGTGCGTTATATCGACTAGAGGGGGTGAATAGGCGATTTTTACAAATTCGTCACCGAGGAATTTCAAGGTGAGGAAATTCCTAAGCGACGAACTACTTAGCAGCGGAATAAGTACTCAGATGCAAACATAACATGGCATAAGTATAGTCATCATAATGAAATAAAATAGGCACAAAGTATAGGTAGCGTGAAAACAGGATAAGGAGGCTGAAGACTAAGTGACTGAAGAAATAGGATTGAGGAAATTGAGAAAGTCTTCAGTCAAAGTCTTCACACAGTAACGATCAAGTAAATCAACACATGAATGAGGAAATGAAAGGGTTGAGGAAATAGAACCAGTAGCTCGGTGAAGACAATGATTTGGTAGACCAGTTCCAACTGCTGTGACAGTTGTATGTCTGGTTGGAGCGGCTAGGTATTTAAACCTGAGGACACACAGTTCCGGACACACAGTCCTCACCATATTCTCCTTGGGCTAAGGTCACACAGACCTCGCCCAATCACTCGTGGTAAGTCTTCACAGGTGACTTCCAAACCTTCACAGACTCGGTTACTCGGCGATCCACAATTTCCTCTTGGATGCTCTAGACCATGACGCCTAACCGTCTGGAGGATGCACAGTCCTCAAAGGTAACAAGCGTCGGTTCCACACAGGAACAATTTCTTCAGTGATGCTCAATCACTTTGGGTTTTAGGTGTTGGGTTTGGGTTTTTTCTCACTTGAAGATTTTCGCTCAAAGTCCTCAGAGGATGGGATGCTCTAAATGACAAGTGTCAGTTTCTCTCGGAACAGCCAACTAGCTAGTGGTTGTAGGGGGCGGCTATTTATAGCCTAGGAGCAGCCCGACATGATAAGACATAAATGCCCTTCAATGATATGACCGTTAGGTGGGTAGGATATTTTGGACAGCTGGCGCATAGCACAGCAACTGTCGGAAATTTGAGCTCTCAAATTCCTCAGGGCTATCATGTTCCTCACTTGTAGGCAATCCGCACTGGCGAATTCCTAACTCCTCAGTCCGAACAAATTCCTCAGAGAACAGAAGAACTTTGTCTCTGTCACTGCAGAACTTGACTGAACTGTATCAGATTTCCAATGGCTTCACTCGAAAGGATTGATAGGTGTAGGATTTTGAGTTGAGGATCACTTGGAAACTTTTCCTTAGTTTTACCTCGACCCCCTTTAACAGTACGGTGTTTCCTATGACTCAAGAAAGGGAAAACAAAACTATGAAAACAAAAGTCTTCACGCTTCATAATCCTCGCATCAATATCAAGTCTTCAAGGTCACACCAATTTCCTCATTTTCAAAGTCTTCAAGAAAACCAAAGTCTTCAACTGAAGACATTCATTTTTAGGGGTCGACTTTCTTCGTAAATATCAAACTCCTCATAGACTTATAGAACCTGTGTTCACTCACAAACACATTAGTCCCTTAACCTATAAGTCTTCAATACACCAAAATCACTAAGGGGCACTAGATGCACTTACATTCCTGCCTACTAATCCGCCACGACGCGCACCTCTGATGTGGATGCATCGCTGACGCCCACTAGTAGAAAACAGGGCTTTGGTTCTGGCCAGATCAGAGCAATAGTCCCGGTCATGTTACGAACCGAGACTAATGTGAGCATCAGTCCCTGTTCGAGCGGCTAGGACGTCGGCCGGGCCTCGGCAGGCATCAGTCCCGGTTCGACTGGGACATTTAGTCCCGGTTCCAGACACCAACCGGGACAAAAGGGCCTCGCTCTTGGCACAACCCCTTTAGTCCCGGTTGGTGTCTCCAACTCTCTTTAGTCCCGGTTTTAGACCCTAACCGGGACTAAAGCCGCAACCCCTTTAGTCCCCGTTGGAGACACCAACCGAGACTAAAGCCTTTCTGAAAATTTGAAATTCTAACCCCACCCCCTCGCCTTTTCAGTTTTAGAAAAAAGGTAGAAAATGATAAATATTCCAAAAATTATAATCCTTCGGGATATAGTTATGTTACTACATCTACAAGTTAGGAAAATTAAAAAACATAAATTTCAACATGTTTTGCAAAAAAGTGTTATGAAAAAGTGAAACGGCTATAACTTTTACATACGATGTCGAAAACAAAAGTTTAATATATCAAAATGTTCAGCACGAGAAGCCGGTTCCGATGGCAACCACCGTTGGCCGTTTTGCAAATTTTTAGACCTCAAATTCTGAAAGGAAAAAGTTATCCTTAAATTTTTAAATAATTAAATATTAATTTTATCAAAAAAATTATGTCATAATTGGATTCCTTACATTTTTCTGATAATAATAGATATATTATTTGTCAAATTTTGATTTACAGATTTAAAGATATTAATTATGCCATATTAAATGAATAAATGGCAAAAAATGAATAAAATAATATTACTTATTTTATTTTCATTGAAATTCAATATTATTGTTACTTATTTTATTTTGAACTTTTTGTATTATTTTGGATTTTTTATTTTTTGAGATTTTTTTTGTTTTTTTGAAATTTTTTCCTTATTCTGAATTTTTTTTAGTTTTTAAATTAATCATTGTTGTTTATTTTAATAATTGTTTGAAATTCAAAAAATTAAATCATGTGACATCAAGATCTAAGGGTTAAAAGGATTGATAGCTTATTATTGTTAGGAAAACAACAAGTGCAGACTTGGAAATTATGAGAGATAGAACTGGGAAGTTAAGCGTGCTGGGGCTGGAGCAGTGAGAGGATGGGTGACCGGCCGGGAAGTTAGGCGATTTGAAATGAGTGCTCCACGCTGGAGCAGTGCGGAGGGGTGATTAGAGATTAAATTGTCAAATAATTCAAAATTTTGAAAATAGAAAAAAACTTAAAAACAAATAAAAAATTTCAAAAAAATTTCTTTAGTCCCGGTTGGTAAGATTAAATTGTCAAATAATTCAAAATTTTGAAAATAGGAAAAAACTTAAAAACAAATAAAAAAAATTCTTTAGTCCCGGTTGGTGTTACCAACCGGGACTAAAGGTGGAGCCTCACCAACCGGGACTAAAGGTCCTCCAGCCCCCGCTCCAGACAGCGGCCACGTGGAGTCCCTTTAGTCCCGGTTCGTAACACAATCGGGACTAAAAAGGGGGGCCTTTAGTCCCGACTCCTTAGTCCCGGTTGGGCAACCGGGACTAAAGGCCCTTACGAACCAGGACTAAAGGCCCATTTTCTACTAGTGGCCATAGAAGGTTGCGTGCTCGGGTGTTTGGTGATTGTCAACAACAGATTGTCACCACCTTGGAAACACCTGCATTGGCACCTCCACGCCCCCAATTCCAAGGTGTGGACTTGGGGATTCAAGGCGGTCGTGGTTGAAGATCATTAGGCTCTGAAGGTGTTATCTCGCATGCTCATGTTGAGTCGAGATCGTCTACTATCGGTGGATGTCCCAGGGAGTATTCGCTATGGATGGGGAGAAGATGACGATCTGCTGCTCATTGTGTTGGTGACTTGCAATTGCGGCCTCAGCAAGCGGGGGTGGCAGCACTGGAAGCCTGCATTTTTTATGGTGCTCCTCGAGTACCGAGTCTCGATTCACAGGGTGAATACCCAAGGTCTGGTCTTTATTGGTTGTACCTGGCTGTAACACCCCCGGTGATTAGCAACAGTAATCACTTTTGATAATGACATGTTAGCATGATCAACATGATCAACAGTGCATAATCATCATTAGCATCACATTGCATTTCAACTCCTAAGTCAAATTCAAAATTAAATGAAAGTGAAATATGAAAGTTGTCCAACATAGGAGCTAAAATGTCAGATAAATAACAAATATTCCAGAGGCTATTCTAAAATTGAAACCAACATCATTGGAATTGGATAAGTGACTCGAACAACCTCAAACAGTGGATAAAGATAATATTTAATAACCATTTATTAAATCTGAAATAAATATGGAATTATGTTTTGTCCAAACTAGTTTTAGGTGTTAGGGAATAATGCACTAGTGTTTATGAACTAGGTCTCATGTTTTGCAAAAACCATTTTGAGGCCTGACTATTTACTAAACTGAGAAAGGAGAATAAAGAAAAAGATAAAAGAAAAAGAAACAGAAAAGGAAACCCCCCCTATACTCGGCCAACTGGGCCGAACCCAGCGGGCCGGCCTCCACACCCGGTCTTCCCAAGCCTTACCCCCAGCCGCCCGACGCCCGAACACTAGTTCACCCACCACCCATCTCTTCCACCACTGCGCTCCTCCTCCTCCCCCCTTTGCCTATTTCTTTTTTCTTCTTACCCACAGTCGGATCGGGATATCCAATCCCGTCCGAACCGGTCGCCTACGCCGTCGCCGGACGTCCCGACCTCTTACTCCCGTCGCAGTCCTAACCAAGAGTAAGCCCCCACATCACCGATCCAGATACGGGACGGGATCGATTTGGGAACGGCCCCGTCGCCTGACTTGCCTCTCGCCGACGCCGGCACTAGGCTCCCGCGCCGGTCGGCTAGCGCGACGCAGCCGCCACCCAACGACGTCGCCCCGTCATCTCTCTCCCCGACCGCCGACTGGCGATTCGGTCTGCCCCCTACTACAGGACTCGGATCCTGATCGGGGCAAATACCCGATCCCGTCAGCCAGCGACGACCTGCCGACGCAAGGAGACTGAGACTCACCGTCCAGTTGCCTGAATTCATAAGTATCGCAGTAGTCACCAGTCGAAAACCAAAGAATCAAGATGACATCCGTCCATAAGAGCTTAACGTGAGGACTAGGGCACTATTCACCCCCATTCTATGTCTACAGCACATAGATTTTGACCGCGCATAACGAGAATAAGTTGACGCCTCCCTGCTAAACCGAGCATGAGAAGGACCATGAAACAGAGCGAGAGACCCGGAAACCCAGGATAGAGACACAGAATCCCCCTAAGAGAGCACCGTATTTGAGAGAACACTATTATCGCCGCTCACAAATAATTATTTTGCAGCCGATTCGTTGTCACGCAAGCCTACTATAGTCTAGGATCGCCTCCCCCCCCCCTCCCCCCTCCAAGTCCCCATGCTATGAAGCGGCCAACAGCGCGCGACGCGAGAGACCCACAACCGCGTCCCCGAGCGCTCGCCGTGGCCCGCGCTCACCACCGACCCGGTCCGGCCGCCGCCTGCGCCGGCGCCGGGCAGCGCCCGGGCGCACCCTGGACGAGCCCGCTCGGGCTGCGCCTGCGACGCGAGCCGCACGGCCTGTGAACCCTCCCCCTGGGCCACTGCCCAGTGGGGACCCGAACCCCTGTGCCGCTGACAAATGGGCCGACACCCCCCTAAAAATGATTTTAGAAAATAAAAATAAAAATAAAAATAATATTAATTAATTAATAATTTAATTAGTTAATTAATCCTGATTAGGTTAATCTAATTAACTAATTAGTGTTAATAATCAGAATTAAATTAATTAAACTAATTAACTAACAGCCTATGAAGGTGGGACCACCCTGTCAGGTGGTTGCTGACGTCAGCATGATGTCATGTGACGTCATCAATCACTGTTTTAGGATAATGTTGAATTAAATAATAATTAAATTTCAGAAATAATAAAAACTTTAGAAAATCATATCTTTTAACCGTAAACTCCGAGTGAAAATATTTATTACATGAAACTTGCTCAGAAACGACGATACGAACCCGGATACGCCCTCGTGTATTCCCGTCAGCGTCCCACAAACTATAAGAACATTGAAACAATTAGACCGATTTCGTATGAAATGAATGTGCCCAACTTTAATTATATAAATCCAAATAATATCACTAAATTAAACTAAATTCATAGGTAGGCTAGTAGTAGAACACCCGGCATTATCATTTAGGCATGCATACATATTGTTTGCATTATTGCCGTGAATTATTGTTTCTCTCCCCCTTCTCTATATGACGCCGACGGAGACCGACGTCGCTGCTGGTGAGTACGACTACGTTACGACGAGCAGCCCGTTGAGGACTCCCTCTCTTGCCAGAGCAACCAGGCAAGGCCCCCCCTTGAGCATTACAGATATCGCCCCATTCTATTCTCTGCTTGCATTAGATTTCGCTACTGTTAATGTATGCTCTATTCTGATGCATGAGCTGCGTGTGTACTGTCATTGCTATCTTACCTGCCTATGTAACATGTTTAGTATAGGTTGGTATGCATCTGTGACCCCAACCACCTTACTGTGTCGCCCTCCTGCTTGTTCATCAACGAACTCGATCACGTGAATCGTCGATCAGAGACAGACGCCTTCACTTCACACCCCCCTAGTTGTCCTGACTCTGCACTAAGTCAGTAACTATCGAGTGCCGAGGGTGATACACTCGTAACGGCACTCCTGATGAATTACTCTGCAGCAATGCTGTACGGTCGTGGTCTCGAGGGTGATTCCTCCTTCTCCATGTCCGATACGACTCTGTCGTGCAACCCCTCAGTGTGAACCTCGAGGGTGATACCTCTTACGTTCACCCTGATGATTATGACCACACGGTTACTTGACCTTTTTCACAGGCGGGTCCACCCTGGTGGGTACCCGCTGGGGATCTATGATTTCGGGTGTGCCGGAAGGGCACTCGAGTGTGACATTGTGGCGGAGCATCAGAGACTCTGATTGTCTCCGCTTGATACTAATTGAGCCTATTGGATTTGGGTGTGTGATCTGAGTGGGTCGACGTGCCCTATACGCACTGCCACCACGCGGGATAATGGTTATGGGGCCCTCTGCGATGTACGTTTCGCCGAAAGCTTATCAGACGTCACGATTCACCATGCGGGCTGATCGTCGGGATTGGGCTGGATACTTCACTAGCGAGTTCAGTGTCGCGCCTGCACCCCGGCCAGCCACGCAACGCGCAGGGTGCCCAGGGTGATGGCCCGAGACCCCTGGGTGCATAGGTTAGTCCGGCGTGCTGACCTCTCTGCTGAGCCTAGGTAGAGCGCTGCTTCGTGTTGATCTTCCGAGGACGGGCATTACCCAGCAAGTATGTCCGGCCAGAGTTGATCGAGCGTGTTGGATAACAGTAGTGCACCCCTGCAGGGATGAATCTTCTATCGATAGCCGGTCCTACGGTAAAGGACGCTCAGTTTGTGTATCCCGATCTACTACTTAAACTGGATACTTGTTACTTAATTGAAGCTTCGGGATTACTTTCTCGCTGGGAGTCGAGGAAGGATCTTTGAGCTGTACTTCAACATGTTTGTTAAATAAAATGCTATTCTACTCTCTTCTACTGCTGCAAGATGATGGCTTTGAGAAGATGTTTGAAGATGCTAGTCTTCGATAGGACTAGGCCTTTCTCCCTATTCTGGCATTTCTGCAGCCCAGTCCACATATACAGCCTTTTCTCCATTGATA